>RXPK01000111.1:19400-595048 GCA_004143645.1 Protaetia brevitarsis
CTAATTTCGGCTAGTGTAGTTAAAAAGCGTTTAGGGATAAACTTGATAATGATTGGCAGAGTAAGTGGGATAATACCTTAAATGGGAGGTGACTAGAAATTTATCGGTAGCGTTACACGTTTTAGGAAATGAGCGTTAATTTATCGTATCAGGCGGTAGAATTAATAACAGTCACGGTAATTTTAAATCATTTTTATGTAGAATTGTAGGGTTAATGATTCGCTTTGTGAGTGTGTGGGGTAGATACAGCGGGGCATGTCTTATTTGAATGTCCACTCACTGATGAGTGACGGTCGCGTTACGGAGGTTAGGGCATTAGCTAGGGGGTTAAATTGGCCGCGACGGCGTAACAGATATTAGAGATAATGAGTAGATCGAATGGTGGAATTTTTTAGTAATGTTGCTAAAGAACTAGATAGGCTACGGCATATATTTAGATAGTTAGTAGGTAGCACGCTTATAAATGAATATTTTATGCTCTTTAGTGGTCGGAATTGGTGTTAAACTATAAATATTTAAAATATAAATATTTATTAATTACTCTTGGTTAGAATAATTAGGATTAAGTTACTATTAAGATTAGAATAGGTACTGCTGTGTTTTGTTTTGTTTTTTAGGTCATCATCTTTCCTGTTCAACTTCTGAATGCGTGAAAAAGGAGCAGCTACGCGAGAACGGCAAGGCTGTCGGAATTTGAGGAGACGTGGAGGCTGCTTCTTCGGCACTCAGAAGGATAATAATAATTTGTGGCTATCAGTAATAAGGTCTGGGACTTCTTCCCAGATCCTCCCAGAGTAAGGTTTTGCCATGGTTTTCCCTTACTCCGTGGCCATTGATTTTATATAAGATATTATATATAATCAGTGTCCTTGGCGAATGCTGGGAGATAACGAAAGTCGTTCCATGGGCGCATTTAATAATAACTGATAGCTGACTGATTTACAGTAGACTCGCGATTATGTGAACTAATCACATTTTACATTTTTTTTTTATCATTTTTCAAAAGTAATATTCGTATGGTCGCGAGGCTACTGCATTATATTTTTGTTATTAAAAATCATAGGGAAGCTATTTAGTTAGAGTAGGATCATTTCAATTATTATGGAACCCATATAGTACTTAGAATAGGTAGCCTCGTGTAGTACCTTTTCAGGTGGAGCACGGGGTTAGGATGATTTGTAATAATTTAGTTTTCATAAATAAAGTGTATATACGGAAGTTTATTACACCCAAAGAAAAAATAATTTCAGTTAAGCATTTATTAGTTAACTGAATGTATGTTTCTAAATAAATAAATAAATAAAACGTTTATTCCCGAAAAAGTAAATACAACAACACTTATAGGATAACGTCAAAAACAAAAGGAATATGCAAAAAATAGAAAAATAGAAAACAAAGGCGCTCATAATGCAGTAATAATAAATCAAAATATAAGTTTTATAGAACGAAAGAAGAAATAAATAAAAATAATGTAAATTCTATTCCCAAAAAAAATCCATTGCTTTAAGTTTAAATAAATTTAAAAAAGACAACTTTTACTCATATGAGAGCATAACTAAAGTACTCTTCTAAACTGTAATAAGGCCGGTCAATCAAGTATTCTTTTAAATTAATTTTAAATTGATAACGGGTTAAATTACGCATAGCGGAAGGTAAAGTGTTATATATTTTAATTCCCATATACATAATACTTTTGGATGTAAAAGTGAGTCTGTGTTGTGGTAGGTGTATATCTTCATAACGTATGTTATAGCTGTGTACAGGATTATTATCCTCCAAAAACTTTTGTTTGTTACTATGGACATATAACGATATTTCAAATATATACAGCGATACCACAGTTAAAATTTTTAATTCTTTAAACAAAGGTCTGCATGATGTTCGTTGCGATACTCCTGTCATTACTCTAATGGCAGATTTTTGGGTTATTAAAATTTTATTTACACCGGTACTAGAGCCCCATATCAACAATCCATATCGTAATCTTGACTCGATATCAGCGCTATAGACCTGCCTTAGGATTTTCGGATGTATCATGTTTCTTAAATGTCGTAGTTTAAATACTGAAGATGATATTCGTAAGGTCAAATCATTTATGTGAATGTGCCATTTTAGGTCATATGAAAAATGTATATCTAAGGTTTTAATAGAGGTTGTTTGATTTAGTGTTTTATTGCCAATAACAAGATCTAAAGGAGGCAAAGAACGTGCTGGATTTGAATTGAAAAGAATATACTCTGTTTTAGAGTTATGTTATGTTCAAAGATAATTTGTTAGAAGCAAACCATATATTTAAATTATTTAAAGCTAAATTTGTTTCATCTTGTATGTTAACTAGATTATCATTTACTAATACTGTAGTATCGTCTGCATATTTTGCCAGTTTGTATTGTTGTGGGAAAACAGTGATATCATTAATAAAGATTGAAAACAGGATGGGAGATAGGACCGCTCCTTGCGGTACTCCTATCGTTATTGGAAGTATATCTGAGGTAAATGTATGATTTACATTATTATTTACTATAGAAATTTGAACTAGTTGTGTTCTTTCTGATAAATATGAAAGGAACCATTGCAATGCTACCCCCCTAACACCAACAAAATCTAACTTCTGCGTGAGGATATCGTGCTGCACACAGTCGAAAGCACGACTTAAGTCACAAAAAATACCCAGTTGCTTGCTTTCTATCTGCGAGATCGCGTGTGCTTATAAACTTATTAAAGCCGTTAGTTTGGATTTGCCCTCCCTAAAACCATGTTGGCTATCGGAGAGAATACTGTGTTTTTCCAAAAAAGAGTGTAAACGTGTTAACATAGCATATTCGAGGATCTTACCAATGGAGGGGGTAACAGAAATTGGCCTATAGTTTTCCATCTGATCAAGTGCACCCTTTTTGTGAATCGGGATGACTAATGATTTTTTAAAGCAAGACGGGAAAGTACCTTCTTCGAAAGAGCTGTTAATTAGATTAGTAATAGGTGTCAAATATTTAGCATCCTTTAGTATATGTGCAGGTATTTGATCTGAACCTGCAGCACTTTTTCCATTTAGTTTGTAAAACAAGACAAGGTTTCTATTCTGTGAATGCGAAATAGAAACATGCTATGCGGTTGTGCTTAATATGATTTGAATAAAAGAGTATTATTATATTTCTGTTAAGTGATTGTGGTAAATCTACAAAAAAAAACTGTTTAGAGCATTTCTATCTTATTTAGTGCTTTATTGTTTCACCATTGTTTATTATTTTAGATATAATATTCTTTTTTTAATTTCTTATTGGTAAAGTTATTAACAATAATTCCATGTAGTTTCTAGTTTTATTATCTGACTGCAGTATGAGTATTTGCAATAAGTTTGCTTGGGAGTGTGGTTAAGTTTCAGCAATGCGCCTGTCCAAAACAGCCTTTCTTTTTAAAAAAAAAACTCGTAATGCTTCCAATCTCATTTCTCTAGAAAATAGATAAATATTTAACGAAGATATTGAAATCTATCTACCCATCCCACTGGTGTAAAATTCAAGGTTCCTTCGCGCTAGTCAAGCTAACCAGGTTCGTGTACACATCTCCAGACGCAGATAGGTACGTATGTAGATATAGCGAGAATATAAATTCCGAAATTTCCATACACTTAGCATAAATAGAACGGTCTTAAGAAATTCATATATTCACAAATCCCGTGCGTCTCCACCAAATAGCGCGGGTTTGTTCCGTTCATCTTTTCTGAATTAACAAAATGTATGACTGCATACACTCCTACGACAACTCCGTGATAAGGTTCAGGAGCATGAATTGTTAGTATGTTATCAGCTCATACTTTCCGCTTTTCACATTTCCACGGTCTTTACATTCAAGCGTCGCGTTGGAACCGCGAACTTTTAGCTCCCAAATGTCGCACATGGTTACATTGTATCTACAAACACACCAGTGAGACGCTGTTACTCTAAATAGAGTAGAACGAAACAGCTACGTCTACATGTTGGAAGATGGCAGTGATTCAAAACGTATCATAAATATACAAGGTATTTTAATTGAAACGATTGGAACACCCACGATCGATGAATAATCTTATGCCACTAGACTTCTTCTTATGGGGATATATCAAAAGCATTGTCGACTTATTGTTAGCTGACTTAAGAAAGAGTAACCTAGCGCTACTTGGATTTGAGTAACGTTAGAGGAAAGGCTCTCTCCGACTTAGATAAGTCATTGAAAAGAAGCAAATGAGTATTACTGTCACACTTACTGTAGATACCAAAAATTAGCTCAATCGAGATATTAGCATAAGGGTGGAACAATTCAATCTTTTTTTTCTCAGGAATTACTCAAGCCATCACGTTAAAAAAATACCTGTAAGTAAAGACTGATTATGTACATTCTATAAAAAATCAAGAACTAATTCCCTCCACCCAGTTCAAAATTATCACTATTTTGATTATGTGTTTTTTTTTGAGTTTGGTTTAAGGTGCCAATTTGGCTTTTTGTTAAATTAGAATGTATACATTTAGGTTTACCATATATTTTTTTCAGTTCAGTGTGCTAGAACATGTAAATAAAAAATAAAATCTCTTTGAATGATTTTAGTAGGAGCAATTTGTTATTGGTTATTTTATCGTTAAAATAATTATTCATCAATTAATTTCAGGATTATTTATATAAATGTTTCAGTCGTGTTAGTTATAAAAGCACCGAAATATACAAAAGCGTATTGTGACAATAAAATAATATTAATTCCTTACACGCAATTCAAAGTTATTATTATTTTCCCTTTCTGAGGAGTGACTTTTTTGAGTTGGGTTTACGGTGGCAATTTGACTTTTTATTATACATGAGTGTATAATTATATTTGGGTTTATTATATATTTCGTCAAGTTCCTTCAGTGAAGTAATACAAATAAAAAATAAAACCTCTTTGATCTTAGCAGCAGCATTGACTTATTGATTATTTTAAGGATAAAATAATATTATTCATCGATCGGATTCAGGATTATTTATATGTACATTTCAGCTCCAGTATCTATAAAAGCATCGACATATAAAAAAGAATATTGTAACAATAAAATAATATTTAATTCCGTACACGCTGTTCAAAGTTATGTGTATTTTTTTCCTTTTGAGGGATGTTTTTTCAAGTTGGATTTAAGAATTCGACTTGATTTCTTGTTATCTATAAATGTATGCGTTTTGGAACAAATATTTATATTTTTATATAAATAACATATAATATAAATTCAATCAAAATCTCTGTTAGATATTTATTGTTCTAGTAACAACATAATTCTATCCACTTTTATTATTGCAACAAGCTATGTATTTATAGTTGTTATGACTTTCTTTATGTTGACCAGAACCGCTACTCGTATTTTACTTTTGTTCTTACTGCCAAATAGATATATACATTTATTATAGATATTTCTTTAATCAATGTTCTTAGACGTGCATAATTTGTTTTAATATGATAATTATTTGATTGTGAGAGTTTGGAGACTGTTGTTTAATGTAATTTCCTTATGTAGAATAAACAGCAGTGCTGTAAAAAGTAATTCCTCGACCCCAAAAACAGTAAGATACCAGAACTTTCCAGGATAATAAAAATAAAAAAGCATTGTTTTATTAAATTTTCAATGATCTTTCCTTGTTAGACAGCGTTCCAAAATCAACAACTTCAAATGCGTGTAAAAAGAAATCTCGCACTGAACTAAAAAGAACCCTTCAAGGTTTTGTTATGGATAATGTCAACTTTCATTTGCAATTGGTCTCATCCCATTCCCATTCGGAAAGTTCGTTTTTGTATCACTGTGTTATGAATGGTAGTCAAAACTGTAGAGGGTTTTACAACAGTATTATTGTAAAGTTTTTGTGGGTATTTACGCAAGCAATAGAAAACCTCTTCCGTTTGAAGAGAGAGACTGCAATGATGTTATTGATATATGCGTAGATTTGTACTTTAAGAAATTGAAGAAAAATGTAAAAGTTAAAAACCTCCAACAAACTGCCATTATGTCATCCAATTATATTTAGCTTGCTTTAAAAAATATTCAAATATCTTTCACAAAAAAGATATCTGAATAATAAAGAAACTTAATCTGCAACAAAAATATGAAATAGAATTGAATCCGTGTATTCTAATCCAATTATTTAAGCAAATTCTTTTAGGATATAACCAAGAAGAGAACGGGAGAGATCTCATTAAGTAAAAGAGAAATTACAACAACTCACCTGTTCCGTGAGCAGTCCGTTGGGCAGTCCTTAAGAAGCCTTTATGCCTGTAACGAGAGGGAAAGAAAAAAGATATTAAAAAGCCTGCTAAATCTAATTTGCAATTTAAGTAATCATATTTTTTATAATACGTAAAAAAACCCTAACGTGCTAACAAAACAAAAAGCTAAATCTTAAATATAAAATTCCATATTAAACGAGATTTTTTTCTAAAGGTTGAAACAGCATTATTCTAAATTTACAAACGAAAACATCAAAGGAAGTGTCAAAAATCAATTAACCGAAAAAAATGCCATTATTCTGTACATGGTCTGTAGTAGGAATCACCATATCGGCAAAACCGTCAATCCATAGTGTAATTGCGTCGGAAAAACTATAGCGATTATTTTATATATAACTTTCATTGCTTTTTTATTCGAATTACATACTTTAAGCTTTTCTGGTAGCTGAAAGCGGATGCTTTACTCGTGGCGGATTGTCGTTTTTTTCATTTGCTTAATTTTCTGGCACTTCAGATTGAATGCAATGCATGTCTTATTGTGCGCATCTACTCTTCATAGAACAATAAAAGTGTCTGGAGAGTGCTTTGTACCATCTATGCGTTTTATTTATGTAGAAAATAGTCTATACGCTACGTATGCATATACGGCTCGCGGAGTTATAATTAACGTTTCTTGGAGTTTTCGGGAAGTTGTATATTACGTTCATGACCTTCGTGGTCACCTACAAAATAATTGGAGTAACAAGAGAATGGTAATCGATATGTGCAAGTTTAATTGGAGTTCGGTATTTATTATTGTCGACAGTATCGTTCACATGCTATTTAGCTGGGAATAATTGGTTTAATGAGAATTTAGACATTTGTACACAAGAGAAGATCCAGAACCCGAAATTTAAAAAAAAAATATATGAAACTTTGGCATCACGTATATCTGGATCCATGAAGAATGGTGACCGTTGTCTCGAATCACCAGGTGAAATAACTAATGGATTCGCTTCCTACTTTGCTTCTGTTTTTGCTACGCCATGTGATGAGAACCTTCCTGATCATGGTGCTGGGATAGTGAATTCGCTTACTATAAATAACTACTACAGGGAACATCATGAATGTTTGGAGTTACGTCATAGTTGCTCTAACGTATGCAACGTCTTCAAACAAATTCAGGTACACCAACTATGTTTGTAATGAACTGTATGAAAATAACAAATGTCAAATTTAATGAGGTTATATACAGTTTTTATAGATTTCCTTTTATAACTGAAAGGCTTGGTTTAGTTCTATTGACAATGCTTTCGTAATAATGTATTAATTCATTCGTATTTATGGAGAGTTGATCAGTCTAAGCTTATTATTAAATGTTTTCTCAATGAAATAATGTATCACGGCCATAATATAGTTCTCACATCAAAAACTTATTTGTAAAGCAAAATGTAGAGAATATTCAAGCAACATAAAAGTGTTTAATTAATATTTGTTACCAATGATTAACTAAACGAAAGATTATTATTTATTATTATTCTGTGTAACAACAAACATAATTTCTATGCAATAGTATATACAAAACATAATATGCAGTAAAAAAAAAATATGTAAATATTGAAAGAACAAAATTGCGATTGAAAATATATTTAATTTGTGTCTTCGCTCTCATCTTCTGACCCACAATTAACAGTCAGAACAAAGTCTTCTACGTTTGCTGCATGTTCGTACCACTCTTTAATTATTTTCTGCGTGGTTTATGTCCTGTTTCAACATCCAATGTGTGAAAAAGGGAGCAGCTACGCGAGCACGGCAAGGCTGTCGGAATTTAAGGAGACGCGGAGGCTGCTTCTTCAGCACTCAGAAAAATTACAATAATTTGCGGTTGTCAGTAATAAGGTCTGGGACTTCTTCCCAGATCCTCCCAGAGTAAGGTTTTTTGCATGGTTTTCCTTACTCCGTGGCCCATTGAAATTTTAATATAAATATAGTTTATATATAATCAGTGTCCTTGGCGAATGCTGGGAGATAACGAAAGTCGTTCCGTGGGGGCATTTAATAATAACTGATAGCTGACTGATTTACAGTAGACTCGCGATTATGTGAACTAATTACATTTCACATATTTCATCATTTCACAAAAGTAGTATTCATATGGTCGCGAGGCTACTGTATTATATTTTTGTTATTAAGAATTATAGGGAAATTATCTAGTTAGAGTAGGAACATTTCAATTGTTATGGAACCCATATATTACTTCCCGCATTTCCAATACTTGTCTATCACCATAACCACTTCGACCTATATGCTTATTATAATATCCTTTCGCATGTGCCCGTATCAATTCGCTAGCATTAAAATCGCAGTAATACGGAGGAATTCTTAAAACTTCATGCCCATGTGCTTGAACTAATTCATCAGCAACATAAACCCTCTCTTTCTTATGTCTCTTGGTTATTTCCAGAAGTTCAATCTTATTCATCGTGTTCTCATAGAAAATGTTATTATTATTTAGCCACACAATAATGTTTTCTTTGATCCAACTTTGATTTGGCGACTTTTCGATTAGAACACTATGATACAAAGCATTGTCCATTAACATTATTGATGGTTCTTCTAAATTAGGGATTAGTTGTGTTTCAACCCACTTTGTAAATAAATCACTATTATATCACCGTGGTAATCACCCGTATTTGATTTTGACGTAAATATCAAGCTTGCATTTTGTATAAAGCCACTTCTAGTACCTCCATATAAGACAATAAATCGTTTACCATCATAACCTTTGGGAAACCTAACAAAAAACGTTTTCAGTCTTTGTATGCTTTTTAACACCTCTGAACTTACCACAAGCTAAAAAAATTTACTTCACGACAGCTCTGAAAAGGACTTTTGGCAAAAGAAATAATAAGAGTAAACAAAAATTCAAAACTAAGGAAGTGCTAATAAACAGTAAAAAAGCAGACGTCAAATGTCAACGGAGCGGTAAAATGGGTTAAAATTACGTGGTTGCATGCCCTGTAGTAGTAACATTATGAAAGCTCTTATTTGCGCATTACTCAACCGCATTCTATCTCACTTCAACTAGTTTGTTGATACTTAATAAAATATGGACGTATATTTTTAGTAGCTACGACTTATGTTATATACTTCTATCTCGCTTGTGTGTATGAATGCTTCCAATTTTTTGAAACTACGCTTGTCTTTACTTTACCGACCAGTTAATGACGTAACTACAAACATTCATTATTTCCCCTATATGTATTATAAATATAACAATAAGGGAAATTATCGGGTAAGCGGTCTGCAATAATTATAAATTATTATAAATAATAATAATTATAAATATATATATAATATTTTTAACCTGACACTGAGTAAGAAACACTTTCCCCAATACTGGAAGACTTCTAGGGTTACGCCGGCGTTCAAGGTGGGGAGCAAGAACTATGTTTCAAATTATCGACCCATTTCAATAATATTCAACATCTCTAAAGTATTAGAATTTATAATATTTAAATAAATTTATTATCATGTTTTCCCTTATTTGTCTTTAGTTCAGCATGGTTTTGTTAACGGTAAATCCACTGTTACAAATTTGTGCACTTTTGTCAATTATGCATCAAGATCTATGAATGTGTGTAGCTTAATAACTCTCAGTATTGTTGGCTATTAATGTCATTGTAGAAAAATATTGATCCTACTAATCTACGGCGAGATACAGCTAACCATATTTCAACTTTAACAGGATGCAAGGGAACTTTAATGTGGCTGTTTGGATTATTTATAGACTATGTTCTGTAATTTGTTTTATTTACAAACCCGCTTAAATAAAACCATCCTTCATCAGTAATAAAATATTAGATCAAGAATTTAGTTATTATTGAAATTTTCTTGAAAGAAATTGGAATAAGTTATCCTACTGGCGTGATCTCTAGGTAAGATCTGATGAACAACTGATACTTTGTATGGATACATATGAAAACGACGCTTCAAAATTCTATGAACGGTACTAGAAGATACATTCGCTTGAAGTGATAAATGACGAACTGATAAGTGTGGGTTTTTGCCAACAAGGTTTTCTAAGTGGCTAACAATATTTTGCTGTGTATGTGGTAGCGGTGAGCGATTCGAATCTTTTTAGTGATTCGAATCCTAACGACTCCTAAAATTAAAGATTCGTATAATACAATTCATATCGAAATGTTGCAAAAGATTCATATAGATTTGTGATGATTCATAACTCTTTGTACTAACAACGGGTGATTAGAATTCTGATCACTCTTTGCGCTTTATTCTAAGGATCTTGCAAAAAAAAAACAGTAAATCAATATTTTCCTAAAATAAAACAAAATGAAGCAATAATGGATTATTTTGTTTTATTATTTGGTAATAACAAAAAGAAAACAACGAAATTTCAGCAACGGTTAAACACAAAATTGCCTTGATGAATACAGGCATATATAGGTAATATATAGATATTAGATATTAGTAGACATTCAATCTTTTATATTAAAATTAAGAAAAAGCAGATATGATTTGATTGATTGAATTTACCTTTAAGATGTTTGACGCAAATCATTTTCTACCATTCATTGCAAATAATAATGATAGTTTTGATTTTCTAATACATCGAAAGAAAACACACACTAATAATTATATACTTAGTGACTCCTAATTTTTTCATTCTTACAAGAAAGCAGTTTTCAATTCATTATTCCATCTTTTGTTCCAGGCACAGCTGCCGGAATTGAAGAGACGTGGAAGCTCTGCCTCTTGCAACCACAAAACGATAATAGTAGCAATAGTTTGCTGACTGTCAGTAACAAGGTCTGAGACTGCTTTCTAGGTCCTGCTTCCAGAGTGCGGGGCGAAAACTAAAGTCATTTCATGCACCCAAACATAATAACAGCTGATAGCTGATCAATTATTATATTTCTGTTATAATTATTATTAGTAATTATAGGGAAATTATTTAGTTAAAGTAGCAGGATTTCAATTGTTATGGAATCCATCTAGTATAATATACTAGGTAGGCTTATGCAGTAGCTCTAGGTGGAGCACACCGTAAAAATAAAGTACCTGGCAAGTATGTATATAGATGCTTAGACTTTATCAAAGCTTTTAAAAAATGATTGAGTACACAATCATTTTCCTAAATTTATAGAACACAATACAATGTAAGGGATTATACCTTCACAGACTTCGATTCCTAACTTGCGATATTTATCAGAATGAATTGTTCCACTTAAAATAATCTAATATTTATAGTAAAGATTTTAGGAACCGCCCTTTCATCTCTATTTTATTTCCTCTTGAAACCATCCGTAAATCCCTTGACCTCTTCACTTCGCTAATACTATAAGAGGCTTTTTGGTATCGATCGCTGTAGAGCGGTTCAGGAAAATTCCCGTTTCTTATTTTGCCAATATTTTCCTAAAAAATTATACGGAAATAAAATAAGTGCTTCTACATTTTTGTATGGTAGAATGTTTTTTTGTTCCCTGTCATTTCTTGCGGAAATTCCTGGCCTTATCTTATAAAATTACACGAATGAGTACTTTTCTTACTGTACACAGTTGATCAGACAAAAACTTGGGGTTCCGAAAAAAAAACACGAAATAAATCACCCGCAGGATGTGATGACCTCTTTTTTTTGTCGGGTCGTTGTAGCTGTCCGCGCTTAAAAGCTCAACGGAAATTGCGTAGTAGATAAGGATGGAAATGTAAACACGTGATAGGCAAAAATTTGAAAAAGCACCGGAACTGATCGTTTAACAAGTGGTCTATTGTTCGGAATTTCCCAACATAAACATACGTACAAAAAGGATATGTCAAATACAGGAAGAAACCAAAATAGAAAATAATTCACACAATACACTTCACAAAATAAATAAGAGGAAAAAAAAATGAGTTTCACATTTTCGGTTAATGTCAATGAGTTAGAGTACCTTCTAAGAATTCCTTTACGGTGTACTGTGGCCTATGCACAAGATATTCTTTAAAATTTGTTTTAAAGTTACATTTTTGAGTGTATTCGGCAATTTGTTATATATTTTGATATTCGTATACAAGGGCACTATGGGCATATGAATGTCTTTCTGTAGGATTATTTTCTAGAAATAACTTATGTTTGCACAGAAAAAGCGATGCTAGCTTTCAACCAAATATTTTTGTTAACATATATTTGGTTATAGTTACTAAATTATTTGTCGATTTAAATAATATTAAAAAATACGCTTGTATTCAATCAAACAAATAATTTGGTTATTATGTTTATTTGAAGTAACATAGCAAATACGTTAACTACATATACTGGGTGAGTTTTTTTATCTTGAGACAACGGAATATCTCTAAAACTCTGCATCAAATCAAAAAAAGATCTTAATAAGATTTGTTATAATGTAGGGGGCTCACTGAATGGTGCCGAACTTTGAAATCTTAAATGGGAACCCCAATTTTGTATTGCGGATTCGGATTCTACGTCATCAAGTATGTAGTTTTTGTTCGAAACTTTTTTTTTTCGATTCGTAACAGAATGCGCATGTAATCGCAAAAAAAAACATGATCGTGAACGTCTAGAAAAAATACACAGAAAAGAGGAGCAAGCAAACATGATTTTGTGTTTTTTTATTTTAACATTAAATAAAATTTCAAAAAGCCATTCAACAACGAAGAACTTTACTTTATCATACCCATTTTAGAAAATGTGTCTTTCCACTTCGATACATTTATTTATTCGCAATTGGAATGATTGCACACAACTGAGAAGTGTTTCCGGCGTAATCCTTGATATACCGGCGTTGGTGATTCGCTCAATCATGATTTCCCTCGTGGTTGGCACTTCTGTATAAACTTCAGACTTTAAGTGGCCCCACAAAAAGAAGTCAGGGGATCTTGCAGGCCAAAACACTGGACCATCTCTTCCGATCCATCGACGATTGTAGGCTCGATCTAATACTCCTCGTGCTATTCTTGAATAATGTGTTGGACAACTGTCATGTTGGAACCACATTGTTTGTCGTACGTCCAAGAGAAGGTCTTCAAGTAACACTGGAAGTTCGTTCTGCAAGATGTTTCAATATGGATCAATAAGCTTATTGCGAATTATTCCACACCAAAGATTTACGTTCCAAGGATGTTGATTCTTGTTCAACTTGGCGCAACCAATGGGGATTTTCGATACACCAGTAATGCATGTTCTGCCGATTTACAGGACATGAGCAAAAAAAATTGGGATTATCTTGTATCTGTTGAAGCGCCCATTGACAAAATCGCACTCGATTTTGAAAATCATCGCCATGAAGTTCTTGATGCATGGAAACTAAATGGATGATATTTCCTACGCTTCAATATTTGGCAGATAGTGGACTGAGAAATTCTTGATCCGCGAGCTATTTCTCGAGTACTAATGTGCGGATTATTAGCTACTGCAGCTAATACCGCGATTTCATTATTTTCTCCAGCAATTGTTTTTCGGCGATTACGTTTTCTTGGCTGTACAGTTTCTTCGCTAGAGAACTGTTGACTCGGTAAAAAGAAGCGCGCGATCGCACCTTGTCGGGAAAATGTTGTGAATAAAGATTAACAGCATCATCGATATTCCTACCACTTTCTCCATAGATGTAAATCATTTCAATCTCTTTGTAATGTTTATAGCCTCCATTACTGTTCAAATATTCAACACTAACTAATTTGTATTGATTAATAATTAATAATCCAAATGGGATCGGGCAATGTGTAAGTATTCACAGCTTGTCAATACTGAATAAAGTACGGTTTTGTATCGTTGAATAGCATTTCCAATTGCGAATAATAATGTATCGAAGTGAAGGGGCACAGTTTCGAACACAAAATCATGTTTGCTTGCTTTTGCGGGGGAGGGGAGCCTCTCTTATTTCATAACAGTAATAGAACATATTTAACACAAATAGGGCAACAAATACTGTTATAACATATTGGTATGTTCACTAGATAAACATCTAATTGGAGCTGTGACCATTGCAAGAACAACTCTTCTTTCATTGCGAACAACGGTGGCGGGGGTTGATTCTTGCGATTCAGTAGTCAAATGCTGCTTCTATATCCAGAAACGTTACTAGTGCAATATCTTGGTTATCGATAGTTGATGTGCACTATCACATGATTTTCCTTAGTGGTAAACGTGCTGATTAGAATGTAACGCGAGAGGTTCCTCAGCTGTTAAAAGAAGAATTTATATCACGCACTATAAAATTTGTTAAGAAAAGGGGTTTAGATTATCGGTAAAGTAAGAAGGGCAGTTCTCCGTTGTATAAATTTTATAGTCAGTGGGTGACAAACTTTGGCTAAAGTCCAGCGCAAAAATGGTAGATTTATCTATCAGTTTTACTGAGAGATCTTCAGAAGGCAGGATAGGAATTTTTTAGTCCATGATCATATTTTGCTTTTGCGCTGGTTCTATACTATTTAACAACCTTTGCTGAGAATATTCGCAACAGTACTTGTTTGACGAGGTCAACATGATTTATGAAAATATGATTTTAAGATGAAAAAAAAATAAACCTAGAATCACAGGAACCAAATGAAGACGAAACGACCGCCAAATACAATTCTGTATAATTATATCGGATTTACGTAATGCTGGTTCAAACTTTAATCGCTATATCCCTTTCTTCTCTGAATGAACTTTCACGGAACTGATATTTGGAATTCTTGGGATAAACTCATTCGGTTTTTTTTTTTTCCTGATCAACGACGATGATCCTGAATTCAAAACAACATTAGCAAGATGGTGCCCCTCCATATTTTGCACATCCAAATTGCAAGTTCTTAGATAACTGCTTCCCTGGGAGGTAGACTAGAAGCCCAGATTCGATAGAGTGTTCGCCAAAATCCCTTAATCTTCTGCCGCATGATTTTTCTTGGCATATTATTTAAAATCCAAAGTCTATCTGAATAAAGCATAAAATGTAAAGGAATTAAAAAATCGAATCGCGTATGAAACGCGAAGAATAAGCCCAGAAGTCTTTTGCAATGTGTAAAAAGAATAGTTTTTTTTTATTGCCAAGAAATTGATGGATGGCAGTTCAAACATTTAACTTAATATTTATATTATTTTTACCATTTTCTCTAATATTTTTCTTCATGTTAATATTTTTATGTGAGGTATCCACATTTTATAACGTCATTTAGAGAACACAGCAGCTTAAACAGCTCCTGGAAGAGCTTACACAACTCTTGGAGCAGTTTAAACTGCTTTTGGAACAGCTTTAACAGTTTCCCCTGTTCTAGGAACTGTTTAGGGTGCTCCACGAACTGTTTAAGTTGTTGCATGAATTGTTTAAGCTGTTCCATGAGCTGACTAAATCGTTCTGGGGGTTTGCTCAAACTCTTCTAGGAGATGTAGGCGTAACTGCCTTCACTTCGAACAGAAGCGAGCGTCTCGTACACATGATGACGTAAAAAAACTGCAGTTGGTATGGTTTGGCGGTGTAAGGTACTAACGAAAATTTTATTCTTTCTATATATTTTTTTTAATATTGGACAATCGCATAAGAACATATTATTTATTTTAGGTATGCTTGAAAATCTTTAACATAAATTGTATCCTCCAGGATTAATATTAAAGAAACTTTTTCTTCTTGTATCCGATTAAGAATAATGTAATTATAGAGACTCATTTAATTTATTAGAAGCTCATTACAGCATATCATATCCTACATTAACGTTTTCAAATGCGAAAATTGTCCAAATCACCTCATCGAAGATCCTATTTTAAACTTCACTTCCGCCCCGATAGAACTTGCATATTTATAATACCTTAACCTAGTTCCATTCGGCTCACAGAACTTTAAATTTCCAACGTCTACCGCAGCCTAGTTATAACTTTGCCAAGAGCCTGGGTGCTTCGAATGTGGGCGCAACTGATCTGAAGTACCCTCTTAGCGCAAAACGTTACGCGCGCAAAGCCACAGGATTTAACTGGGAGGTATTCGGGCATGCATATGATGACGGCACTCTTGTTAAATTGCATCGTAACAGTTGTTGTAGTCGGGAACGTATCGTAACGACATTAGAATGACTACCCAAAAATATAGATATGTATTTGGGCTAGAATCGATTAGGTGTTTGTCATAGGTAGTTGCCGATAAGTAATGTTTAATATTAAAGGGTTGCAAGCTTTTTACAGTGAGAAAATAACTAATTAATGTCTTTCTGCTATTAACTGTATTAATTAGGAGAATTTTTTCCCAAGAATTTTTTTTCTCCCCACACAGGATTCGAGCCTATATCCTCCAAAATTTTTTCTTGGAAAAAATTCCTCTAATTGGTAAAGCGCTCGTCCGACAAACGAGGGGATGTAGGTTCGAATCCCGCATGAGGAAAAAAATTTTTCTTGGAAAAAATTCGTTCTAATTAAACATTTTGTGTTTACTATCAAAATTTACTTAAATGTGTGAAATTAACCATTTTTTTTTGGGTATCTAGTGCACTTTGAAAGTGATTTTACTAGTGAACTATTAATTTTCTAGTAAAACTATAGATATCATGGAAAATACGAAATTCATACGCCGCAGTGTGATTGGTATTGGGTTGTTTATCTGTGCGCGTAGGTAATTCTATTCGTTTGTCGTACTTATTATTGGCTCAATGATATCACGTGGTAATGTAATAGTGGTGCGTCACAAACAATCGTAGGTTTCGCGTAAGCGTGTTCATTCTTGATCCCTGGGTGAGCGATTCAGTGTGATTTATTAGGTGCTATAAAAGAATTAGGTAAGTTAGTTTTATAAATACGCATTTTCAGATATTTGTATATACGTATCTATAGTTATCAATTATTCTTAAAATATAACATAGTACTTTGAAGGACATACTAACTTATAATCAGATAGGGTGTAAACGTAACCGTACCGTGTTTTCAGAAGTAGGTATGCATTATATTATATTTCCCAAATATAAATAGAAATAGGTTCTAACCAAAAAAGTAAGGATATCGGAACTATGATTTAGTATGTAGTATCTATTATATTTAGAAGTTAATATTTGTCACAGATGAAATTACGTACATATAAATTGTAGGGTAAACAATTAATATTTGTTGTGGCCATTTTGGATAAATTCAAGCATGCACCTTACTAATTTTAGTAATTTTTTTGAAATTTGATGCAGAAGCACGATTTTGAGTTTTTTTTAGACGGAAGCCATAATATTAATCGTAACCATATTAAAATAAAGCAGTTTTGGAGGTTATGCCAGCCTGAAATCGTATTGTCAACTTGAATCTGGACGATGTATAGATAATAATTCTTAGTATTTATTGTAAATGACTATTTAGCCATACATGTTAATTTTTTTTTATTTTAACTATATGTATTGTATATAACAATTTATTAAGTTCTTTTCGTTTTTTCGATTTTTAGGTCTTCAGTAACCCGTGGAAATGTTCAACGACGTTTCGCTTTTATTGCAAAAGCTTTTTCACGTAAAAATATATAAAAAAATATAAATCATATAGGCAGTAGTATAGTGGTAATGAAAATTATTTTTAAATAAATTTGTTGTACTATATAACAAATGACAAAATCATAATTGTTTTGTTTACTATAAATTTTAAATATATCGTTTTGTTTTATTTAATGATTGCGTTTCAAGGTAATATGTTTTGATTATTTTGTTCCTTATTTAAAATTGTTATATCGGTAAAATCAAATGTATGATTTTAATTTATTTCATGTTTTTTTAAGGTTGTAAGATTTTTGTTATATTTACATTCTTTCATTCTATTTCTAAATATTTATGGTTTTCAGTTTGACAAATAACACATACAAACACACGTTTTTAGAACATCTAATTTTATGCATGAAGAAGGTTTTACAACTATAAAAATCAAACATCAAAAGAAAATAAAACAATTAAAATACAACCCGACAATGCAAAATACCGAAAGTAGTATACCAAACAATACTTGGGTAACCAATATTTTAAATACAATAATACCTAATAATCTTATTAGTGCATTATCAGTAGCACCAAATTTTGCTTTAGATTATAACACAAACCGAATTTCTAATAATAATATAATAGCTACACAGACTAGGCCTTTGGACCTTTCAAAAGACAATTTCAAATGTCATTTTCTCATTTAAAATTATTTAATGAAAAAAAAATCATTGCGTTAAGTTTATACTTTTGTATCTTCTGAGTGTTTAGTTTAATAAAATACCTGTTCACGTTTTCTTAGTTTTATTCATATTAACGTTTTGCATATTGTGCAAATTGCTTTAAATTAGATTGTTATTTAAAGTGAACTGTCATGGCTAGTTTAATAGAAATTTAATTGATCGTAGGCTGTTAAAAAAATTAATAGTATATACGCTGCAAAAAATAATAGGCTATAATATTAAATTACACCTGTAAAAGAAATTACGGTAAATTCTTTTACATGTGTAATTTAATATTACAGCCTTGGTAGTAATATTAAATTATACCTGTAAAACATTTTACCGTGCAATGTATATTTACATGCGATATTCCATTCTTTAGTATTTTTACTTACTTTCTTTATAAAAATACATCTGAAAATTACTTCAGTGTTCGGTAAATATACAGTTCACATAAATATCACATACGAATTTTACAGTACAATCTTTGAAAAATACATCAGCTTGTGAAATTTACTAGATGGTAGAAATTTTACCTTATGAAGCAAATTTACCTGTAAAATTGTAGGCAACTTTGTCACCAACGATTTTACATGTAATTTTACTAGAAATTTTTTACAGTGCAGCACATGAACTGGTGTTTCTTTCTCCACTTGGCAGAATCTGCAGGTTGCGTCATCTGTCATGTTGTGCATATGCCCATGTAGTCTACAGTGACGAGTCAGTAAACCTACTATCATTTTGACAGCATTCCTGTCTTTATTCAGTAGATCTCTAGTAAATTCAGACTTCTATTCCTTTTGTTTGTCTCTGTCTCGGTGATTTTTGCTACCACTATCTGGACTGCTTATGTATCCATTCATTGATGGATTTTTTAATTTGCGATTTAGTAATGCCGAAAGAAGGGCCTGCTCCAACGTGTTTTAGTTAAGTACTGTTGTTTTTAGAATAATGAAGTTCTTAAAACCTCCCGCTACCATGGACCACCTTGTAGTTTATAGGTAGAGACACCTTTTCGAATTTCATTGATTTTTGTTTTTGGAGAACAGCACCTTTTACATTAAAATTAAAAAAATGGTTTTTTGGACATTGAAAGGACATAAATAATCTCGAATTTTTCAAAATCCAAATTAGAGTTAAAGAAAAGCTCATCCCAAAGTGGTCCCTTTGGAGCATTCGACATTATCAAGGAATTCCTAGAGATTAGTCAATTGGCAACGTTGTAAAAGCAATTATACGAGATGATAGAACAAAGGAGTGAAAAAAAATAAATCATTTAAAGCTTTTTACCTCAATCCTAGGTATAAAACACAAGTCAGTGTCATTAAAACAAATTACTTTCGCGCCCAATAACTAAACGGTTAATGCACTTCGAATGTAAAGCAAATTTACCGTAAATCTTTCTTGCTAAATCCCTACAAATACAAAAAGAAAAAAAAAACGAAAAAGCTAGGAAAACGCAGTACGCTTCCCTGAACGAAAAAACTTCCCCAGAACCTGATTTAATCCCCAGGCCTGCTACACGCGAATAAACAGATCCCTTCCCTAAAAAAAAAGCTGGAAATAAATACGACCTCCGGGTTCAGATAAGTTGTACGCGCTACTGCACTGGGTTCTAAAATTTCTTTTCAGCATCGTTTTTATAATTGAATTATTATATTCGTCTGTGCTATCTCATAGGGAGCGGATTTGTGTATATTTATCCCTTATAAATCTGCTAAAGTTAATGAGATTTTGTATGAGGATAAAGAAGCTTGTATAAACTAATGAGATAATGTAATGAATATTAGGAAATACGTTTTTTGGTAAAATGGAGGACGTATATTATTATACTTACTTAAAACCTTGTAGTCCAACTTTTAAATAGAGATTACCTTAACACCCATCTAGAAAAGAAAATGTTACGAACATTTTCTGGAAGTATACCTTACATAGATACACAACGCTACAATACAAATGCGCGGTTCTCAATAGGGGAATTCTTGCAACAAAAACTAATTGAAAATCTTTTTACACCGACGACAGAAAACCGTTTGGAACTTATCAACCAGCATGCAAGCAGCGCTCCAGGGACGAGACACAGTGAAATAGAGCTATTAAAGCGTCCTCTAGCTGTAGTACAAAGACCACACGTCACCCGAGACATAACTTCTGAACGCCACTGCCAGATAACTAACTTAATTTCGTTGTGAAAGCTCTAATTGAAAAAGATATCAAGCTTTACTTCTTTTGACCCGAGAAAGACGCCATTCCCGTGGAGAATTATCGCAGTTCATGTGGCTGCTGGTTGTATGTGTGTGCTTCCGATAGTTCTAAAAAACATCATCTACTTACTTGCATTTAAAGCAGAAATTAAGTGACTGCGAGATGTTATTTTTCTATTTTCACTTAAATAAATGTTAAATTCTTTAAGATTATCACTATTTTGCGATATTTGTTATATTACAATAACTGAAGTATGATAAAAAAAGTTAGGTCAAATTAAAAGTGTGTAACACTCGATCTATATAACAATAATAATTTTATTTAGTTATTGAGGCACAAATAGTGTATCTAAGAAGCCAAAAAAGAAAAATAGACAATTAAAAAGGAAAGAGAAAATGCAAAAACAAAAAGAATTACTGAAATGCAACTATGATTAAATCACATCTAAATTGTGACTAAAAAACTCTATTGTGTAAAAAATCTGGGATAATAGATTTCTTTTCAGGCTACTCCGAAAGCGTCTAAAAGTAGAGTTTAATTTAATCTCTCCTGGCAAATTATTAAAAACTTTAATGTCCATATTTCTCAAACCCAAGCCCGTAACCGTGAGAGTAGTACCAGCGGCGTATAAATCTTCTCTATTTCGTGTAAAATATTCATAATACTCTGTATTTTTAACGAAAGAGCTCTTGTTCTTGTAGACACGTCCTGCAACTTCCAATGTGTAGATACAGGCAAGGGGTAAAATACCCAAACTACGAAATATTGGTCTGCACGTGTCTGTATAACTAGTCCCCCCCAAGGGATCTCACAATAGCTGTTTAGGATAGAAGAATAGATTTTGTATGTTTTGATGCTGCCATATAAGCTACCACACGCCAGTACTGGGCCTAAGAACGACAGCCTCTGTTGCCAGAGCGACCTGGCACCCATCTCAATGTAACATTTTCATGATCCGCCAGTTGTTTAAGCTTTCTGTGGCGTTCCAGTACCACCTCAGAGTCATATCTGACAACCCGCAATGCTTTGAGGGCAGCCTGGCTGACGGAGATGATTACTCCCGCAGGCAGTTTGAGATGCCTTCAGCACAACTTTGAATGGTAATAATTTCTGCCTGGAAAATGGTGGGGGAGGTCCTTAGGCTAAAAGCTTCACCGTCCCGTTCTTCGTCCCGCCAGATTCCAATGCCCGTGCCATTAGGCGTGCTTGGGCACATTCTACACAAGCACGACACGGGCAGCTGGGGATAAGTAAGCGAGTACACTTCTGCATAATATAAAGTTATAAGGCATTCCATGGTTACTTGTGAGTCTAAGCAGCGGAAGACATAGCACTTACTGGAGAGGGTTTTTGTTAAGTTGATACAATACTCATTCCACATAAAAGTATCCTCAAAGATGACCGACAGATACACCGAGATACACCGACAGTTGTGTAGGGCAAAATCTTGGGGCCCCCTCACAAAATCTTGTCTCGGGTCCTCGCTTACTGCTACATTTTTTTCCATCAGCGGGTGTCACCCGAAGTAGGCAACTCGGCCAGAAAGACCTATTGTGGCCCCATGTCCATTTTAGCCAGCCATTTCAGTCAGGTGGTACCTTATCAAAAAAGTTTGAAATCCGGCTAAAAGTTGGCTTATTGACTCTGGGTTCGTCCAACCGATCGACCCCAATGTGCGGACTGCCTCTCTCCGTTCACTGCCAGACAGTGGACAAGAAGGTGAGCAGGAGTTCCCTCCGCACTCCCACACTTCCTGCACAGGAGAGAGTTCATTAGCCCCATGCGGTATATGTATTTATTCAGTGCCCAGTTAAGATTCCTGTGAGTAATCTCAATCTGCCCCTGCTCATAAAGACTGCCTTACGGAGCCTTTCCTCATTCGGATGAAGCCCTAGAGATTTACAATGTCTTGCGCTGGCGAGTCCATTCCAAAAGGGTTAGTGCCTAGCAGCAAGTTGGGATATGACAAACGCCATATAAGCTACCACACGTCGGTTCTGGGCCTAAGAACGGCAGCTCGCTGGCGTCCCCTTCTAACGTGTCAGCTATTTCATTGCCTCTGATTCCAGAGTAACCTGGCACCACCGTGTATTGATAAATAAAAACGATACAAGAAAAAAAAAACATCCTTAAACCCCATGCTCCACTCAAGGGTACTACATAGGAATACCTACTCTAATTATCTCATTGTTCCTAACATGTCATTGGTCCCTATTTTTAATGAACTAGTACCTAATTACTATTGCGGGACCAGTGACGGTGGTATTGATAGTATTGCGCCCGTGGAGCGACTTAGATGTCTCAGTATTCACCTACATTGAAAGATACCTAGCACCCATCTCAATGTAACATTTAGATGTTCCGCCAACTGTTTAAGCTTTCTATGGCTCCCCAGTACCACCTCAGAGTCAAATCTGACAGCTCGCAAAGCTGCTGGCAACCTGGCTGTCGGAGATGATTCCTATTCTTCCATTCTTGCGCACGAAGTTTGAGATACCCTCAGCACAAGTCTGGGTTTCAATAGTTTCGGCCTGGAAAATGGTGGGAGGAGGTCCCAGGCTGAAAGGTTCGCCGTTCCGCTCTCTGTCTCTCCAGATTCCAATGTCCGTGCCATCACGCATTTTCGAGGCATTGACAAACCAACAGGACAGACTCCGACTGGAGATATCTACGCTGTATCCCACAGACAAGCCGAAAATTGGCGAGATCTTATCTGTCTTTATGGACAGTAGTACTGTCTTTTCGATGTAGTTGAAGATGCTGGTGTGGTCTCCGATTTTGCCGGAGAAGTCTTTACATCCACTACATTTTGCTCTGTAAGCCCCTAGAGTTGCTTCAGACCACAACACACAGTAAAGTCTAGATTTGCCTTATGCCACCAGACTATCGAGGCGTAAGTTATAGAGGGTACCACAACCTTCGTGCACAGCCAGTGTACCATTGCAGGCTTTAGCCCCCACATTTTACCTATATATACATAATATTGCCAACAATTATACATGGGGAGGGGGGAGGGGGGGAAGTTTGCAGCGGTGTATTCTACGCCCCTGTACACCGAACACTTTATGTAACTGTTATGCCGACAAACACAAAATTGCATTTTATAATACTTTTTGCCACTTTGTGTCACTGTGGTCAAATTTTATGTGAGGTTGGTAGTGCAACTCGTGGTTCGATATTTCTATATATGGCTTTTGCATGTTATTCTGCATGACACAAAAATTGTATCACAAACAGAGAAACATTGAGATTCCCTGCTTGGACAAGAAATCCTATTTTAAAAATACGAAATAAAAATAAATGTATCACAAACGCGTGTCACAATGACTGTTATAGTTATAATACTTCAAACTGGTACTCCTATTACAAGAGACGTCATTATAACACTGGTTTTTTAATATACCATTGTTTAAAAGAACCGTCAGGAATTTATTTAAATGTTTGGAGGATTTTTTACAAAGCGTGTAATCCCTACGGATGATTTTTGTTTTTTTTTTACTTCTTCTTTGTTATGGTTCTGGATTTCCGAACTCCTGCTGTTCTTTTTTGACGTATTTCGCTTTAAAAATAAGGAAATTATTATCATTACGGGTTTTATTTGGGTACTCCATATATAAGAATAGAATAAATACAATTTTATTTTGAAAGCCATTTATAAACATATCACCAGAAAAGATATTTAGGATCAATTTTGGGACATTTAATTTTCAACGTTAAAGCAGCATGGAACTCCTCCCCGTGTAGTAATTTAACCGGCTCCGCGATATGACCCGTCTTAAAGCATATCATTTTCATATATTCGTCGCTGCTAAAATTCGGCACCACCTTTGCCATTTCTGACCAAGGATTCCACAGAACCGTATCCGGAAGATTCTCTTTCCTAATTATGATCGTCTTGTCCTCTACGGCGTGTTCCAGCTCATGATCGTCCATAGTATTAGGGAACAGACTCTCAGTCCATTGGTCGACGTAAATGGGAAACTCATTAGCGTCGTCATCATCATCATTATCATCGTCCGTGGTATCTTCATTTGGCGCAGGGGAATCTTCATCAGCCGTATCAATGTCTTCAAACATTTCGTCGTCATCATACACGATTTCTTCGGTAACACTGGCGATTTTTCTCTTCGGTTTTTCTTTCTGTTGCAGGCCGAATATGTTACAATTTACGACGTTGGGTACTTTAAAATAGGTGTGTAACAATGGGTTGAAGGTGAACGGCAACTTTGGACTCAGATTACGCACTTTCACGTCGAAATGTATCTCGCGTTCCAGTAGAGTTATGGTGTAGAGTATCTCGAAGGGATAATTCCACATGGATCTCGTGAAATCGTCGTCCCTCAGCGAGAAGACGGCCTCGACGTCCCCATTTTCGAGACGGGCGGGTGGTTTCTCCAGTTTCCACCGCATTATCCTGGCGAATCCGTGCTGCGGACCGAAATTCCACGGCCCGTAGCGAGGGAATACGAACGAGATTCCTCCCCTTATTATCCTCTTGTCGTCGAAAACCGCCTCCCTGCTCATGAAGAGTTGCTCGATGTTTCGTATGCGCCAAGAGACTACGGTGGCGCCGTGAAAGTTCACCGTGCAGGTCGTATAGGATCCCCTATCGAGCACCACCACTGTATCCGTTATTGTCTTCATAATAATATAATTTCCTCATTTAAAACATCAATTTCGGCGCTTCACTGACGAATAAATTATACTCGACACTCGTTTTAAAACCGCGTCTAACAATAATTTTCCTTCCCCGATATCTGCTAGTTCGCACGTTCACATCTTACTTATATTTGACACAGTTCCGTCAAAAAAGAATTAGGTTAGGAGCACAAACACCCACCTATGCATGAATGCGGATTGTAGGTAAGCAATCGATTAGACCGCTAGCGAGCGATAAAAATAGCTTTTAACTACATATATCACCTGCTTACATCGACGCTCTCAATGTGTTCCCTGTTATCCTTTATAGAGAAAATGTTCTATGTTGTTTAAAATACAACGATTATGCTTAATATTATGTTGGTGTTTTCTTAAAATATACAAGATCTGATACATGAAATAGTATAATAATAATAATAATAATAATTCACATCGTTAGAAAAAAACATTGAACTCGTCAAAAGTAAAATTAAAAGTATATAAATTGGTATGTACACAACATAGACACAAGACAACATATTAAAATTTTTCATTATAAAATTCGTCTAGTGTGTAATAAGCCTTAGTTGACAGGAACTGTTTCAATTGTCTCTGAAACTTAGAGTTGTTTAAGTTTTTTACATTTTCCGGTTTAAATGAAACCAATTTGCAACTGGTTGCATTGCAATTGAGTTGCCTTTCAGTAGGTGGAAACACATGCATTTAAACATTAGCGCCGAGTGTCGTTGCTGTTGCGTTGCGGTCGTCGGTTGCTTTTGGTGGGAACACGGCCATACATTAACCGTTAGAACACAGTTGCGTAGTATACACTAAGCGCAGCTTCGACACTGAGGGTTCTACATATCGTTCGCAACACATAGCAGGCACTTGATATACTATCGGCGAGGACATCAATCTGCGGTTTCCATGCTAAAAAAACATCAATTCTAATATCCAGGGACGACACATCATTGGAGTTGGTAAGCGTTTGATTATTGTTATTTATTTTAACAGTTTGTTCGTGTATGTTTATGAATAATAAATGCGCTTTGTTTATATTTAATTTTAAGTTGTTGCTACTAAACTAGGATTCATATTTGTTTAGATTTGATGATACTATTTATTGTTTTGTTCTGTAAGTTTTTTCTTACTGTGCAAAAGGTGTCGTCCACAAATAGAACTGTCAGGTAAATCGTTAATATACAATAAAAGAAAAGTAATGGGCCTAAGACTGATTCTTGAGAACACCGAAATTTGCCTGTTGCCATTCTGATCTTATTTCTTTTCCTTTATTATCAGCTGCTACTATACATTGAGATCTTTGTGTCAAATACGATTTCAACCAATATGGTGATAAATATGAATAATACTCATGAACTTATCATAGCAATCATTAATACTCGTTCGGTTAAAAGTTGTTGTCCAATCTATTGTCTTTAATTTTTCTTTCATATTTCTTAATTTAGGCAGTGTAAATATTTGTCTTTGAATTTTTAACCCTAGTCCTACCAACGTTTTATCGTAACGTGTCCTACCAAGGTGTGCCTCACAGGCACACATCTATTTGTACACATTGTTGATGTAAATAATAGCAAAATATGCATTATTTATTTCATGTAAGTAGGTAAAAGGTAAAATTAAAACATATAGAAAGAATATTGTTCAGAAGATATAATTTAAAAATAGTACAAGATAGTAAAATATTTGAAAGTTATTTATGTAGTTTGCAATTTGTGCACGTGAGTATTTTCTCTGAATGTTCACCACAAACCGTTTGCTTACACTTATCACATAACTGTGTTGACATTCTGCTTTTCTTTGATGGGCAAATATAGCACCGTTTTCGTTTTCTTACTTCTCGAGCCGAAGACTCCCCTGTGGTTGGTACTTGATTCAACGTAGTTTGTATCAATGAAGTATGACTTTTATGCAAGCCACTCAAACTACGACGTCTAATTTGCCCCAGTACTAATTCTGTTGTAATTTCTCGTAAGAAAATTTTGCGAAGTCTTCGTTTTTTGGAAATATGCCAGTCAGGATGGATATTTCTCCAAATGACAAATGAAGCTACTCCACACACATCAATTATTTGAAAAAATAGACCAAGGCCACCTATTAGTTTTGTGTTTCACTGAATATGTATGTACCATCTGATCAAGTGTATCCATCCCTCCTTTCGTGGAATTGTAGTACTTATTGATTTCAGATTTATTTTTATTTTCCTCATCAATAGTGGAGTCGTTGTGCATTGTAGATAATAATATGACACAGCGATTTTTCTTAGGTACATAAGATACCAAAGTCAAACCAAACAAGTTGCTTTCAGTATTCCGTCGCCTGTGAGGTAAAAAATTTGGTGGTATGCAGCGCTTATTTTTTCTGAGCATTCCTACACAAGTTAGGCCTTTGGTAAACAAACTGGATGCAAGCTCGTAGCTGGTGAAGAAGTTGTCGAACGTAATATTCCTTTTAGTTCTCAGAAAGGTTCACAAAGGTCTTCAACCACCTTTTTGCGCTAAGTTTTTCTCTGTTGAGACCTTCTTTCCTAAGTAGGGTATACCACGTAACGGATAACTAGTTCCACTATCGCATATCCACCAAATTTTCATACCGTACTTATCTGGCTTGCTTGGCAGGTACTGTCGGAAAGATATTTCAGCAAGTTTGTATTAACACGGTCCCACAGGTCTCTAATTGGTGCCAACTTGTCCTTTTGCCTTCGGAGGGTTCTGGTCGCTTTATCGTCAAAACGAATAAATCTTAGTAATTGAGTAAATCTATTTCGTGACATACACGCTCGATAAACAGGATTTCCATATAAAGGATTCCATAGCTCATTATAGTCCACCATTCCTTGTTTATTTCTTCCAGCAGTAATCAAAAGGCCCAAGAAAGCACGGATTTCAACGTCGTCAACATGTTTCCACAAATCGCCAAGAATGCGAACAGCCTCCTTATTAGTGAAAGTAACCACAATACCAATAACCGTATCATCAAAAAACAAATTGAAAGCGTCACAAGGAGTATCAACATGCACTCCAGGTGGAAGTTTCACTTTGTTCAAAGCTGTTGTAATTATGTTGTGTGCACGTGTTTTTCCTTGGCAATCGGCGTTGGCATTCCACTCGGTACCATCTTTTCCAATAAAAGTTTGCGAATGGCGGGCGGTTATCATTAGCATCACTATCGTCACTTCCTTCTTGTTCATCGCTTTCTTCATCGCCAGTTTCTTGATAATCCGCTTCACTAGAAGAGGTTTCGCTCTTCTTCATCTTCACCATCATTTACATTCCTTCCCAAATCCTCATCACTTTCGTACAATGCATCGAGCAACTCCTTTTCAGTTAGTGGCCGGCGTCGGTCAGTCAACCAATCGGTCATACTTTCTGCATAAATTTCAAAACCAAATAAGCATAAAACAACAAATCTATTTTTACTGGGGTCAATCAAAACTTTATTTTGCTTACCTGGTCTATACTATACTCTCCATTAGGTAAAAGAAATAAAATTAACCAATAGACACCTAAAACGGCCAATGCGTTCGTTAGGAAAGTCACAAATACACTGATAGCAATGCAGTTTGTAAGCTGACTGTTTTAGCAAAACGCATTTAGGGAATTCCCCTTCATATGCAACTGGAAGTTCTTACATACAAGGGAAAAGTCCCGAAATATAAAGCATAAGATATGCTTTACGAAGGATTTACCCACATACCTAGTTTTAAATAACGTAGCAATGCATTTTATAGTGTAATAACAGTATGAGCCTCAAAGACACACCTTGGTAGGACGTGTCGGTAAATTATGTTTAATTTTTTTTAGTAAAATAGGAAAAATATTTTTAAAAAAATTTTATGTCATTCTGTGTTAAATAGTTTATTTTGAGAATACAAAAATCCTCCAGTCTGTGGGCAGTTAACTTACAAAGTTCCAGCAATTTCAAAATCAATTGTGCCTCAAAAGCACACCTTGGTAGGTTTAGGGTTAAGGTAGAAGGCACCAGACTCAATAATATCATAAGTAAATTTCTGTGCTAGATGATCTGATAAACCTGACAAAATGACTTCTCCATGCCCTTCTTTTACATTTATAAATATATTGTCAATAGTACTTTTACTAGTAGCCGTAACCAGGGTAGGGTAAACAGTCGTCTGTCTTAAATTGTAGGTATTTACAATGTCAGTAAACAAGAAAACTCGATGACCCTCATTATTTAGATCGATGTTATAATCACCACACAAAAATACGTTGTAGTTGGGGAAAGACTGTAATTCTTCAATTACCGATTCTAAGATGTGCAAAAACAACTCTAAATCAGCTGTCGGTGGTCGATATATACTGACAACTATAATTTTTAATTTACTGAGAGCAATTGCACTACATTCTATTATTAATTCTTTATTTTTTTTCTTTTAGGTGCCGCAAATCAGCGTACTCTAATCCATCTTTCACGAAATACAAGATCCACCGTGCTGGTGTATTGTCCTAAAATATTTAAATGTTAATTTGTATCCGTTTATGTGAGGATTTTCGTTTTCTCTTAGCCAGTGTTCCGACAATGCAATCACGTGCAAACAGGCGTGCCAATAGTGTCAATGAATATTTCCAAATAGTCATTTTTGTTTTTTGGGCTTTGTATATTTTGATAAACTACAGTCAATGAAGATTTTTTTTATAGCTTTCTGTTGTTATTTCAGGTAATACTATTTTTTCAGTTGAGCTGGCTATACACATTTTATTTGTATACATTAGCGTGACTGTATAGTGTAAGTGACGATGCCTTCACAGTCATTCGCGATAGATCATTCGTATCATACGGCTTCAAGCAATATATTTGATTCGCTATCTGCGTGAATGGTGCGTTGTGCATAAAGTAAATCTTTCACATCGCTTTAATGAGACAATAATTGAAGGGGTTAGAGCAGGGGACGGGATGTTTTTAAAGGATTTTTTTTCTTTCTTTTAAACATTGGCAGAGACCATGTGAAAATGTTTCAAATCATACTTCTTTTTTAACATCGGAAGAGGTGAGAGGGGGAAGATTTTTTTCAATAACATTTTTTTTGGACATCGACAAATAGGATGCATTAAAATGTTTCAAATAATTTTTTTTTAAATGGAGATGGTTAGTTCTCTTAACATCGGGAGAGAAGACGCATTAAAATATTTCAAATCATATTTTTTTAATATTGGAAGAGGTGAGAGGGGGAAGGGGATGATTTCCCCCTTCCCATGTTAAGAAAATATGATTTAAAACATTTTTCAGGCGCCCTCTCTCCCGATGTTTAAAAAAAAATATGATTAAAAAAACATCCTCTCCCCTTCTCACCCCCTACCAATGTTAAAAAAAATATATGATTTCAAATATTTTTATTGCATCCTTTCTGCCGATGTTTAAAAAAAGCAAAAAATTATTCAAAAAATACACTTCCCTCCCCCTCTCACCCCCTCCAATGTTAAAAAATATTATTTCAAACATCTTCAAGGCGTCCTCTCTCCCGATGTTAAAAAAAAGACAAAGACTCACTAAAAAAAACCATCATCCTCTCCCTCTCACGTCTACCAATGTTAAAAAAATTATGATTCAAAATATTTTTATTGCGTCCTCTCTTGAGATGTTAAAAAAAGAGTAACAATATTGGCTTTAAAAGCAACATCATCCTCCCCCTCTCACCCCTTCCAGTTTTAAAAAAATGTATGATTTCGAAACATTTTTATTGTGTCCTCTCTCCTGATGTTTAAAAAAAAAAAGAAAAAGTGTGTCACTAAAAAAAAAATCCTCCTCCCCCGCTCATCCTATCCAATTTGATAATAATAATTTTTTATTCAGCACGTTACAGAAAATACAAAAACAAAAAAGAATAAATGAAAAATGAATGTGCTAAACAAGAAGCAGTTTAGATGGATAGCAAGTGGCACCCCCTGTTTTTATCCTGTATCCTTAATATGTATAGAAATAATACCAATACAGTAGAAGTAACACTACTATACATAGATACATGCCTAAAACTATACTAAGCTTTCTGTGATGTAAATTAAAGAAAATTCAAGGAATAATAAAAAAAAAATATAGCTAGATATTATCGTCTTTCATACACATATCGCACAAGCGCGCGTTCAATGGTCGCACACCCAACATTTTAAGACTGGCTGGCAATGAATTGTATAAGGTGTAGACAGTAAAAGGAAACGACCTTTCATAAAATGCAGTTCTGTGCGGCGGCGGCATAATGAGACCCTTACTCCTAATATTAAGATTGTGTAGGTATGTCCGTACTGAATCGTATCTTATCCAAGAGATATGACGGTGTTTTCAATGAGATCAACTCATGTTAAAGTTTTAAAGCCTGCATTTTACGACGGTTTTGCATTGTTAACCATTTCAATTCTACAAGCTTACGTGAAATTCTATATTTTCTTATGCCAAAAATAAATCTCATACAAGCGTTTTGAAGTCACTGCACTATGTCCCTGTCAGCAGCATCCAAACAAGGGCTATACACTTTCGAACTATAATGAAACGGAAGGAGTACAAAGACCTCACACAACACCGTTTTTGCCCGGACGCCCAAAATCGCTCTAAGGGGACATAACATTTTTAATCTGCTGTACAAAGTTAACCAGAGATATGCGTTTTAAAACGAGCTATTGTCCATAATTACTCCCAAGTTTCTAGCAGAATCGGACAGCTGCAAATTGGAATCGTTAATCTTTAATGTAAGTGCAGACTTGCTACCCTCTACAGTTCTAGGCGCCCCAAAGAATAATACCACGGACTTGGTAGGATTACTTTTAAGCAAATGATCAGATGCAATGTCGGAGATGTGTGTTAAATCACGATTAATAAGATCACTGCCCGATTAATATCTTTTAGGATAAAAACTCTTATAACATTTGAGTGTCATCGGCGTACATATGAATACTAGCAGTGACAATCCGTGTGGGCAGTTGAGGAGTATTTATACAAAATAAAACTGGGCCAAAAATAGATCCTTGAGGGACACCTTTGTTAAGATCTAAGCTAGTAGAAACAACGTTTCCAAATGAGGCATTACCCGAGATGCGTACACATTGAAATCGCCCCCTCAAGTACGAGTCTAGCTTTTCCATGGCGTCGTTAGTGAAACCTATATAACGCCAAATGGACAATAATATCTGATGGTTAATGGTATCAAAAGCTTTACTCAAGTCAAGCAGAACCAAAGCGGTCAACTGGCCTCTATCACGAGCAATATCATCTGTTACTTTTAACAAAGTACTGACGCAACTGGGATGAGGTCGGAAACCAGATTGACATGTAAGGCAGTATATTGAAAGTTTAGAATTTAAGTGATCTAGAAGTTGTTCATTCGATATTGTTTCTAGTACTTTACTTAGCGTTGGTAATAAAGCTAATGGGGCGTAAGTTAGAAAGATCATCAACTTTTTTGCTTTTTGGAGATTGGAACAACAACAGAACCTTTCCATACATTAGGAAAGGTACTCGCTTCTATGCAACAGTTAAGTAGGTGTGTAACATATGGTAACGCGTATGGCAGCAGTAATTTTAACATGTGAACGGTGATCATATTCATCACCATTATTTTTGATACTGTGGATATATTTTGATACGGTGGTTTGCTAAAAGAAAATACAGCACCAATACTATTGTGAGTAGTCTCCATATAGCGTGCAATAGTTTGAGCGACATCACCATCAACATCAGGCACATTATCAACAAAAGCAGTATTAATTTGATCGGGATCAAGTAAATGCGAACGGATTGCAAATATCTTTTTTTGTTTCAGGTTCAAGCGATAAAACTCAGCCCATAGTCGCTTCCGATTGATAGATCGCCACAAGCACTAATAATTCGCCTTTTTTTCGTTTTTAATTGCAACAGTAGTATAATTGCGTAATTGCTAGTTCCAGTGAACTATAGTTCTAATACGTTTGTATTTACCATTAGCTTTGTTGCTCAGCGTCTGTAATAATTTAATAGTATTCGTGATCTATGGCCTCCTAAGGCGGGTTATTTTAATAGTTCTCACAGGTGCGTGAAGATCAAATAATCCTTCTGCTGGACATTAAAGTTAAACATAAAATTAAATGGTATAGACTGCAAATGAACAAGAGTGTATTTTGGCTGAGCGCACCCAGAACCGCGCAACATTTTGCAGAACACCATATCATATATAATTTATTTATATTATTTATACCTAAATTAATTTGATGATTATAAAGAATAACCCATTTGAATATTTATTATTATCCATACTTAAGTGTAACAAAGAAAAGAACAATTACAATGTACCATTTGGTAAAGATTCCGTTTTCGATTTTTTAGGAATTCTTTATCGTATAAGTGTCCAAACCATTACTATCAACAAAGAAGAGCATTTAATAATGAAATTATCACCATAAATACACAATCGTTCTAACAATATTCAGAAAATATCATTATTAGGATATTGTAATATTTCTGGACCTTATTTTATTTATATTTTTCATTTTAGCACGTAAACTGGGATTTCTTCCTCCCCTTGGCTTAATTTTGGCACCATTATCTCTTCGGCTGGAATTATAAATGTGAAATACTTTAACCAAAACATCACTTCCGGTTGACCGGAAATGGACGTCAAATTTGTTATTTTAAATAGAATGATCTATTTTTTTTTAATTTTTGGATTCTACGACCATGAATACCTTAGTCTTCATTAGATATTCCTATAGCTACTTGTTGCCATTTTTGAGTTATTTAAGCTCTTCTCTTTTTTTTTAGTAATAATCATTGCATCATTCAGAAATTAATATCTCGGTTAATACTGCAAGTAGAGACTCCAAATTTGCTATATTATGAATCTAGATATAACTTTAAGAATCAATACGCACACTTCACATTCTAACATACAGGGTGTTCAAAACTGAGAAACAAAGTAAATGCAGAAAAATCAATGTTTTAAAGAGAACAGCCAGTATTTTAATTCAAAATTATGAAATAAATATCATCCCCTATCATTTTTATATTCGGAGCTGCTGCTACTGCTGTACTGCCAGTTTCGAGTGAATAGCAGTAGTAGTAACCCTGAAGATGTCCCTTGCGAGTGTAGATAAAACGTCGGCCAGAAGAAGATTCAAGACGCGAGTCTATAGTACATGCTTACATTCTTACAGATAATATTACAAACCTTAAATATGTGCATAGAATCTCACCATAAATTTGGTTTAATGACTCACAAGTTCGTTAGATCTCTCACGCATGGCACATATATGGAATATTATTAGATGACGGCTCCTTCAAATTTTTTTTGAATTTCGTTAGATATATCAGCGACAAATAAATTTATGTAATTAAATTGAATCTCTATAAGTCCATCCTGTAATTCTTTGACATTCTGAGTGAATAAAAAGTAAATTTAAAGTATCTAGATTAAAATAAGCTCCTTCAATATTTTTCAATATCTGATTCATAAGTTCCTCCAATAATATGCACCCGTCTGAGCACACGATATGTAACAAATGATTATGATGATATTTACTATGATTATAACAACAATAAATTGTTGTGATATCAAAGTCATAGCCCACTAGATAGAAATTATTCTACCGTTTGAAAGCGGTAATAAACAAAACGAGTAAATTAAAAGAAAACTACTGAAGATGGGTATAAGGAATGTTATTTAATTTAATTCTACATTGAAGAATATAGGGTGTTTATTTTAAAAAAAAATAAGTTTTGTAATTTTTATTTGATATGCCACTAATTTTTGAACACCTTGTATAATTCTACTGTTTTTTTTTTTTTACTAAATTCTGGTAAAACAATGTCAGTATTTGTTAATTTTAAAGTGGGAGACTTGTGACTTTTGAACCAAGTCAGAATTAATCAATTACATACAACGATCAAAATTTTAATAAATATCGTAATATCTTCAAAACAGTTGAAGATAGGTATAGGAAATCCTAATAGTTGTCGTCATAGGATTTTATGGTGAATTAAAAAATATAATTATATATAGGTGTTCCATTTAAAATAACAAAGTTCATGGCCACTTAACCGAAAGTGCAAAAAAAGTGGAAATATATCAGAAAGAAAGTGCCAAGTTGCTGCAAATATCAAATTTTTAAAACTGAGGAATTTTGTTAAATCAAAAAACTGCTAACTTCCGTGGAAAAGCCTGTATATTCAGTGAAGGATGGAGGCAAGAGGGGAGGGTTTATTCTATCTAGTATTAAATAGAAGTCATTTACTTGTATTTTTTTTTTCCTGAAATATCTTCAATTTTCTGTAGCAGCTAAAAGTTCATCCAGCAAGATTAATTTAAAGTTACTAGAGAAATTTACAAATCAGTGGATCAAACCTAACTGTTGCTTCAAAAATTCCTAGTCAGATGCTTGATCGTCTGATTGAGTGGTTAAAGTATCGACTGCTAACGAAGCAGCACCATCTAAGAAGCCGTCTATTTTCATCACGTCAGAATTTCCCGACTCACGCAGAAATAATACAAACGCCCTACACGGACAAATAAGTAACATGAAAGTTTGATTAAATTATCCGAACGCGTCAATAAATCTTCTTGCAAAACAACGAAGTATGCTCGGGGGTGGCGGCTGAAATAGGTCGTCTAGAATGCCGTAATGCAGACAGCCGCGGTTGTATTTCTATTATGTATTTATGGCCTTATAAAATTCGACGCTCCCACGTTTCTTCTGTGCCTCGAGTACGTAATAACTTAAACAAAGAAACTTGACGTCAATAGTTCGGTTAGCGTGTACGTTTCTATTAACGAAATTTCGGTCTATTTTATGGTAAACAGAGTGGGACGCCGCCAAAGTTAAGAGCACACACGACCTGACAGTACATAGATATATATGTAAAAACATAATAAAAATATGCCTTTGGTAATTTTAGTAATTGGGCAGGACGGGAGGAAACACTACCGACAAATATGAAACGCCTTCAAGTGTCCGACAGCCCCTTTTAGTGATCCTTGCAGAGAATTACATACGGATAAGTTAAAGAAATATGAAAAAACAAAGGAATGGATTGATTTTTATACACAGTTCACGTTCAATCGATATGATATCGTATGAAGTGTCTTTTAGAGCCCTCCTTGGCTAGATGATGCTCTTCTACAAGTGTATGCTTTTCTTACCACTTTTGTCATTTACTAAACAGATTTACTAATTGTAATGCCTTGAAAGTCACAACACACTAAAAAATACAATACCACTGATAAAAGTTCGGCAACAGACGTAGGTATATAGTATTTTATAATTTAAAAAAAAAATATGTGAAAATGTAAATTAAACAAAAAGGGAAAAAAACTTTAATTACAACCGTTGAAATTGGAGTAAATTCTTATGTTGCTGTTTTTTGATAGCAAAAATGTATTTTACAATAAATTGTTAGTTAAAAATAACTATTGTACATTAAATATGTTTCGTCTTCTAATCGTGTTAAACAGAATTCGTATATATTTATTATTAGTTAGTAGGGAATTACTTCCTCAACACAATTATAAATTTTAAAGCTTCAAATCTTGACCATGTATATAATATTTAATTTCTTTTTTTCTTGGTTTTTAGGTCCTCAATATTAAAAACATGAATGAGTACGGCGTTTCGCTTTGTGAAAGGACACAAATATAATAAAAATCTTACAGCTTTAAAAAAACATGAAATAACTCAAAATCATACCTTTGATTTCAACAACGTAACAATTTTAAACAAAGAACAAAATTTAAAAACACGTAATATACTTGAAATAATTCAAATTTATAAACATAAAAATGCAGTCAATGATAAAACCGATATACAATATTTCACAAAATTATATAATTTTAATTTTATAACTAAATACAATATTTTTAAAGAACTATTTAATTACAAAATTCAAAAAGAAATAATCAAAACATCCTATTTTAAAACGCAATCTTTAAATAAAACATAATAATATATTCAAAATCATAGTAAACAAAACAATTTGCCATTTATTAAACAAAAACATTTTATTTATAATTTACACTTTATATATATATATATATATATATATAATGGCTAAAAACACTCCCAAGGAGTTGCGCCGCTTCAAAAAGCTTTCTAGATCCGCGAAAAAGGGGTGGATCAGTCCCCATCTCACTTCTTAAACTTATTTCTCAACTCTTCTCACTTACACTTTTTACATTTATTAATATACTTGAAAAAGCTTTTCAATAAAGCAAAACGTCGTACTCATTCATGTTTTTAATATTGACGACCTAAAAACCAAGAAAAAAAGAAATTAAATATAACACAATTATGGTGAGGTATGACAACTTCCCTTTATATGAATGTGTTATACCATTCCCACATTTTTCAAATTAATGTAGGTTATTAAAAAGTAAGTTAGTACTATTTATGCAAAAAATGGTGGGTGTACACCATGGGCATGAAAAGGTAAAACGTGTTATTGTAAACAAACAAACATAGCCACGAGGCCCGCCGCTTCTTAGCACGGGCACCAACTATTGATATGAAAGAAGTTCAACTTCAGTTCATAGAATGAATGTTGGCAATTATTGCTTCATAAATCAACAAGCAAAATTTGCCTAATCTCTAACCTTAAGCACTTGTAATTCTAAATATGATGCAAGTAGGAGTTTTATGAAAATTTCCCGTTGTTTTTAATAAGTTTGTCACAAATTCCCACTTTCTCTCCGCTGTAATGACGATTTTGCCACTTTTACCGCTAACAATGTTTAAAACGCCATCATTTGTGTTCTTCAAAACGTAAGTAATAAATTTTGATTTTGAAATGAATTTACTAGAGTTGATTCAAAATTTTCGTTGTGTAATTTTAGATATGCCCAACATCCACAGAAGTTACAAGTTTCCTGGATGTCGAAGAACTGCTAGGGTTAAAGAATCGATTCGTATAGTTTTGTAGAAATTTTTTGAATATGCTCAAGAGTTTTTGATAGTTCAGATTACAATAATCATTATTTAAAGATGTACCTCAACCCGTAACTGCTATTACCAGTTTGTCAGACTGGCACGGCTGTACGCTCAATATGTAACAAAAGTAGGTAGTCATGGTAGTTACAGGTTAAGTGTGATGGTATTCTTCCTGCAATTATGTTATGATGAATTATCTCCATGAGAATTAATCAGGTAATTTACTTCATTTAAAACAAGATAGTAACGATTTAATTTCGAATTTATATCTTTTAACAATTTATCTTGATTATTGTTTACAATTTCATCTTTAAACAATGACTTCTTTGCCTCTTTCCTATCACTTACGCAGAGTAAAGAGCTCTTCGTTAATCAATTTCAAATTTGCTCAAACATTTTCCTCAGCTTGGTTTCATTTTCATGCAAGAAAAGGGAATTTCCTTAAAAAAATTAAAATCCAAAACTGTTTCAATAAAATTTCTATTTTTTCTAATGCTTGATTAAATTTTTTAATAAATAGTATTCAGAATTGAGAAAACCAAATTTAAGACCGGTACAGTTGACATTCTTTTTAGATTTCATCGATTGCTTGTTAGAGTATATTTTCGTTTTCGAATTTTCAGAATTTATGTTTTTCTGCTTTTATCTTCATTTGTTATCTAAATTTTCCTTATATTTTTGTATTAATACAACCAACATGTGTTATTCTCTTTTAAAAGTTTACAGTGATTTTGTTTCTAACCTAACTACTAGTCAACGTTATTTTTTTATTTAAATTAGATATGTCTGTGATTTCTGCAAGCATATTGGTCAATATTTACACCTACATTTTAATTTAATAATGCTATAACATAATTTTTAATCTTAAGTTGTTATGTACAATTACAATCTCAAAAATGATTAAAAAGTGAGTTAAAAATGTAATCATGACATTGTTAAATTAAATGTAAGCTGTAAATGCTACCTCTTATTAGCAGACGTATCACACTGATGAGATTAAGGAAAATCGAAACATATCTAATTTTTAAAATCTTGCCCCATAATTCGTAAGCACGGCTTCGCCGGCTGCTTTTTATGGCGTATCATGACGTCACGTGTTTCCAACGAAATGTACAGGACCTGCGTTTCTCTTTATTGCTGTTCTGTGGTGTACACGGTGTATAAGGGCCCTAAAAAAGTGTTGAAAACAATAATATTTTTTTATAAGTTTGATGTTTACGCCGTAAATGCCTTTATAAGTGTCTACAACATATCAAAAAATACTCATAACATTTAAAAAGGTAATCTTAAAATTTCTTTGAGAATTAAAATTCTAAATTACTGACGAATGTGTTAATACCTATTTGTCTTTCTCTTATGTGTTCTTTTTGTAGCTTCGTACTGATGAGGTAAACCTGTAATTTGTATTTACAAATTGCAATAAACTATTTACCTATTTGTGTATTTCGTTTTTCGTAGTATATACATTGGTTATCTACTAATGGAGTACAAATGAAATGTTTGACATTTCATGGCTACTATATCTTTAAACTAAATGGTGTTTATCATCACTTAAAGCATAATACCCAGAAACTTCAGTCAAAATAGTAGCAATGAAAAATATTAGAGACGTTTTTCAGCTTTTCAGTGTACTAGAGGTAAAAGTAGTTAAAAGTAAGTTGTTTCGTTTTTTTTATTCTAAGATTTTTTTATCACATATCTATTTTCTTTTCGGATTCATGATACCCACAAAATTTAACAAATTTAAAACTATTCTCCATTTTCCTGTATGTATAAAAAGATATTTTATTAAATATTAAGGAAGAGTTGATGAAATGCTTCTTTGCTGTAATTAGGCTCTTTCAATTAATTTTCTTGTTTTTCTTTAAAGAAATTTGATAATTTATAATTTTTGCAAATGTTCATTGCTTAAACGTTTCTAAAACGAAACAATTGCTTATAACATATATAACAGTTTACCTTAAGGAATTAGCAATTCAGATTATCTAGATAAATGTTTATTTTAAACAATCTCACAGAAAATAACGTTGAACCAAAAATAATCGGAAAATATTGGAAAAAAAATTAAGTTTTACATAAGATATGCATAGACAGATAAAAAAATGTTAAACACTCAATTTGTGTCACTTACCATTGCCGTATTTCCTTTTCCGTAACTGTAACAGAGAGAGACACCAATTATTATGAGTATTTCGGGTAAAAGCAACCAAAGAGTCAGCGAACTATTCGAAATCCCTTCGCGAGTTTAATTAAATCCAGCGGCGATGGTGAGGCCAACAAAAATCGACAACCGTAGCGACCGAAAACGAACAACACAGAGAAGGCGCATCGCGAACTCCCCAAAAAGCTTTTAACGGTCGGATACCCCCGAAGACAATAGGAAGAAGGGAATATCGTCTGCCACGGTACGATATCGGCGAAAGAATCTGGGCTTTTAATGTAATGAAGCCGTATAAATTTAGCATTGAGTCGGCACGACATGATACGGCGAAGATGGCAACCTATAAACGAAAAAAAAAAAAGAAAAACGATACGCGTAGATATTCCAGCGTAAAGGAATGCGTATGCTCCGGAGGTTGTTCCGGGAATGAGAGAGAAATTTATCTTTACTGCCCGTGTAATAATGTTTATCGGCGAGTTTTCGGGTAATATCAGCACCATGTAGGGAAGTTTCCAGACAATTTCGGCGTATCACATTTATTTACTTTAAAGGATTGAGCGAAATATCTTGGAGCAGCTTTAGTGCTTTCTTGTTGTCTGGAATATAAAAATGTGACATGCTTAAGAGCTCAATCGAACAAAAATTCCGAAAAATTTTGGGTTGCAACAACGTAGAATAATTCTACAAAATGAAAATATCAAACAAAATAAGCAGAAACGTCTATAAAAATAAAAACTAATGGCAATGAAGGCCATAAAGGATTGCAATAAACTCTAATAAAGATGCACTTGCTTATTAAAAAGAAACATAATTGGCTTTCCTAGTAACGAAACAATTGAGATCACTAAACAGCAAGCAATTAAAGGTTTGCGTGTATTAGGACGAGCTCCATTAAAAATGTATGGAGAAATAAATAAATGTGAGATTTAAAAAGTCTCTGCGTGTAAGTTAGTTTAGTTAAAACATTTTCAAGTTTCGGTAATGTTCCCCTATACCGGATATAGTTGCCCACTAAATGAAACAATTCTCTTTGGATTGATTACCAAGTAAAAGTTCTTTCCAATCTTAAAAATATAACAGGTTAGCAAATTAAAAAAGTAAATTTTGCTTGGGTGTTAACTACACGACATATAAAGCACAAACCCACCGAAACCGGATTTCATCATTAAAGAATAAAAAAAAAGTAAAATTTAGAGCCAAAAATTCTTTAGTCCGGGCCTGATGCAGGGAAACGTCATGTTAAGCACCCGCTAAACGTGGTATTATGTATAAATACATTGCACTCATTTAGTAGTATTCTTAATGGTATGCCGTAAGTTTATTTAACATCATTCTGAATAAATACAGGCCAGTCGGCCAGTGTGCCCTTGTAAAAATAGCAAAACTGAGGCATTTTAAATTTCTTCTTTTTATAAAATAAACATTCCTTTTTTGTTAAGAGCATTCTACGTAAGTCTACAAAGTATTATTTTTAATATCCTGATAAGTCGTTGGAGTTTCACCGGATATGCGACTTCAGTAGTTACAGAAAAACTTAAATATTTTTCCTTTGCTTTGTCGAAACGAAAGTTAGTTGTTAATAAACGGTACCACATGAACCTGAGTTATTTCTTTTGGATTTATTTAATCATATAACGCAAAATGAATTGAATCGAATTACACAGAAATAAATGTAGATACAGAAAATTTGCCAACACGCCTTTTTACTATAATATTGCGCGAAAATGAATCTATACATTTATACATTTGCCGATGCATCAAGCTTCGATTTTCTTTATATGAAATCATGATGGTCCTGAAAAGGATCGTTTTTTTCAAGACGGGAAGAATTTAAATAAAATGTTCGAAGTAGCTTGCACTCCAAGCGGCAATCCACACAAAACTAACAGTGGTAATGGCTGAGTGATAGTGGTATGGGGGGGTATACTCGGGACAGCACTTAGGTTGGGCACAGGTGCGGCTCTAGCCCACGGCATTTATAAAATATTCTTTTTCTCGTTAATGCTTACAGATAGACCCCCTGTGCATTAAGACTTTTTGATTGTATATGATTACAGCTGCCACATATTATTATATTTACTTCTATATCTGATACGCCTTGTATATGATTTATTACTACATGTTTCGGTCTTAAAACTACTTCACCAATGTGACAAAAGTTGTAAACTAAAACTGCTAGATGCATATGAAATAGAATAACACAAAGAGAACGAAAACATAATTTAACTTGATGAACAATTATTTATTTACTTATTTAAATTCATATTGAATCACTAACCTGATATATAAATTATCTCAGCTACAATTTAAAAATAAATAAATAATATTACTATTTAAATATCATATACAATTTACAAATAATGTAATTCGTCACGATTTTACCATTGATAAATTGAAAGTTTATTCTTATGGAGAATTTTCGTTAACCGTGTATATTTGGTTGCAAACTGATATTTTCCTAACATATTCAACTCGGCACCACCCTTTTTCTGTCTATAAACATATTCGAGTCAATAAGATTTAAGTGTAGTAAGGTGCTTTGTTAAGGTTTATAAATCCTTGGAGATTAGATCTATAGAAAAATAGTGCCAGGAATAAAACAAACTTTTCGCTTATTATTAACTAGAATATTCATTTTGAAACCTGTTGATTTCTTTTTTACAGTTTATCTTATAAGAAAACAGGAGGAGGAGAGGATGATCTCCCCCAGAAAACAATACCGCACGCCATTACCGATTCGACGCACGCCATGTAATAGTTTCTCAATGTCTCCAATGTTACCGTTACTCTCAACTTATACATCTTAAAGTAGGCCTTATTTAACTTTTTAATTATGTGATAAATGTGGCATTTTCATTCAAGTGAAGGCTGTAACCACACTCACAAGAATTTAACCCGTTCACTTAACGTATGGTTTTTCTGTTGCTGTTTATCAGAATGGAACGTGTTGGCTTCGTGTTAAAAATTGATGTATTTCTGTCTTATTAAGATTTAACCGCATGCCGTTCGCCGAGCACCACCCCATCATGGACTCAATCGCGATGGTTGACGCACAGGAGACATCGGAAATGCAATCATTAGACAAAATCAAAGTAGCGTCATCAGCGAATTGGTATAAACCCTTTCCTGAGACATAATCGCACAAATCGCTAACGTAAGTTAAACAGTGTAAGGGTCCGATTATCGAACCTTGCGGTATCCCCCCTACCAACGTCCGACCAACCAGAATAAACTGTTGTACCGTCCGCAGAGTCAATACAAACGCATTGAGACCGGTCAATCAGGTATGAAGAAATAAGCTCATATGCTAGTCCCCGTACTCCATAATTATGCAACTTTTTGAGTAGAATACCGTGGTCAACCTTTGCAGACGCGCGCGACAAATCAAAGAATGTCGCTACTACATTGCGTCCGCGATCAACATTTTGCCATATTAAAGATAGCGCCGCATACAGTGCCTTTTCACAAGACCTTTCGGAAATAAAACCAAACTGTGTCGCTTAAGATGTTATTCTTTTTGTAGAAACTTAAAAGTTTGTTATATAATACTCTTTCGAAAATGTTTGAGAAAGAGGGTAATAAATATACTGGTCGATAGTTTTTCATATCTGTTGTTCTTCCATTTTTGTAAATCAGGATTATCTTGGCCTGCTTTAATTTTCGTGGAAAAAATGTAAACATTAAATTCGTTAAATGCATGAGTACGTTACTTATACAGGGTGTATCCGATACAGAGGTAAATATAATATGTAGCAGCTGTAATCATTTACGATCAAAAAGTCTTAATGCACAGGGGGTCTATCTGTAAACATTAACGAGAAAAAAAATTTTGTAAATGCCCGTGGGCTAGAGCCGCACCTGTGCCCAACCTAAATGCTGTCCCGAGTATACCCCCACATACCACTGTCATTCAGCCATTACCGCTGTTAGTTTTGTGTGAATCGCCGCTTGGAGTGCAAGCCACTTCGAACATTTTATTTAAATTCTTCCCATCTCGAAAAAAACGTTCCTTTTCAGGACCATCATGATTTCATATAAAGAAAATCGAAGCTTGATGCATCGGCAAAAGCGCGGGAATGTATAGATTTATTGTCGCGCAACATTATAGTAAAAAGGCGTGTTTGCAAATTTTCTGTATCTACATTTATTTCTGTGTAATTCGATTCAATTCATTTTGTGTTATTGGATTAAATAAATCCAAAAGAAATAATTCAGAATCATGTGGGACCGTTTATTAACAACTAACTCTCGATTCGACAAAGCGAAAGAAAAATATTTACTTTTTTTGTAACTATTGAAGTCGCATATCCGGTGAAACTCGAACGTCTTATCAGGATATTAAAAATAATCATTTGTAGACTTACGTAGAATGCTCTTAACAAATAAGGAATGTTTATTTTATAAAAAGAAGAAATTTAAAATGCTTCAGTTTTTCTATTTTTACAAGGACCTTTAATTATTCAGAATGACGTTAAATGAACTTACGGCATACCATTAAGAATAATACTGAATGAGTGCAATGTATTTGTACATAATACCACGTTTAGTGGGTGCTTAACATGATGTTTATTTGTATCAGGCCCGGACTAAAGAATTTTTGCTCTAAATTTTACTTTTTTTTATTTTATAATAATGAAACCCAGTTTCGGCGGGGTTGTCCTTTATATGTCGTGCAGTTAACAGCGAAGCAAAATTTACTTTTTTATTTGATACACTCTGTATAAATTTGCAGAAGATTTTAGTATATGAAGTGGAATCTGATCAAAACCGAAAGAGAGTTTAGGATGTTGCAGTTACTGCTGTCGCAATTAATACCTATGACTGTGCGCTTGCATCTACATCAGTAGAATATAGTAACGTCAACAAAATGATTTTTGTCAACCATTTGCAAATGATGACGCTAAAGTTTTATTAAAAAAGATGTCGTAAAATACACAGAGCTCACAAACGTAACTGCACTGAGGTATATTATACTTACAATTATTTCGTTGTAAATCAGTGCATTGCAGTCTGTTTTGCTTTATTAATTTCCATGGACTATCCAGAACTTAAAGTTAATAAAGCAGAAAACCAACAAGTAGATGAAACGACAAAGAGCTTCATTATTTCTATGTCTGTACTTTTCTGCTTTAGAGAACGCAAACGTCGTCATCAGCATTCTAAACCTTTCACCTTTCTATAGCGCCCTTCTCCATAGACCGATCTTTATACTGTCAAGCGAATTTCAGTGAGTGCGAAACGTAAGTTTCGCTCGCAGTGCCAGTCGGCATTTTGTGGTATGGGATTGAAACTGAAACTGATAGGTTGCCTTGATGCCTGTCTTGGTATGCGTTAATTGAAACGGGCTTATTTTCGTAATGACGTGACGTCAGGTCGTGAGATTAATTAAGATGACGGTTACTTATGGAAACCGTCGTACCAAAAGGAAATGCGGAAATACTGAAAGGAAACGTTGAAATGAATAACACATATTCAGAGAACGGTATGAATTCGTTCGTAAGTTCGATGTCGTGTTGTTGGTACGCTGTATTAGAATTTACATCAACCACATTAATTATACTGGTGTGTCAATGAATTGGCTCATTAAAATTAGCAGAATTTTTGCCAACTATGTTTTCTTTAATTTTTTCAACATCTTTAAAAATAGGAGATAAAATTATTGCCCATTTCATGAAATTTATTTATAATTTGTTTCTTATTCTTATTGAATTTAAAGTTGATGTTTGTACGGCTTAAAACATAAAAAATAATATTGTTTATTAATTGTAAAGACAATGGGAACGCGAGGGAAAATTAAAACATTGATAGGAAAATAATAATTACATAAAGACTTGTAGTGAAAATAAATTATTCCGTTCGCATACAATATTATATTGCTGGTGATTCAAAAAAAAATGTGTTAACCAAAGTAAGACGGTAGAATATCAAAGGAGCCGTGTCTTATGTATACACCTTCGATATATTTTTTTCCTCTCTATTTTATGAATTGACTGTTGTGTTTTGTTCCTATACAGGTAGGCGTTCATTATTTAGTATCGGGCGGACGACACGCATCGTACGAATCGGATTTATTTGATATACTGCGTTCACTGCTTTCATAGTATACAGATATCTGAATAATGCGTAGGCATTTTTTCAATTTTTTACTCACTAATAAGTTATTGTTCATTCATTTCATTCATTCATTGAATTAGGGTGGGCACCTAAAATTCGGGCACTTGAGCTAGGTACTCATTGTGCCATCCCTATTAAGTCTCTTATTTCCACGTGAACAGTTTGGTGTTCTCTATAAAGCCCAGTATCTTGCACTGTTGAAAATTTTAACACTTTTTTGACTAATTTAATAGCCAGGAGAGGTCCACACTCTTTTCGTGTTATTTTGTCGAGAACTATAGAAGTTTAAATTTGACGAGCAAAGGTAGTCAAGTATTGTCTATTGCTAAGGGGTTATTTTGTTCAACTCACACGTGGAATTATAAAATACTTCTAGTCACATTTTATTTGATCTAGACTAGACAAATTTCCTAGCTGTTTAACTAAATGAATGCAGTCATTTGGGTGATTTAACACCGTTTTCTAAACACGATGTCTTTTTAATATGCAACTCTTATTTCTTAGTGGTATTATATTCTCTCTTTAAGACGTTTTTTCAATTTGGTTTCAACTAAACGTCCTAATTTTAAAATATTTTTTTGAGAACCATTATAAAATTAAGTGAATGGTTATGCTATTTGACTCAAATCTGAACTAATTACGTAAATAGATGTTCCCAATACATCTTTAAAATGTTGAATTTTTTTATGCACACTGGAATTAACATTTAATAACACAGGGTTACACTTTGCATGTCAGTACACGTTTGGTGGTTTGTTTATATAGGTATGTTAATACGCAGAATCAAACCCAAAAACAGATACACGTGCAATGCAGGTGGTGCGTATAATGCAACATCGTATTAGATTAGGTGGGGTTTCTATATTTCTATCCGAGGGAAAAATTTTGATTGGTTGACGCTTCTGAATGTCTAGAAAAATAGTAAATCCTCATATCTGAACAAAGAATTCACACGAAATTCTAGTAATTTCTGTTCTATTAAACACTCATAGTCAACTCGTCTGGCAAAGTTTGTAAAAATCAACACTAAAATATTTGTCTAGCGCAAAATTAACGCCAACACCGATAATATTTTCAACAGTGTATAGATGCTTTTTTAGCGGACTGTGTCCAATTACCAGCCCAGTAATGGTTTTAGCTTCTTTCTTGCTGCGTCTGAGTAGGTTATCAGAAAATCTAGCATCCCCATCTACTATTAGCGCTTTGGTATGGAGTTGACCTTCAGTCGACCTCCATTTCTTTGTACTGTCTTTATCTAATCAAGTCTAGATCTCTCTTCTTGCGGAATCCTTAGTAATCCCACATACGAGCTCTGCACCCATGAAGTGTCTTTTAAAGCCCTCCTTGGCTAGTTCGTGGGCTATTACATTGCCCTTTATATCCTCATATCCCGGCACCCAAATCCGAGACCCCGTGTCTCATGCCTGTGTATTGCGGGATTGTTTGCAGTCTCTAACTAGTTTTGACCTAGTTACGGGGTGAAGTTATTGTTATTACTAGTTTTCTGGTAGAGAAGGAGCAAAGGTAAATAAGCAGAAAAGAAAAGAAAGCGAAGATATTGGATACACAACATTAACAAGAAAAGGTTAAAGTATGGAGAATACCATACATCATTCCAAGGATTTGATAGAAGATGATAAGATAAAATCCTATCAGTATTTTCATATGTCTCTCTCTAAGTTTACAATTTTACTAGATATTTTAAGACAACATTTAACAAGACAAAATACACCATTTAGGAACTTATAGGACCTCAAAAAAGACTGTATCTATTTTTATTGCAATATTTAGGAAGAGACCATGGAAAGCAATTCTTCGTTGCTGATTTATGTACTGTGGACGTCTTAAATTATATAATTGTTCATACTCTTGCATAATTGCAATAAAGCGAGCAACGTCCATGGCAATAACTGCTTGGACAACTAAATGCGAATGCCGAAGAAGCACGTGTACTTGGCGGGATTTTGAATGATATCATCGGCAGCGTACGGATGCATCGGATTTTAATTCGTCTATCCGAATTACTGTCGGCATTACTGAAGTGCGATGCGTACGACGCGGATAGATGGACGCAGTTCCATTAAAAACAATACAACTTATAGTAAAATGCGATCCGTGCGATGCGTGCCGTCCGTCCAATACTTATTAATAAACGCCTGCCTTAAGAAACCGCATTTGCGCATGCCGGTGCAATATAAATAACGCTCGATTTTTCGTAAATTGTGACCTGGAATGTGTTCTATATTTTAAACTAGATATACCATTTATACCACGCCGACATTTTATGCAGACGTGAATTTTATATTTCACTGTATACAAAGACATAAATGTTAAATTAAAAACTTAGGAAATGTTACGAGAATCAAATCAAATTTTAAATTATAAATCATCCTGTCCTCATAAGGTTAATTCTAATGTACCCCACAATCGAATACAATTTATGATTACGTTTAATACATATCGATTTTTGTCAATTCTTTAGTTCTAATATTACGTTTCCATAAGCTGAGTTTAATTGAGTTAAATTATTTAACTTACCAAGCACAGAAAAACTAAAAATATTGTTCATGTGTACCTTCGATTTCTCATGCATTTTAATTCTTTCCCAGATATGCACTAAGGCCTCTTTCACACGATACGGATTTTATCCGGACCGGTTTTGTTGCTTTTTCCGTGTAGTTTGGTAAAACATTACCGTGAAATCTCAGTCGAACCATCCGGCTGCTATACGACAACCGTATACGAACTTTTTCGTGTCGTATTGTGTGTAATTATGCATTTAAAGTAATGTTTTACCAGACTACACGGAAAAAAGCAATACAACCGGACCGGATAAAAGCCGTATCGTGTGAAAGAGGCCTAATACCGCAATACCGTACTTCCCCCATGTTAATTTTCCTCCGAATAAAACGCAAGGAAAACAAAAAAACAGCTTGCTTTTGTTCGTAACCGCAAATCAATTTTTTTTTTAAGTAAATGTTTCTATGAAATTTTCTTGTCCGTATTTTAGATTCTAGTTGTTTTATTTCGAGTTTTTCCTCTAGGGAATGCGAAGAAGATGCTTTATTTAATAGGTTACGGATGCTGTTCATTGTAACATAAAACAACAGCACACACACCCATACGCGGCACGAAATAGAATAAAAAAACAATAAACAATAACGACTGCACACGAGGTGACCGGCACTCACTAGCGTCTTTCCTATACTGATGACTAACCACCGCGTGACTCGATCAACCAATGGACACCGGGACAAAATGCGGCTGGCCAAACATCAATGTAATTTTTACCGTGTAGTCCGATCAACCCCTCTTCCGCTAGCTCTTCGCTAGCAAAACGTCTGAAGTCGGTGCCAATATAGATGTGACTCCTCGTTCGCAGCTTGTCTGCATAAATAAATACAAAGCGTGTTTCGTCCCATCAAATCATGGAGATCGCAACGTTGGTTCTGTACTTAATGTGGGTGTGTGTACGTGTGTTTATCAGTATTTTTACAGAAAATAGAAGCTTTTTAATGATGAATTAATAGATACACAAATTTAAATGAAAACAAAGCAAACATTTCAGAAAGATGTTGGGTGTAATAGTATGTAATCAATTTCTATTCATAGATGATTTTTTCTGCAAAATTCTGTTATAAATTTTCTGCAAATTTGTAATTAAACTAGAGTGCTGTTCTTATTCTGAGTTCATCGAATGAGTATAATTCCATCCTATTTTTCTCGTTGTGCTATATTTTACAGAGTTTATCTCAAGAAAAACATTGTGTATTTAAATGGATGCATTTATTCGTTCATTGTTACATTTAATATACTGAGCATTAAAATACATTAATTTCTGGCTGATTCCTGATTTTCTATTATCCATTTCTTCGAATTAGGAACCCTTTGAAATTGTTGCCATCGGTATGATGAAATAAACTCACTCACTTACGGAAAACTAGAATTTCTTCTGATTTCTCAATATTAATCGAAATTTTATTATCATTATTCTTCTTCTTCTACTTCATCCTCTTCGCATCTAATTTCTTCGCAAGCCCCTATGAAATTACATACTCTCTGCCCGTATTTCGCGAGCAAATATCCAGTCAGCCATCCTCCAAAGAAGTAACCTAATTGATGGCGTAAGCTATTGGTCATCTTCTCATGTTGACATCTCCGATGGTTAACCGTTTAAATCAAATGGTGTTCTTAATAATTTGTTTTACTAAATGTGATGTGGAATTTTACAGATTTTGACGCATGATTTTGACAGTGGCATTTCAATGTCAGAATCACAGCATAGACGATGTTATGATGCTGATAATACAGTGGATGTATGGATATTATGGTGATCGATAATCCTACCGACAATGCATTAGTGGTGGCAACATTTGATGAAATTTAATGAAATATCGATTAAATCTAATTGAAATTCACGCTGGATGATGGCTGCGTTTGCATTAATCACAATTGATATTGGCAAGTCATGAGTACGGTGAAGTGCTCCCCTTATATAAACAGATATGTTTACATTTGTTCTATTATATAACATTCTCACGTATGTAAATTTCACAACTGGAAATATAGCACTAGGTTTGACATAAGAACCGAGGGTGGTGTGAATATATAAACCGTTGGATTAGTACTTCCAGTGATGGTGCAACAATATAAAGCAATAGCAACAATTGTTGTAGCTATTTTTACTATATACTCTTCAGTAACTTTTCAATTATTTTTAACATACATAGGTAAATGCGTACATGTAAATTTTCTCGTAAATAAGCTAAAAATTTAATGGAGAGAGGGTTAAAATATTCTCGATTTTTCATGCCTATAAGAAAAGCTCCCCATATAAGGCAAAAATGGAACCTAATTGATGGCGTAAAAATGGAACTACACAAACGAAAATGTGATCGGAAGTGGAGCACTCAGAATACTTTTGGGCATGCCAGAACCAGAATAACATTCGAAATCACAAACACTACCTTTAATGTGGGCAGTGACATGACGACTTCTAAACTTTCCTTTGTCAAGACCCTTCAGGGTTACCTTCGACTGGAGAGAGAAGAGAGCACCAAAACCAAAACTGATATGCTGATGGGTCAAAACGAATCACAGATTCTAGAGGAGGTATATATGAAAAAGCCCTAAACTGTAAAAATATATATTGTGATGATGCAATAGAAACATTGGAGGGAGGGGGGCCATTGGAAAAACAGCTCGAGGGTCGGCCGATCAATATCCTACCGAATAGCCAAGCGGTCGTAATGACATTAGCATGCTGTCAGATAACCCAAACAAGCTTGGGATTGCCTGGAAAACTTAAAAATTCTGCCCAAACACAACGAAGTTACTTTGGTGTGGGTACCGGGTCATTGCAGGTAACGAACTTGCAAACAAAAGGAACAAGAACGGGTTCTGAAATAATATTCACTAGAACTGAACCGGGCTTGAGAAAAACTACAGGTGCAATACGTGGTACTCTGGTTCAGTGAATCGTAAAAAGACACCAGTTTCACTGCAACAGCGTTGAAGGACAGATACACAGCAAACGGAAGATGAAACAACCATCCTGGCAACTAGTTGACGATGTGCTGCCTTTCAAACAGTGCAGCTCAGGACAGCAACGAGTCTGCTGAGAGGACACGGCTGTCTGAGGAAGTACACAGGCTTACAATAAAATCGCGTACACTTGAATGTCATTTTGACATGTGTTTAAGGTTATTTGTTATGTAAACTGCAACTGAATCAAATGCAAAATGTTGTTAATAAAAACGATAACAAAGAATAAATGTAACAAAAAGGATAAATTGCCCATGGTATTGAGTAGTATATAGATTTATTGGAGTTTTAAATAAATAAGTATGAAAATTATTATTGAATTGTATTGTAGCACCATTAGCTTCTATAACTTGTTGTATCCTCAGTAAGCAAAAAATCTTGGGACACAGCAAAATTTCTCTAATGTTCATGTTAATAAGTTCATTGATAAATTGGAAATATATGTAATGTCAAAAGTGACAGCAGCTAATTTAAAACTAAAACGTCGAATTTGAGTACCCACCAAAAGGCGATGTTACAAGCCAGATTGACCGATGGTGTCCACAAAATGTGAATCAGTTTAGGCAACGAATTACTGATGCATGGCAGCAAATTATGCCAGAATGTACGCAGCAATTGATTTTCTCAACGCCACGAAGGTTATAGAAAGTCATTGAAGTCATTGGAGCTGTGACCAAGTATTAAAGACATGATTGTAACTTTTTAATTAAATATTGACTGTAATCGTATTCAATGTAATTAGATTGCGTTTTAATTCCATCCGATAAGCAATGCGCACGAATGAGTTTTGTACATGCAATATTTTTTTCATGATTATCAGAATTGATGCAAAACATAAATGGTCAAATGTCTGGCATATGACAGCAGAGTATACTCACAATATGTAAATTCTAGAATTTTGAAAGTGGTTAAGACAACATCGTGTCCCAAGATTTTTTGCTAGCTGACGGAACCAAATCTTGTTACCATTGATAAAGACTTTTCTACAAAACTTTCCCCAAAGCGCTTAATTCTTCTCAAGAATTTTCAACTGCTGCCCATAACTTATTTGCATTACGAAATCTTAAATTTCTGTTATAAATGGGTTTTACCATTAAACCCTAAATGTTTTCAATAGGGTTTAAATCTGGGCTACGTGATGGCTAAGGTAATATTCAATATTCCTATCGGTAAACCACTGCGTAATGACTCTGGCAGTGTGCACAGGGCATCTTGTTGGAATATGAACGAATTATCTGGGTAAGTTTGCGTTACTGAGAGTAACATCACATTTTATAACATTTTTAGATATCTTTCAACCTTCAACCTGCCACGTAACTCCCGCGTACACATCCATGTCCAGATGTTAACTGAAAATCTTTCAGATCTACGTCGCGAAGTCACGTATTTTTCATCACACATGGACACACACTTGGACGAAAAATACCGTAGACCATGTTGCAGGAAAACTCCTCTCGTATACAGCATCTCTAGCCGTTTTGAAAGGATTCTCTCTTAAATAATTTATTAATGATTCATCTTGGTTTTCTTGGTTTTTCAGAATCTTTTTTTCTTTCAGTAGTTCCTTATATTTATTTATTTATGCTATTTATTCATTTTTTCTATCTACTATGACAAATGTACATTGTACATAATTATTTACAAAATCGACACGTTCTGTAGTGGTCTAATTGCAAACAATAAAATTTATTATTATTACTATTCTTCTTACCATCTTTTCTTGACACGCAAAACCGAAGATTTATTTATATTAACTTCATATACATCTACTTACTACATTTGGCCTCTATTTTGTTGCTTCCTCTTAGCTTTGACATTTTAATTTAAAATGACTAATGTCAGAGTAGACGTCACAAGAGAGTCACCTTCACCATAGGTAACTAGCTAAAAAACGCGATTTTATTGCAAGGCAATATACCTACATAGAGTAGGTGTCTTTAGATAAACCCTTATGTAGACTATGCAACGAGGAGCAGACAACCCATCACGTTGTATTTGAATGCGTTGGATTGGAACAGCAGAAACTACCGTTGTTGGGAGCAAAAAACCCGTTGGCAGATCTTCCGGAAAAAGGTTTACCACACAAGCTACTAAATCTAGCAGATGGGACTAGAGTGTTTATGTAAAGAAATTCACTAATAATACAGCAGTAATAATATCTATGAGAAGATTGTCAAATATCTAATTTTAGATGATAAATTAAATTTTAAAGCTCATATTATGTTAGCGCGAAAGGTAAGCTAATGAGAAATAAAATTATAGCGTCGACTACAGTCACGTGGGGTTTAAACGGTAACACGCCGGGTATATATATACAAAATTGGACACGATTCGATATGGTCAGAAGGGTGTAAAATCAAAGAAACAAAAAATTGAGTTGCAAGGATTGATAATGGTTAGCCCCGCGAACGCATATTCATCTATTTCGACAGATGCGGCGTGCGTTATTTTGGGTATATTACCACTAGACTTACGTTTGACGGAACTTACATTTCGACAACGCGAATAAAATATGGTTTCAGGATTTCATCTTCGGTGTTACTTTTAATTTATAAAATATTTTAGTAAAACCTGTATGAAGCGAAAATAGTTTGCGAAAATTAATAATATAATTTAGTATACGCACCCTATTTCGATTGTTCTTCAGATATTTTTTTAAAGGGTTGTAATGCCTAAGCTTTCGCTTGTCAAGCCCCCAAAGGGCCAAATCTCCCTCTTAATCAATATTACGACCCCGAGAAAACCGATTATTATAACTGACCAGAGTAAGATTTGAATTCCGGACTCCGCGCTGATAGCATATAATATTTAGTTCCAATAATAGTGAAACTAATTGCTACTCTCTTTTCACAAAATTCGGGCCGAATCACCAGTCTGGCCAGACAGAGCTCGGTCTAGATAATGCACACCTTTAGTGCAAACCAATATTAAACGTTTATTAAAATACTTGACATATTATAAACGGTCATTCAACATTTACGGCACGGAAATTTGGGCGTTTATTTTAGAATACATAATGTTGCTTCTGAAATCTATTCAAGGACTTTTTGTTATTTCCTTTCTTTTTAACATAATATATAATATGTCTTTATTACATATTTTATGTCTACGTTCTATCAAGTAATGGGTCATAAACCGGCAACAACACTTTCACATTACATTTTAATCCGCATTGCGAAACTTAAATAAGGGCGCCTGCTACCTTCTAGTATCACCCGCGTCCTATTTATCTGAATCATAAAACGCCCTTCAGCGCTGTATCTGTTCCAATTTCGCCGAAACTTCTGCAGAATTTTGGTCGTCCGTCGCTGGAATTCTCGCAGGCGTATTTAGACACCTCCCTCCCTTGAATATCACCTTCGTGTGTGCCCTGACGTTTCGGATGCTTAGCTATGTTTATTCATCTCTAGCGACAGCACCAACTCCGTAGTTCTCTCTCCGCGTATCGGCGGTAAATTCATACGTGCATTGCATGACGAAATCGTAATAACATTATCACACAGTACTAAGTTCAAACAGATAAAATGACAAATTCAAAGCCTTCAACACTGGTTAACAAGATTAATTAACAAGCTTGGGTTGATGAAAAACTTTATCAAAGGCATGGATAAAACTAACAGTGGGTTTGTATATATGAGGAGTAATTTCCCTAAGATCAGTGATGCTAAGATAAAGGAAGGTATTTTTATGACCCCAGATCAGACAGCTACTTCGAGATGAAAAATTGGTTAAGGCGCTAAATGAAATTGAAAAAGTAGCATGGTTGTCTTTTAAGGAGATTTGCGATGGCTTCTTGAGAAATCGTAAAGCTGAAAACTACGTAGAGATCGTTAACAATCTACTGGCCTCATATAAATGATAATATTCTTTATTGTCCAACAGAAAATATTCCAATTAAAGGACAAATATAGGAAAAAGTAAAGTACAGCGTTCGATAATAACAATAATACAATAATAATACAAACAAAAATGAAAAAAAAAGAGAAGCATTATGAGTATAAGCTAGAGCCAATTTACAAAATTAAAGTTATTCACAAAAAAAGTAAGTAAAACAGGTTAAATACAAAAGAGGTGCAAGTTAAAACGGATCAGTGAACATTTGGTCGATGTTTTTAGACATATGTGTTAGGGAAGCCTTAAGTAATATGTTGATACGAGCTCTAGGAATGGGAAAAAGTAGCGGAAGATCTACCACTAAGGCAGGGTACACCAAATTCTAACTGACTCAAGAGAACTGGTACGCCAATGTTATTATGTATTAGGTTGCAAGGAAATTTGGCACTAGCTTCATTCCTTCGTTGCGTCAGTGAACAGAAACCATGTCTCCCAAGCAAATTAGAATAATCGAGCCCACGAACCGGATATACTCTATCATCCTTAAACGATAAGTATTTTAGAAACTTTGGACACCCTCAATGGTGAGCTGTTGATACAAGTAACTGGTATCAACTGGTAAAATCCTTGCAAGAACGCAGGAGAAAACCCAAATTTTTGGAAGCACTAGAAGAAACGTCCAAAATATTGGGAGAAAATGTTAAGTGAGCGTACTCCCAGATCTCTAAACTGTGATACCCTGGGAATATTGGAATGAAGTACAGTGTAGTTAGAAGAAAAAGGTTTAATACATCTTGTGAAAGATAGCACCGCACATTTTTCAATATTTAAACGGATGTGCTTGGCTGTACACCACTCGCCAATGACATCAATATTTCTCTGTACCACCAAACAATTAGTCACAGAAGCAATATTGCTAAAGATTTTATGGTCATCAGCGTACGCCAAAACCCGACAATCTAAGAGATGGAACAAATCATTAATAAAAATATTAAAACGAAGGGGACCTAAATTAGATCCTTGTGGCACACCAGTAGAGACTAAGAAAGGGATTGAAACAAAGCCGTTGTAATGAACGTAGCTAGATCTATCGCTTAGGTATGATTGTATAAAGGCCGTAAATCTAGGAGCAAATCCAAGAGATGACAAGTAAGGGGTAACTGATTGTATCAAAAGCCTTTGAAAAGTCGGTATAGATAACATCTACCTGCTGACGTCTATCAAGACACTCGTTAATGAACTGCGTGATTTCAACTAGATTAGTTGAAGTAGATCTGCCAGCGACGAAGCCATGTTGATGAATAGAAAGAAAAGGTTTAACACAGGCGTATAATTTTGTACACAAGAGTATTTCAAAAACTTTGCTACAATTAGAAAGGATAAGTAATAGGCTTATAATTCTCCGAGCAAGAACGATCACCTTTTTTGTGAACAGGCGTTATATTTCCAATCTTCTAAAGCGAAGGATAGGTACTAGTTCGCAAGACAAGGTTAAAAATGAAAGTAAGAGGTTCACTGAGTATAAATGCGCAGTCACGAATGAGGAAACATGGTACATGTAATGTAGAATATATAAAGCCATGGGGTGCAACATGAATCTCAAAATATACTTTCTTGACTCCCACTTCGATTTTTTTCCCAATAAACCTTGGAGCAGTCAGTGACAAGCATGGCGAAAGATTTCACCAAGAGTCATGGGGAAGAGATACCAAGGCAATGCAGCCCTGCAATGTTGGCAGACTATTGCTGAACGCTGAAGAGAGATGTCGTCAAAATTTCACTGCTTTGTCGCTCTGAAACCCTGCTTGATAGAAAAACTCTGAAATAAGTGTAAAAAATACTAAGTTCACCCATTTTACCTCTTGGGACAAAATAAATCTGAAATTTTGTTGACCAGTGTAATTAGACATGCACTCAAATCATACTTGATACGCCTAATAAAAGTTTATATGCTGAAACAAAACAGCAACCTTCATAAGTAGTTCAAGGTTATGCATGTGTAGTACTAAACAGGTAGCAAACAGCAAAATCTCCCCGTTATGCGACCTACTCCATTAAAACGTCAACTTCGCCCGGTAGAACGACGTCCACGGGGGCGACAATAAGTCGAGCTCATAATAACACTTTGTTAACGTGGTCGGAGTCGAGTGTCACGAGCAAAGATCGCGCACTTCGCCCTCGGCAACAACAGCGAACGAAGGACAATTAATCCCGAGTTCGAGCAGAAAGTTTCCGCCCATGTCTCTACAAGCGAAAACTTCGTGAGAATTAGTCCTGACATAACTAGCGTATGACCCTCCTTGTAGCAGAAATCTTACTGCGAAGTATATAGGGTTATTCACGCTATAGGACACCAAATATTGGGGCCAAAAAAACGCGACTTTAAAGAAGTTTACCTTTTGAAATATGTGGATTGTATTTTTGGATTCTGCAATCAAAATAAGTGTTGTTGTAGTAAGGTGTATAATATCTAAATCTTAAGGCTTTCTAAATAATTTGAGAAGGTAGATGACAAACAGCAAGCACAACAACAAACTAAGAAATAAATATTTTACAAATGAATTATTATTGTATGAGTGTTGGTCTCCATTTAAGTTGAACTTATTCTTGTTGTTATGACAGAATTCAGGATATAAATGATTGGCAGGGTAAGTATATTTTGTTTTCTAAAGTGTGCTTTACAACTACCCCTGCTTTCCAGGTTACTGAGATATCTAATTGCTCTTTTTTGAAGCACGAATATTCGGTGTGAGTCGCCGCCGCCCAAAACAGTATTCCATAGCATATAAGAGAATGAAAATTAGCGAAGTAAGATGCCTTTGCTGCTTCATGGCGAACAATGCAGATGCTAGCCTTGATGCTAGATTGTCGAGATGTTGGTGCCAGTTTAAACATGAATCTATGGTAAGTCCCAGGAGTTTCACTACTGACGATTGGCCTGTCCTCTTGGTGGAAAACAATAGGCTCTGTGTTTTATTAATATTTACTTTTAACTTGTTAGAAGCAAACCACTTCTCGGCACTCCCAACAGCCCTACCTGACGTTCCTGACGGATTCGGAGCTGTGATGTGCAGCAATGATGTGTTACCTGCGTATAGACAGACCTCGACCTGGCAGACACTTGATGTTAGGTCGTTCACGTAGGTGACAAACAGAAGCGGACCGATAATTGAACCCTGAGAACCCCGCAACACGCATTCGCGAGCTTGGATGTATGGATTTTCCATTCGGTAAGCTGTAGCCTGTCTTTTAGAAAAGATGAGGTTCAGCGGTTGTCCTCTGACTCCATAGTACTTCAGCTTGACCAAGAGAATTTTGTGGCTTACTGAATCGAATGCCTCGAAGTCTAGTGCACTGATTTCTGCGCAAGTGTCATTATCAAACACCCGATAGATACCATTCACCATCTGCAGTATGCCAGTTATCGTAGAATGCCCTTCCTATATCCATGTTGCTCAGATGTTAAATAATTTTGATATTCAAAATATTTGACTAGGCGTTTCATGATAATGTATTCAAAAACCTTTGACATGGCTGGCAAAATACTTATTGGGCGGGAATTGGCACTGTTATTTTCGTCTTCTTTTTTGTATAATACCGGTAAGATTTTCTCCACTTTAAGTATTCCTGAAAATGTTGCTTATTCAATGCATTTATTGAAGATGGTTGCCAGAGATGTAGATATTTCTCTCCGTACTTCTCTAAGCGCAAATGTCGAAATATCATATACATCTTTCGTGTGTTTAGTTTTTATGTGCTTTAGTAATATTTCTTCAATTTCACATGGAGTAGTTAAAGACATGTACAACGAGTTTTTGTTTTCCAGGTTAAGATTGGATTGGGGTTGTTGATTGGGAAGGGTGGCTAGCTAAGCGCACTTAGGCCACCCTAATCGGGCCCATTCTGCTACCCGGTTAAGATTATTCAACATGTCTTTAAGGTAATTCGGCCGTATACTTCCTGTAATTTATTTGCCAATATTCGAAAAATATTCGTTTAAGTCATCCGCCGATAGGTTTGAATCGCATTGGGCTTGGGCATTAGATGGCTTTAGTTCGCTGTTTATGACCTTCCAAACTGCTTTTACTGTGTTAGTCAAGTTTTTTATGTAGAGCTCGTATGTTGTTTAAATTTCGTTATAGTATTCAAGCAATCTTTTTGCAGGTTTCTATATATTAAATAACAGCGTGAATCTTTTGTTACTGTAGGTATTACTGCCCACGTTTCTAGGTTGTTTTTCATAAGACTGATTTCTGCGTTCGTTAGCTAACTGGTTTTTCAATTATTTGATTTTTTATCTCTTTTTTCAGGAAAGCAACAATTAAATATTGTAATGAAAGAACAACTGCTTAAGAGTAGAGCGTCATCATCTTACCATGATTTTTTAAGGAAATAGAAGTAAATAAACAATTTTGATAACAAGCAAATCGTCTATTTTTAAGTAATTTTTTATTTTAAGAAAACAATAAAACAACAATATTCAAATAATAAAGCCTGTTTAGACGAGGCGGTTTAGTTGATTCAACTAAGTTGCAAAGAACATACTGATATGAACCCTTTCACGCGCAGTCAACTTGTTCACTTCGGCGACTTCAATAAGTCTTTAATGACAATTAACCAGTTGAGAGTAAACCAGGCAACTTACTTGAATCAACTAAACTGCCTCGTCTGAAGCAGGCCTAACGATCCAAAGTTCCACAAACAAACAAAAATCCACCGTAGCAAAGACAAACTTCACAGGCTAAACTCAAAGGTTTCCTGAAAGAAATCATCCCAAATCAGCCATTTTTAAGAAACTAGTTTAAGAGAAGTGGAAGTATTATAAAAAAAAATCCACGAAAAAGGACCCACTATAGTAAAACAAAATTTGCAAGCTAAAATAGATTAAATAGATTAAATGAATTATCTGACATTTCTAAATACCATAGGCAACTAGATATATTAGAACTTCTATTTAAAAAAGCACCAAGTGACGGTTATTTGGTGTATTCTGCAAAAACCCGAAGATTTAAAGCTTAATCTATAAATACTGTTCGGCAGGTACTTAAAATGTGCATTTGCTGGTAAGTTGAAGAAAAATGGCGTTCTATTTACATTAATTAAGTTATAGTCACTTGAAGTTCTTATTCAATTAGTTTTCATTTTTTATACCCTGTATAAGATGGCAAGTTTAATATACCTGGATTAAAATATGGTTTATTGTTACACTTCACTGTAGGTTTCGCTGACATAACTTAAATACTCTTAAGCATTTGAAAGATGAAAATTAGGTTAGATTTTCACAAAATTCAAATTATTTAAAAAACCTTAAGGTTTAGGTATTTTAAACCTTATTGAAACAGACACTTGTTCTGATCGGGAGTAATGAGAAAGTGCGTCGGCATCTTTATTATAAGCGCTTCTTTTGTGCTCTACGGAATAATTGTATTCCATTAATTCAAGATCACCAAATGTCGTCAGTCAGGTAGTGTGATCTTTTATAGATCTTAACCAACACAAGGAATCATGGTCAGTTACAATTGTAAAATGATGCAATCGCCATAAATATGAGCGCCACATTTGGATCGTTCAAATTGCACTTAAACATTCTAATTCTGTTATGGTATACTTCTCCTCGTTTTTGGTAAGAGTATGCGAAACAAATGAAAGAGGAAAAACTTGTTCAGAGCCTAATTGCGTTCGGAATAATACCTATTCTGTTCCATTAGCGTCAATGTGCAATTTCGTTTCTAGATCAGGATTGAAATGAACCGATACTGAAGGGCTGGTTAAATAAATTAAATTTTGAAATGATTGTTTCTCAGTTTCAATCTATTCAAATTTAATGTTATTTCTTAACAAATCGTAAAGCGGCTTTGCTATACCTGCGAAATTATAACGTCCATACTATACCTCTATAATAATTACAGAGACCCAAGAATTTTTGAATATCTTTCGGTGTTTTAAGTTGTGGAACTTTTGATAAACTTTAATTTTTTTCTGAATTTGGTAAAATTCCTGCAATAGAAATTTGTAATCCTAAAATGGTATTTTGCAAGTTGCGAAGCCAACCCTGATTGTCTTAGTCTATCAAAAACTTTTTGTAAGGGTAAGATATGCTCTTAAAGTGTTTCACTCAATACTATTACATAATCTAAATAAATCACTTCCTTCATTTAAGATTTTTAAATACCGTTTCGGTAAGTGTTGGAAGGTAGCTGGGGCATTACAAAGACCTAAACTCATACGATTAAATTCATATAAACCGCCACTAATAACTGATTTGTGTTACGGAACTTCAAAAACGTTTCCCATCAAAAAAAAAAAAAAGAAATATTGAAAGGAGTTTTTCAACAACAATTAGAAGAAAATTATTATTATATATAATAATATTTTTTTTTGATGTAACTGTGAAAGCAATTTACGATATTTAATTGAAACATACTGCTGTGGTTTGGCACCCCGGGGTTCGTAAATTCAGTGATATTTTATTTATTGAGATTTGTCTATGTCAATGTTCCGGGAAAATTCTCTCAGAAATTAATATTTTATTTCTGTATAAGATTTTGTTATTTGAATTGATCTTATTTATTCTTTTAATTGTTCAGTTGTTTAAATTAATTTCATTCAGTTGTACATATTGCGTTCACCAGTTATGTTTATGTTGTTCAATGTATATTCTAGAAGTTTTTTTCTTTGCGATTTCTTGCGTTGCGGTTGCACGCAGCTGTTAAATATGTATACGACTGTTATCCCTTTGAAGCGCCAGTTCTTTGAAAGATGCGGCCGTGTAAGTTGATGTATTTTATTTTCTTTGCTACCATTTTGGTATTTCATTTTTTAACTTAAAGATTTGTTCGTTAATTTGATATTAATTCATCCATCAAGGAACTCGTTAATTAATAATTGTTGTTGTTTTTTTTTTATATAATAAAATCATTGATTGTTAATAACGTCATTCTAAATTCTGTTCTTTTATTTTTGATTCAACCTTTTTCAATTTTTGGAGTATTTAAAGATAGTCAGATTTCTTTCACCCACATTTTACTTTTCATGATAAGTTGTATTGCGAGAGTAACCCTGAGTTTAATTGTTCTTTTGCGCCCTTTTAATTTTTATCCGCTGAGCTAGTTAATTTAATTTTCATTGTTTTTAATTCATTTTGAATTTTCTTTTGTACCTTCATACTTGAATATATTTCTACATAATTATGTCAAAAATATTAATATTATAGAAGTAAAGAAGACGAAAAAAACGAAAAATAAAAGTCTTTTCACCTATTTTCGTTTATTTATTTATTCCTTCTAAGATGCACGCTTTTCCATGAGATTTTTCGTGTACCAATTAGTTTGCAAGCAAACATGCAGATCCATGTAGGCTATATAATGTGTAGATATCATGTCTCATGATGTCTATAATCTATCCGCTCGGCGATATACCCTAACCAATTCCTAGTTCTCAAACTATTCCCCCACTCAAAGTACTATCCAGTCGACGCTGCATTATCCTGTAAATTTTGTGTACTTCTTTCTGTGGAATAAACGATTATTATTATATTTCAAAACTTCTATCACATTACCAGCTCTGGAAGTATTTAAAGTTAATTGCGATAAGTGACGAACTAGTTTGTTCGCCCTAATCCTCGACTATAAAAGCTAGGTCAATAATGTAATAGCTGCTTTGAAACTGCTTCCACTTCACTAATCGCCCGTATAAAACCGAACTTTCATACACACATTCGGAACTATAGTCCGACAAATCCCTGTTACGGTTAGAGCACGTTCACGTACATGCCATTCGTTCCGTCTAATAATGTTTGGCGCAAAGTGAGTTATAATGGACGCGGTGAAAATGAGAACAGATGGTATTAAAGTATTAATGTGATAAGGGGATAAGAATCGATTGTTCAGCTAATGTTGCAACTCTTAAATATGCCAACTTTATAATGGAAGGATATAAAGTGTATGATTTTTGAGATCAAAGTCACGTAAAGATATATGTATGCAAATTTTGGTTTTACTAGATTTATGTAATTATGCAAATAGGTTAGAGTTTAGAGCTGATATGACTAGTCATTACTGAACGTTAAGTGCAGAACTTTTTGAAATCAGAACATACTTTTACAAGGAACACCTGCACCTCCACCAAATTTAACCACACATTTATTTTGCTCTAGTGAAATCTTTAGTGAAGGTATAACTATGTATAATTAGTATTGATTCGTTTATATTTTCACTGCAACTGTACTTCAACGTCAATCAAATAAGTTCGAAAAATGTTTGCGTTTATTTAATATTAATCAGGAATTCTGCTGCAGCTCGAAATTAGAATGTATTTATTGTACGAATTTGATAATCAGAAACCTACACCGAGATTGAAAACACAGAATATCACTACAAACAAACAGAAATGTGTATATTTGATGTATTATGAGAACATAGCTAAATAAATAAAAAATCAAGTACAACAAACTTGAACTCATACTCATTTTAGTTGTAACAAATACAATAAACTATACGAATTATGCCTATTGTAATATAATATTTTACTTACTACATATCTCAAATATGTTTTATGGTACTTTTAATAGTATTGATAGACTTTTTTGTCGATTTGCCTCTCTCTTTCACTAAAAATATCAGGGATATCCCATTGGTACAGAATCACATTGAACGTAACTCAAGTAGCATATTTTTATTTCCTTTTATAGAAAGTGAAACTGTTTCTTTGTTTAATAAACTCAATGATAAAAGCTCACCTGGTATTGATCAGATTTCGGCGAATATACTTAAAGAGTCTAAAAACTTATTAGCAGCACCGGTTACACATTTGATAAACAGCTCCTTTGAAGCAGGCATTTTTCCTTCCTGTTTTAAAACGTCAGTCGTTGTTCCTATCTACAAAAAAGGCGATGCAAGTCAGATGTCAAATTACAGACCTATTTCTCTGACTTCATCTGTCAGCAAAATCTTGGAGTACGCTATGTTGGCACGACTTACTTCATTTTTAAAAAAGTATAATGTCCTCTCTGACTGTCAACATGGTTTTAGAGAGGGTAAATCTACAGTTACTGCGGTCATAAGTATGTACACACATGTTGTCTCGCAAATAGAAAACAGACAGCTCCCTGTAGGTATTTTTTGTGATTTGAGTCGTGCCTTTGACTGTGTACAGCACAGTCTTCTAGCACAGAAACTCGATTGGATGGGCATCAGGGGTGCCGCGTTGAATTGGTTCATTTCATACTCTCTGAAAGGTGCAATTAGTACGCATCTCTGTAGCTAAGGCGAATAAAAAATGTATTTTCTCTTCCGGCTTGTTACCGATAACAGTAGGTGTGCCACAGGGAGCTGTCCTGTCGCCGATGCTGTTCTCGATGTTTATTAATGACATAGCCACTTTCTTGAAAGATTATAAAATGGTGATATATGCAGATGATACCACTGTATTGGTAAACGATGACGTTAATAATATACAAGCAAAAACCGACTGTGCGTTAAACATGTTAGACACCTGGTTCAGTTCCAGCAAGCTGTGTCTAAACGCGACTAAAACAAAATATGTAGCATTTAATCGAGCGACTTGTGTTATGCCTCAATTGGCCCCCACTATTGGCAAGGAAACCATTGGTTTAGTTAATTCCATTAAAACTTTAGGTATACATTTTTCATCGGACCCAAAATGGCATGTTTACATTAGTGATTTGAATTCCAAAATTTCGTCATCAATATATAAACTGCGTCATTTAAAACAGATGATACATTTAAATGTATTAAGAATAGTTTATCTGGCTGATATTGAGTCGCGTTTAAGATACGGTTTGTTGGTATGGGGCTCTAGTCCCGCCATAACAAAAATTTTGATCTCTCAAAAAAGTGCTATCCGAGCCATGGTGGGAGTTTCTCAGTGAACGTCATGCAGGCCTCTTTTCATAGATCTCCAACTACTTACGGTGGTATCCCTGTATATACTAGAAATATCTTTGTACATTCATAAAAATAAACAAAAGTTCTTGCGGGACAATATAAAAATTTATAGGTTGAATGACGGAATAACACCAAAAAAAAAGAAATTAATTTCCGAAACATTTTAAAGAATTAATATGTCTAAATTCCAAATAATAAGAAAAGGCAGTCCCAATGTTTCTTCTTGTTTATCTTTTCATGAAACAGGGAGTAAAAGTAGTTCCAAAAACTGCAAACCAGTTTGTGTACCAATAAATAAGACATGGTAAATAACACAACCTTTCTGCCAAGATACTGCCAAGAGGAGGAAGAAACACCAGTTCATGTGCTGTGCCAATATGAAGGGCTGGCGAGGACAAGGTTTCTAAGAATGAGCGTGGAGAACCTCACATCTAGCAGCTACACAAAGAAGCCCCTCTCAAAGATGATAAGCCCAATTAAGAGGGCAGAATTACAGGGTATTTTCTAGGAATGTCTTCTAGGAAAAGGGGATCACAATAAATCTAAAAAAGTCACGGTGAATCAACTCTATAGCCCACCCTAATCCTAATATAATCTCAATCATCCATAAATACATAAAAAATATTGGAAGAACAAAATGATAAATTAATCTTGGATTTATAAATATTTTTATAATATAAATATATAAGATAATAATTTGACATTCTTAAGTAGATATTATTTGATTTTGACTTCTCTGAAATATTTATTTTCATTGACATTCTTTATACTTCGCTGTAATTAAGCAACCAGTTAGACATCCGATATTTAGGTAATATATTATTTGAACTGATAGCATTAAATTATAAATAAGTTATAAATGCGATCAGTTTATTAAATTTGCTAAAAAAAATATTATTATAGCAATACCTATCATCATTATCTGTAGATACCATTTATTCTCCTAATATTTTAAAGCCCACTTACTGCTCCTAAACAATGCCGAATTTGGAATTTATATGGTCGAGGCGACTTGTGATACATTTCGGCAATAATGTATTTAAATTAAATGTCAGCACAACGAACAAAGTAGACACCTACTACAATTAATGAAATGTACACGGAATGTCGAGTGCCATCGTTTGTCTCCCGTTGAAAAACTCAAATGAATGCAGTAATGGCTTGACTCTCCGTGGAATGTGTTAGTTTAGCACTCTACGGCTGCGAGTATTGTATTACAGAGCGTATACATCGGAGTGGGCAACATTTATTCAGAATGACGACAAAAACGCATGGACAAGTGGGTTATTTTTATTCATAAAAATAGATAATTTTCTTTTATTCGCTATTCCATTATTTAATAATAAATTGTAGCTTCTAGTTCATTATTTATTCAAATATTTATTTCAATAACTACTCTCTATTGCAATAACTGTCAACATGTTTTTTTTTTAATAGTAAGATTAATTTTCAGTAACGAGATATCGTGAAGGACGAACGCAATCCAGAGAATAGTGAAGGAAATTCTCTTAAAATCTACAATTTCGTATTGTCGGAAGTAGAAACTGAATTAGTTATGCGACGACACCTTTCTTGGCTCGAATCAAGAGACTATACACACTTAGGCGACGCAAGCGCAATAGGTAGTAATTGCAGCAGCAGTCTTTGTAATATTTTGTTGTACAATGCTTTTGTGTCTATTTCGGTTTCAAGTGTTCAATTCATATTGAAAGCAATTTGAGTGTACCTATTTGTTTAGCATTACATTAAATTTATATTTTTGTATTAAAAGAAATATCATTTCTTTAGAGTTTAATTTGAAGTGACACAACGAATTGTTTTCTTTGTTTACGTAGTATTTATACAGAATTTAAGGCACCCTCATTTATTCATTCATTCATTAAATTAGGGTTGGCACCTGAAGTCCGGGCACTTGAGCTAGGTGCTCATTGTACCGTCCCTATTAAATCTCTTACTTCCACTCGAGTAGTGTTCTCTATAAAGTCCAGTATCTTGCCCAGTGGGAACTTGAGAACCTTCGAGGGCCTCAATAGACCTCTCCCGAAATACTTCTGCCTGAGTACCTTCAATCAACGCACCCTATTTTTTACTTCTCCCAATTTATGCTTATCGAAATTTAATATAATTAATTCCCAATAATCATGAATCTATGCCATAACATAACTTATTTCGTACGTATATTGCAATATTTCGCATCGTAACAGATCTCCATACAAGCCACTGCGCACAGAAAGAACACCTACAGAAAATTGGATCAACATTAGGCATACCAACTGCAATGGGTTGACAGAGAACGCTTACCATATTCTGTATGAATGCCAGGCTCTGGACGCAAAAAGACAGGCAATTTTTGGATAGCCAAAAATGAACACAGAGGATTTCTTTGATCAACCAGTCAGAGATCTGTACAGATTAGTGCAGCTTTAGCTAATTGGTTAGCATCCGCATGATTCGTTTAATCGTCCCGTCCACTACGACCACTAGGGTCTGTCGTAGAGCGGATGTTAACACAATATTACGAGAGTGGAACGACTTAGTCTCAAATAGCTTAAAGAAGATAAGTCTATCAAGATACTACCTGCAGACAAAGGGAACGCAACAGTAAGAATGGATGTGGAGACGTACAATAATAAAATACAGGATGTCTTACGAGCTAGGATGTATAAGGAATTAAAGAAGGACCCTACATCGTCATTAAAATCCAAAATATACAAGAGCAGAATTCCCAGACCAAAATATAAGACATAAGCTCACACAGCACTACAGCAAACCACCACATCCATACGGTTTACCAAAAATCCATAAACTGGACATCTCTCTAAGACCAATTGTCAGTTCTAGAAACTCCCCTTGTTACCCCCTAGCCAAATAATCCACAACTAAAACAGAATGTAATAAATATAAATAGGAAACTGACTGAAACTATATTTATTTCACTGTAACAGTTGCATTATTAGTATAAAACAGAATGGTTATACAAACAAGGCGTTGTCAATAGCAAAGAAGAATCAGATAACACAGCAGAGTCAAAATCCAGAACAACAACACAGGGTGTGCACAACCATAATCCCGTACGTAAAAGGCTTATAGAAAAAAAAAATACGAGAATAGGCAGCAAGACAAGGTTAGAACAGCAATAAAAATGACGAACACTAACAGATCAACCCAAACCAAGAGAACGGAATCAGAGAACGAAAAAATCTATATACCGAGTACCGTGTGATTTCACATTCACACGGTGACACCATACATCGGAGGATCAGGTAGACCCCTGCAAGCCAGAATCAAAGAACACCAAAAATTGGTTCAACTGGAAGAAACGGATAAGTTTCGCTTAACTCAACATGCTTGGGAAGAAGATCACAGGATTGAATGGGACGAAGCGACAATGCTCGCAAATGAGGAAAACTTCACAAAAAGAAAATTGAAAGAAGCAGAGTTCATGGGCCATAACACCAAATGTCATAAGCACACCAAGCCTTTAAATTAAAGATGTCTGGTTACCAATGATTAGGAATAGCTTAAGTAGAAGACCGGCAACCACGATCCTGGAAACAAAATAACAATAACTACTACTACGCATGCAATTGCGCATACTACTGCGCATCACGTTCTACGCATATACCTATAGCTTAAATGTAGGTTGTAAGATGGCAATATCTGCCCCCCCGATTGGCTAAATGGTTGAGTTGAAATGAGTTCGAATCTTACACAAGGCAAAATAAAAATTGGTTATCGAACATACATATTTGTCAAATTAATTGTAATAATGAGTTTGGGAAGAAACAACCCTCGACTACCCTGATGACGCCGTACATGAACTGCCGAAACGTCGGATCATCAAAATCCTACAAAAGATGGCAATAGCCCAAACAACAACTCAAGTATTCATTCATCGTCAACAATTTCTTGTTGAAGGTTGCATTCTTGAACAGGGTTTTTTAAACGCAGTCGGCATTCAGTCTCATCAGAGAGCCTGACTCTGTGTAGATGCTTTCTGAGTTTACAGTGACCTGTAAAGACAAAGACAATCACCTTGACATTTTTACGGTCAAATTCTAGCAATTCCTTGGTTCTGGCATCTGGTTTACCCAGAATTTGATGTGCTGGTTAGCTATCATAGGTACTATCAATGGCAGCTTCTGTTCTATGAAATTACTCCGCAGCCCTTTCGGCAAGGATGTCTGCTTCCTCATTTCCAAGAACGAGTGAGTGCCCAGGTACTCAGATGAGGGATAGAGTATTAGCCATCCCCAACAGTAACATGCACTAGGATACTGGAACAGCTGATATAATTTAATGGGTAAAAGAAATGAGAGACGAAATACAAAAAGCCAAGAGGTTGCAGTGTGTTCTGAGACTTTAGGTCAAACGGCTCCCAAAAAATTAATAAAATTAGTCATTGTAATCACACACTAGCAGAATCTTACTAAAAATGGTCAATATTGCGTCGCACATGATATTCCAACGACGCCAAGTAAAAATAGCAGGTAAATAAATAAGTGTAATTTCTAATTGGTTATTTTTAGTTCAGGTAAGTAGATACCTAAAAGCCGTCAGCTTGCTTAACCTACGCAATGTATGTTTGGTGGTAAAGTACTTAAAGCCAAATCCATAGCGATTAAAGCCGATTATTAAAATAGTACAATTTGGATATAAAATTGATATTTTCTTGTCTATGACTGTATCGATTATATACAAAAGAAATAGTTTTTTTTAAACAGTTTACATTTGATATACCTAAACAAATATTTGTTTGCTATCAAAGTTGAATCAAAAAACTTTTTAAAGAAATATTTTGACGGCTTCAAAGAAAGCAGTAGCAATCAATCTTAAGTTAATCCATGCAGTTTAAATAAAGTAATTTAAGAGATGTATTTATTTCCGGAGAAGAATTTTGTAAAATAAAGGTAATTAATAGGGTTGCAAAGTTTAAAACAAGATTACCTAGAATTACGGGTAGCATCAATCCTTAACGATAGCAACAAACTTTTAAGTTTGGGTTTAAGGTTACTGAAAATAAGGTCGCAGCTTTTCAGGAAAAGTTATTTTCTCCCCCGGAAAGTTCTTCCATATTAGAAGGAAAAGTTCAACACGTCTAGACTCCGTTATATTATACCCAAGTGTTTTTATTTCTTGTTTCAACAACGGGAGAAAGAAACAGCGCCTTATTTATGCAATCTAAGTCGCGAAGGATGTCTTCCTATGTATACATAATCGTTTTGGTAAAATTGATGAACACAGCTGTCAGTCAACATGCGGTTTAATAACGCAAAGCAGCAGATGTGTATCGGACGTCAGAGATTCGCGGACTCTTTCTTTCTTTCGCGAACTTCGCCGCGTGATGTTCGATGATTGATGATGTTGCCGAAAAAGTATACAATGCAAAATTACATGCATACATTTATATTTCTGATGCGGCTGAATTTCTTAAATAGCTAAATCATGTAATATTAGAAAGGCAGATGTAGCGATTGGTAAAAGGAATGGAAATATATTGCCAATCCTGTCTCTTTACGGTAGATAAATTGCCGACGAAAAGACATAAAACTGATGTTAGTACAAAGCTAGCATTTTCCTTATACGCATAGGTATATAACAAAAAGCTTTCAACTTTAGACATAAAACAAACTTTTACTTGTTGAGTAGGATATATAATTTGAAACGTGTTAATTTGTCTCTTTCTAATTCATCTAATAAAAAAAAAGGAATATTAATAGTAATTAAAGTATCTAATAATAATTACCTGATGAATGAATATCCAATTTAATGCTCATTACGCAAAGTGTTATAGTACTTTAATAGGCTACTGATTATTTTCTCCTTAATATTTTGACTCTGAGTAATTTTCTTTAAAACATCAAGTATTATGTAGTATGCTTTATCATAATAAGTAATTAATATAAAGCAAACAAATATCATAGTTTTGGAAACAGAAATTTGAAATATTAAAAATTTCATTCGAAATAAGTAAATATCTTTGAGACTTTGTGCAGTAGTTTGTGGTAAACATATTTTCTTTTGTTTTTCATACAATTTGTTGCTACACTTTTAAATTTCAGTTTGCTATGTGAGTCTGCATAATCGCTTTTAAATGTTTCCCATTTCTAAATAAGTAAATATTCACCTTAAAATTGAAACAGAGACTTCTAGGACAATTACACAATGATTTGTTAGACGTACTCTTTCATTTTATGAAATTAATAAATAAATATTGTTACTAATGTTAAATCTTCCAAACTGCATGTATGTACCTCGACAAATATTCCAGCTACGTAAAAGGAGCACTTTTTTTTTTAATTTCAGTTTCAATTCAAATACCTATTATAAAATCAAAATATATTTTTTTTTTTTTTTTTATGCAGTAGGTGCCTACTTATTATTTATTATTCATGAAGTATTCTTAATTACGCCAATACTATAGATATTTTATTGAATATAAAATAATGTGTTTCAAATTAAATATTTCAAGAAACAAACTTCATCAAAAAGCAAACTAAAGATTATAATTTTGTTGCTAGAAGGTGGTAGTTTATAAAAGAAGCTTTCAAAGCTTTTGGTAAACTCTGCTCCAAAGTAATAATTATTACATAAAAAAAATCATTTGATCTAATGGAATCCTTAAATATATACAATAAAAATGCATATTCATTTTCGATATGAGGGGGAATTTTTTAAACAAATTGAATAATTACCACTATCAAGTTTGATTGCACAAGTTGTACTTAAGAACTTTGAGGAAATTATTATATTTAATTTAAATTATAATCCTGTTGCTATTCAATTCCAGCAAAACTTTCATTGAAAAAGTGGATTAAAAAACTAGGGCCAATATATTAAAAAAATTAAATCGATACTTAAAAACAATAATTATTGGCGATATTTATAACATGCAAACAAATTTAACCACAAATTTATTTTTAAGAAGATAAAAATATCGTAAGCAATGTAAAACAAATTACTACATTCGAAACAGTTTAAAAGTAATTTAAATAAAGAAAGACAAAACTAGGGTAAATAACCACAGTGATGTTACTAACCTATCCAAAGTTTATACATCATTATTATAAAATTTTAATCTCCTCCTTATATTTATTTATTTTATTTTGGATTTTACAAATATTAAAAGCAGGAATATTTGGCTTCTTGTGTTATTACAAATAGATATTCTAATTCTGTCAATGTGCCTTGGATATTGTAAAAGAAAATTTGTGTTTAAGAATTTAATTGATTATATTAAATTAATGTATTTCTGCTAATAACTGTAATGATTAAGTGGAATTTTTCCCAAGAAAAGTGTTCTCCTCACACAAGATTTGAACCTATACACTCTCGATTACCGGACTAGTGCTCTACCAATTAAACCAGAGAGGAGCGTGTAGGTTTGAGCCATAATTCAACCTACGGCGATATTAGATCTCGAAAGGCCGGCAAAACGGCGAATATGCAAAGATTGCAAGCTTTTTACAGTAGGAAATTAACAAATTAATGTAATGATTAAGAGGGATTTTTTCCAAGAAAAATATTTTTTGTAGACTATTTATATACTTCATTAAACAACTTCTGTTATTAATATTTAAATAACTAAAATGAAAATTTAATTAAATGATTATATAATAGTATAAATATAATTAAAACAAAGTAATACCAACGTCTGTTATTTTATTACAATATAATTGAAATAATAAATTTTCCACCAAATAAGGCAATTAAAGCTGTCAACATAGTTTGCAAGTTAATTATTGTTATTTTAACCAAGCAGTAATTGAATCAGAAAATGTATTGAAAATATATTGAAGAAAGTCGACCAGTGACTATATATTTGCACTTAATAGTTATCATTGTTAGATAAATTTGAACCCATTTTGCTAACATTCGCAAATCTTAAATAGCTACATTTTAGACACATAAATATTTTGTTTGTATATCAAACGCATTGATAAAAATATAAAATAAAACATTTCGGTGGGACGAACATACAACTGCAGGCTTGACTTCTAAGCCAATAGGATTTCTGGATTTTGTAGAGCGCGTGGTTATTCGTCTATAAGCGTGCAAAATCGGTGCGAAAACTAATACATTGAATAGTTCATCAATTTATCAATGGTATTACCTATGCAATATGCATCAGCTTTATAATGTCCGGTCAGTCAACAAGGCCTTCTCAATTAAATTATTACGTAAGCTAACTAAATATTATGTAAAATATTCTAGCAAATCTACTCATTATCAGATACATATGTATGATAAACGTGTTACAAAAGCAAATATTGATATTGACAAATATTTGCAAGAAATTTTATGCATTGACAGCGATATGAATAATAAAATGCCTGTTAGTTGTATCGTGTTTCATTGAAGGGACAAAATGGAACGAAAAACGGCGTCAGCTAAAACAGTAAATCATCCGGCATGTCAATCAACCTCATAGCGTATCTACCCGATAAATGCATTGATAATAGTCACCAACATCGGTTCAAATTTACATTGACGTATGGCGTCGGGACGCTCCAACGCGAACGAGCGTGCGCATAGCGTCGCTAGTATGTTTTAACAGAATCTGATCAGAATCGCCTTCGCCGTTGGCGTCAGCTTGCCTATTAACGAGCGTTGTTTAAGCTGAAATATACGTAAACAAAAGCCATTTACGTTTGTAGTTTGCTTAACGGTTGGATATGTTTCTATGTATGTTTGCGTCAAATAGATTCCACAATCCACAAAAAATATCGGGAATACTGGAAAAATACTGGCGAAACAGTTTTGCAGGTCTGTGGGATACGTTGAACATAAATTGGTATCTTCGTACGGTTGAATAATCCCATACGTAAACGATGTTTTGAAATAATATGGATGAATGATATAGATTCTTTGTAAAAATGTTTTCCATTTTTTATTTTTTCTTAATGTTTATTTCTTTTGGAAAGGTACAAAGTAATCCGTCAACTATTAATTTAATTAATAATACATAAACGTTTAATTAATTAAATAAATTCATCTTATATTATAAATAATTGGTTAAACACAGAGAAGTTATTTTGGTATGTTTGCCAGCACTTAAGGATGCATGGAAAGAAGCATGCAACGAACTTGCAAAACAGCTAGGAAGAAAGAGTTCTAAAGCAATATTCAATGGACCTGAACCCGATCTGGTGTTAATCAAAGCCGCAATACGTGCTGCAATGACTGTGTGGACAGGTACACAGAAAACGGTTGATGAGGCAACCATCTCGGCATTCAGCAACTGGATATTGCTTAGAATAATAACGAGTCCATTAAGAGGACATGGTTGCCCAAGAAAGTAGGTATGTATCTGCATAGCATAAGCATCTTCAAAGATGAATGTATGATATAGACAGTGCAATAAGAAATAGGAGACAAACTTCCACCTTGTTTTTGAACGTGTAGCATTGGAACGGCATTGGACTGCTATCGATGGAGACAATCAACCTGTTGATACATTTGTCAGAAAAACGTTTACCACATAGGCTGCTAAACCTAGTTAAAGGGACTAACCTGTTTATGCAAAAAAAAATACACTAAGTACCAAATAACACAATAGGTTTAGGTCTTGGCGTTAAAGGAATAATGCCCGAAATCAAATCAAATCAAATTAGTGAACGTCTGTGTAAAAAATGAAGGAGTAAAAGTCAGATTCTTCCTAAGTTATAATTTTTCAATAAAGATTGGTCAATCTTGGCTTATGTCGTCACTGCCTTTCCCATCAATAAAATATTAAATAAGTTAAGAAATGCTATAAATACAAAAGCAGTGGCGGCTCTCCATAGAAAAAAATATGGTGGTTGCAAATTTTGTGAATACCAATACTTTTTACTGACTATAGTATTTTCTTATTATTATTTTTTGTTAGAGTATTTATAAAGAATTAAGAAAAATACTTAAATCTAAAATATTTTCGATAATTTCGATATTTTTCTTGAGAAAGCATCGCCAATGCATAAAGTCTTTCTTGTACCTTGTTGTTTATTAAAAAAGTGCTTTTTTTTTTCAAAGTAGAAAAAGTACATCGTTCTGCATCAGCAGATGTCATTAAAATTAGAAAGAATTTAGAATTAGAATTTTAGTTTTAATTTAAGTTTTAAAGTTTCACTGAAGAAATTACGTCATAATGTAAAAGCAAACCCGAAATTGATTTAAAATCTTCCGTTTCATAAATTGTGCTTAGTTCACTCGTAATACATATTTTCAGAAAAATAGGAAACAGTAGCTTTTTCGAAATGGTCTTTTAAAACAAGGTGCAATTCAGCACTAAAATTTATGAATCCAAGCAAAACACCCGGGTGGTTAGAGGACAACATTGATTCATAGTGTTCTCTCAACACAAGTTCGCAAGCTCTACGAAAACGCCCACAATTATGGTGAGATTCTGTAACGCCTGTAAGCGCCCATAATACATCCTTATAATTTTACAGACCCCACAAATATACACAGAATTAGACGCACATATAGATTGCGCATTATAATTTTTTAAAACCTGCAAACCATAGAGGAAACCACCACTGGACAAAAGTATGAAGGCTCTTGAAATAACAGTAAGATTAATGACATATCCATAAGTTACTGTTTCCTTTTTTGTTATGGCCCCGCCTTTGATTTGACCATTCTTTTTACTTCGAAAACGTACTTCTTGATTGGTTACCTCATTTCCCATATATCCGCTGCAAAGTATGTACCACTACCGTCACTCATAATGTCCGGCCACAGTCAACCGTACTTACAATTTGTGCATTGGGGAAGCGTGGGCTATATTCTACTTTTATCACTGATAAATGGATATTTGACAAATTCCTCGAATATAAATCTCTACCGATGCCGAAAAGGTTGCGACATCTTTGTCGCACACCATCAAAGATATTATCTGTCGATACGATCGGTTAATCCGTGATCAGATCAGCATAATAAGTGTGGCAATATTCTTTTATTTCCCCTAGAATATTAAATTGCTAGAAATACAGAATAAAAGATATATATTTATTTCCATAACCATAAACTATGAAAAATAATATCTAAAAATAGCCTTTACTCGAATTATAAAATAGTTGACCTTTTAAGATTACTGAAAGGTGCGGAATTTAATTACACGGATATAAAATGCTTTATTAAGACGTGATATTAAAGAGAGAATAACTGCTAGTGTAATAAAAATGCACTATGTGCCCATTAACGCCGCGTATAATGAAGGTATTAAATATTTAATTTATCAAGTATTTAATTTTTTTTATATAAAAGCTGCATTTTTTTTTATCAAATAAGCGGGCAGAAAATAAATCAACAGTTTTCAATAACTGACAAGTTTTATTCCTAGTATTTCCCCTTTATATATGATTTCAAACGATTTTTAATCCTTAATAAAATAATTTTAATTGTGTTAAATGTGTTAATAATGTTAAACTTTGTAATCATTTCTGAGTACCCGATGCCATTTTGCATAAGATCTCTGTAATACTTCAACATTATTGGCTAGAATAAGTTTATAGATTAAAAATATTAAATATTAAAAATATCAATCAAATATAAATTTATCAATAGTAAAAATATAATACACGCGGCGTCTATCCGACAAACTTGAGACGATAGCCTGTGACGGGGTCCTGGATATACTGCATGGACCGGACATTACAGGTGACGGTAATGGTACTACATCGAATTTGTCTCACCTAATACACTTAAGACTGTTTGTTTTACACAAAAATAATTACCCGAAGGATGATATGATGATGTGATTTTCATAGTGGGAGAATCAAGAAGAGATCGTTTTCTATCTAATAGAGTTCACGGAACAAGGATTTTCAAAAAGAAAATAAGAGTAACTGTCGTTTAAGGAAAACGGAAAGAACAAAAAGAACAAGGAATAAAGAAAAGTAAGCAAGAACATAGGTGTTACTAATCTTTTCTACGAATTTCAAAGAAAATTGTTTAACAAATTCCCAACATATTCACGTATACCTAATTACAAGCAATCCAGACAAACATTTCATGCTGAATTTAAAAACGTTTGGACATACAAATACCTCCTTTACGTTACGTGATTGTTCATTTCTTTTTCTTTACAGACATAGTTCTAATTCGAAAACCACAAAAGAGGTTACAATCATAATTTGTGGATAAATGTGGAATTATGTGGTTAATATATAAAAGTATATAGATCTTTTCTTTTAAATTTTTTTTATGAAAGATCCGTTTTTAAAGATATACAATTAATTTTATTTTACATCTGTAGAAAATAAACTGGCTATCTAGTAATGTTGAGAACGAAGTTTTCATTATGATTCACGGCAGACCGTACGTTTCAGAATACGACTTCAAGCAGTCTATTTCATTCATTGCATAAACAACGGGCTTATGCCCAACGGGCTTACATTGACTTCACGAGAATACACGTGTAGTAACGTGTTTGTATGTAATAATTTAACTATTTATTTTATCAATAAATTATATTTGTCTAAAAATTAAAATGTGACCTATTATAAAAGTTATGTCGTGAACGAAGCTACCTACTCCTGCCTTTCACGAACTATATCCGCTCACAATGAAAAAGTAACCTTGAGCATTCGTTTCATTCATTCTTTGGCTTCGCAGACTTCGCACTGCAATATTCCCCATACCTATACAAGCGAATGAAGCTACGTTCATCCCAACACTACTATCTAGTATACTGTTATTACAAGTATTATATTATTATTTATTTTTAATACTGTAAAATATTCACTATTTTTTTTGTTTGACGAAGGAAACTAAAATCAAATTAAACAAATTTCATGCCTGGAATTCTGATGATATTCCAAGCAACTTTTACTTATGTTATTTTTAATTTACCCTTATATGATAATTAGTAAATACTTTTAACACAATTTCATGTTTTATTAACTTTTAATCATTCTGTACGTTTGATGAACATTTCAGCAATCATAAGAGACTTTTCAGAGTAAGCAAACCTTTTTAAAAAGAATGCGTTTCTTTTCTGTTGAAATAAAAACTAAATAACTTATAAATATAGTTAGTTCAATGCGGCAACAAACTGTGTAATTGTAGTATGCCTTAGTTGACAATGTCGTGTTTACATAAAAAAAAAATGGGGTGGAAGTAGAAGCATTATAGGCACATGGAAAACAGCAACTATTTGCTTTGGTTTGGAATTTTATCACTTGAACGATAAATCATCAATTTTTACCCAAATAAAGCTAAAAGATAAACACGCAAACGTAAAAATATAATTAATTTATATCGCTCTTTCCAGTGAACTATTACTGATAATATCCAGAACGCATATTTTTTTTTTCATATGGAATATCGTAATATCTCGGTGTGTCCATTTTACTCAAATAAGTCATACGTTTAGATACTATTATTTATTAACGACCAATTCTTTTATGTTCGTGTATTCGTGACCTAGAAAAACGAATGTAAATCACACTGTGCGCCACGTACAGTTCTTTATTGATTCCGGTTCTTTCATTTTAGGGAGCCGATACCCATGCATGTCTATAATTTAGCGGTGTTTACTATCGCGGACGCTTTTGTCCAGAGAAGAATGTATCGTCGCTAAAGTGAAAATTGGCGAAAATACGGTTACCGCTAAAATAAAGATAGAATGCAACAAATACTTCTAAATTATTATTGTAGATAATTTGACAAGGAAAATAACTAGGCACTAAGCTTTCCTATTATTTACACCACATCAAGTGTGTGTAATTTCAAGCGCCATAAAACCTTTTAAAATTGCTCACATCTTAACCATTCGGGAAATACAACATCCACTAGTCGCTTACAATGCGAAAAACAGCTAGCCAATTACGGTATTACATACATTTGTACTCGCTCTGCCTGCAAGGACATAGTAGGAATTCCACATTCTTCCTACATTAAGAAATACTATCACAAAAAAGCGTACATACTACAAAGCAAGCAACGACGCACCATGTTACTATTGTGCAATGGCTCTCTGGGAATTTAATATTTTTCCTTCGGGCCTTGTGGGAGTATATTCAGGATCGCGTGTATGTGCAAATATGCGTCCGCTATTGTTTGTATTTCTGTTTTACCCATGTACTCATTCCTTATCTATAAACCTGCTTAATTTAGTGGAAAGTAAGTTCGCTTCCCGTCGTTAATTTGCTGAGAAAACTAATTTTAGAGTTGTAAATCCATGTAAGTACGAAGTAATTAAAGCTATCTGAGGCGAATGCTTCCCTAATAGATGCCCACACAACGAAATATCTTCTATGTAAACTATCCTCGCATGAAATGTGAGATAATATATTAGAGTAAATGCATTTGATTTCCAAAAACATTCTCTAAACTGTCTTCATCCTTGACACATAGGACTGCTAGCCATCAGATCATCATTTTTTTTTGTGTCCATGGGCGGGTGTAGATCCCAAGAAGACAGCTCGGCCAGAAAGACCTCTTGTGCCCCCATGTCCATTTCAGACCTCCCATTCAGGTTGCACCCTATCATAAAAGTTCGTAATCTGGCTGAGAGTTAACTTACCGACTCTGGGTTCGTCCGATTGATCTCAAAGTGCGACTGCCTCTCCCCGTCCACTGCCGGGTAGTTGACAAGGAGGTGAGCAGGAGTTTCTTCCACACTCCCACACTTAGCAAATGCTTCCTTAATAGATGCCCACACAACGATATAAAATATCTCCTATGCAAACTATCCTCGCATAAAATGTTTTTTTAATAATATTTTTGAGTAAATGCATTTGATTTCCAAAAGCCTTCTCTAAACTATCTTCATCCTTGACACATAGGACTGCTAGCCATCAGATCATCATACTCTATCCTTGACTATACAAGACTGTTAAACAAAATCAAAAATTCTCTAGTATTTAGACAAATAACACCAAGCATCCTACATGCAGAACCAATCAGGATGGATATGTGGTTACGAAAGAGAAGCACTGTCAAACTCAATACCTAGGTCTCTGGCATTTGTATAGTTTATAAAAGGTTCTAGCAATAGGTAATCGTTTATGCATTTAGGTTAAAGCTTTACACTTGGAAATATTCAGGTCGAGTAAATTAACGATACATAATTCAACCAGCTGTTCAATGCTGAACTGCAGATTTAGACAGTCGCTGATTGCTCTAACGAGGGAAGACAGCTTGATTCCATCTGCTCGTTGTGCAAGCAATGGAGTAGATAACAAGTATTAAGGAAAGTAAGGACTTCAAGATGGATCCTTGGGGCATTCCAGACCTGATAAATCGGCCACCAGATAGAAAACCATTATAGAAGACATGAGAAGCACAACCAGATATATACGATTGTATCAATTTCAACACACGATAGTATCAAAACCACAGTCGCAAAGTTTGCGTAACAGAAGGCTGTAGTCAATCTTATCAAAAGTCTCAAAGAGGTCGGTATAGATTGTCTAGGCTTAATTTTACAAATATTTATTTGAGAAACGTCCATGCATAACTTAACAAGTCTAATGTTTTCCCGAATTGAGTTACACATATTGATGTAGAATTCTGCACCTAGTCAATCCATTATCGTTGTCGGTTTCGACCAAAAAAGAAAAGTTACATAAACTATAATTGAGAAAATCACGCAAAAAAAATGAAGCCTGCACAGAACTAGTAAAATTAACATCAAAACTAAACAACGTAAGGATACCCATCAAGATGGTTGAATTTAATGCTTTGTCAGGAGATTATAGATTAAATAAAATGTTCTCCTCATAAACTGATTTCAATACGTACAATAAGCTCGTTGAAGCAGCCGGCTTTTTATGCAAAACTAAATTAGTCCAAAGGTGTTCTCGTCAAAACTTAACAAGTCCATGCGTTGCAAAAGAACAGAACAACTTCAATAAAAAAATTAATTTTTTTCAAGGAATAATTGCTTACAAACTTCCAAATTTTTACTCCTGTATTAGTATAATTTAACAAATAAATTACCGGCTCACAGAATTATTCCACTACGCAAAGATTTTCCAGCACAAATATAAACCATTTCCTGTAAACTTTGGTAGCATGGACATATTAAATTTTGCATAAGCACTCTTCATTTATTCCTTTATATCTTCACTACAATAAATCAACAAATTTTGATATAATCTTTGCTAATGTTAGTGGGTAGTTTTATGAATAAATTTTTCTATGGGAATATTACCCTTATCAATTCCATAATTTTATCACTTTTTTATTAGATCTTACCCATAGGGATAACGTAAAATAGTTGTTACTATGTCTCAGTTACGTGATGAAGAATATAATTTAGATTATGCAGATTACTTAACAATAAACTATGAGTCCTACTGTATAAACAAGACAACTTACAATTACTATAGAAAACTTCGATGTAAAATATAAAAGTTATTACCAAACATCTTCACGAAAATAGTAGTATAAGATAAGCATAGTACCTAATAAACAAGATCTATATACTGTATAATTAACTCAAGAGTAATGTGTATATTTCCGCATATTTATGTGGAAATAGTGGAATGGAAAAGCTCTTGTAAAATATAACCCATATTATAGCGAGATTTATAACACGTATTATATTAAGACGAGAGCCTTGCTTGCTGAAATTTTACATGAACATTCACCCTACAGCTATTCGTTACATTACGTGATGCGGGCCCTTCATTGAAATTTATTGCAGATGATCAAATATTTTTCGTCATCAAAGACTATAGCCTATATTAATATTGGTGGAAATTGCCCTCTCGCTGTCCTTAAGCGCCGAAAATTTAGACATTATTTATGATGCTGTACTCATAATAATGTTGAGAGAATTAAGTGATGGTATAGTACTTTTCCTATTACGCAATTCTAGTGATTTTATGTCAATGGATATTGACACTATAATATTATGTGTGTGTTAATAAATAATAGTATGTATGTTTCGGAAAAATACTCGAGGATCCTGCAGCTCAATTCTGATCTTCGATGGCTTATTTACTATTGCAGGGAAATTTTTTGGGAGGAAGCATCATAAAATGGAACATTAAGGAGGATTAATTAAGGAGCAAAATTGTTTTGGCTTATATATATAAACCAAAAGCAAAAATAAAACAGATATATACGCATCTGTTTTATTCTTGCTTTTGATGCATTTATTCAGTGTCGACCAACAATTTTGGAATATGTTTTTAGTAGCTTTAAAATAAAACATATTTTTTATTGCATATCGGCTATTTAATTATCTATCGATCATGGAATTCATAATGTTTGTTCGTCTTCAGTTGATTTGTTTGCAGCCATGGCAAAGCATTTAAATTACATGTTGAATTATATTAACTGTTTTGCTAAAATATAAATTTTGAAAAAATTTCGAAATTCAAGTTGTAAGAAGTTCGTGTGAAAAGCAATGGAATGGAAAAACATCAAAAGGTTGCTTGAAGATGTTGATAACAAGCAACAAAACGCAGGAGAAATTAAAATGCATTCTTAAAGAAACTTCTTTGTTTATCTAACCTGACTGATATTCAAAAAAAAAGAAAGAAAAGAAACACTTTTTTATTTTTACATGATTTTTGAAAGTAAAATTTATTCACTGGTAAAAAAAAATACATCTTGTTTAAAAAACTTTGATGAATGGAATAGATATAGCTTGAATTCAAAGCTCTTTGCTGTAGACATCTCTGAAGAAGTGTGAAAGATGGATGATGTTTGTTCCAACACTATTGAGAGTCGGTAGTTCGAACTAAAAATTCCCACATCCACACCTTATTTCATTTTGGATTCGTCTGTGTACCTTACCAGGCATCCTTAAATTTTGCTCCTCCTAAGCTCCATTCTTCACGAGTAGGAAGTTGCCTTGTGAAAGCTTGTTTAAAGTTTATAATTACGGGTATTACGTCCGTTGGCATTTCTAGTGATCTCACCTCAATTCTGATGTCATTTAAGATCGTTAGATGTACTGTTAGGTCCCCTGTTGTAAAACTCCTCACAATCTCAATCTGTTGGCACTGGCGGTTCTTTCTAGTTGCAGATGGAATATTATCGCCAAAACTACAGTTGAGCAGGCGCCCTCAACATCTGTGTCTTGTATGTATGTATATATGTAAATAGAAGGGTGATGTTACACTGCGACCTAAAAGATCTATTGTGTCCCCTACTCTTGCTGCTTTACAGCTGGCCTTCCAATCCTATTCCTTTCGGAAAGTGTAGGATGTCAGAGGGCCCCAGTCTAGGTAAGTCTCCCTCTTCGATTTCACATGCTCCCAGGTGCAATGCCCTCGAGTTGCACAATGCTGCGCAGTTTGAGAGGAGGAAAAGGCATTCCAGCCCCTTTTTTTTGCGAGGTTATCCGTTATTTCGTTTCCTTCCACTCCTGTGTCACCCGGAACCCACAGGAGGTTTACTTTATTTCTTTTGCCTAGCTCATTTAATTTCCCTAGGCATTCCCAGACCATCTTGGAATTGATTTCATATGAGTTCAGCACCTTGATGGCTGCTTGACTATCAAACATGATGATAATCTCCTGCTCCTGTGTCTTCCAAGCAGGTCATTCTCTGTAGTTCAGCCTGTGCTATCTTTTCTTTAAGTTTTGGTCACCACACTATAGATCCACAGGTGACTATGGATCTTATAAGAGCTTCCCAAAAAGTCTTTAGCAAGACCAGCATACCATTAGATATGGGTAATTCTACCTACTTGCTTCTTCCATTTCAAGTATAACTCTCAGATATTTGACTTCACTGGTATATTCGTGTTTTACACCTCTAAATACTTTGTCTAAGCATACTTTTTTGTAAATGGTACAACTGTAGTTTTGCTGGCGTTTACTTCAATTTCTTGTTTTAAGCATCAATCGCTGATAAAATTGATAATTATTGGAACGCGAATGACCAGGTTGTTGCGTGCCCTTGAACGTTGTACTTTCACCCTGCAACTTCTTGAATAGATCACCATAAAATTATCTAGGAACTATAACAGGAGAGATAGCACTACCTTCTGTGGGTAATCGCCATCTGTCCCAAACATTTGCTACATCCAGGAATATGAATAAATAAATACCTGATTTTTTTTGCAGATAAATGAAAATTATTAAAAAAAGTCACATGAATACCATTAACAATACGTGAATAACATGATATAATCAATCGACAAAATGCTGGAGTTAAATTAATATAACGATAAACAGATGTTGACAAGCAGTAGAAATAATACCGTTAACAAACCAAAGTGATCTTGTCCTGTGACAGCACATACGAGGGCAACAAATTGGAACAACCCAGCCCCAGTAGAAATGTGGCTACGTTACGATCCTTCAGTAAATCGAAAAAGTATTCATACACAGAGAATAGCAATTGTTTACGGTACAGATGAGGAACGATTGACAGGAAAGCCCATTAATTTGGGGAGATTTGGAAAACTTCAGTGTGCAATTATCGTCCTTTATAACCAGCAGGTCCAATTCTCGTATGTAGATCAATCACAGGATTCTCAATTAATGTGCTGGTCATCAAGCGAATGTAAGAAAAAAAACTGCAAATAGTATTAAGAGATTACCATGTGCCTTTCGCAAATAAATTAATATATTACTTGCAAAATAAAATATTTGAAAGTAAAATAGTTCAATGGTGATTTTATGTCAATAATTGCACCTGAAGAAGGCAGAAAGGCCGAAACCGGTAGTACAGAGAGGTTTTTATTATCAAATGCAGTAAATAAAATAGAATTTAATAATTGGGAAGTATTTTTCTAAAATAGTTCAGTATTATGTAGACCTTAAAGATGTGAATTAATATAAAATACATAATTAATTTAAATTTATTACCAAAATGTTTTAGGTTTAATTCAATAGCCCATCACTCTGCCACATACATAAAACTAACATTAATCAAGAAATTGAAACAAGATGCAATGATGTAAAAGGCTAATATGAAAATTGAAATGCTGCAAAAATAAAATGCAAGCGCTTGGTAACACTATATACAGTCTTGATCAAAATAATATGGCCGCTCCTACAAAATTAATGATGACAACACTAAAATATTAACTATGGAAAGTAGTTATATTACCCAGATGCATCCTTGAAATAATTTATGTTAAAAAAAGAGCATTAGTAACAAAATCATTATCATTCCCGAATTGTTTAAAATTCTCCGTAATTAGCTTTCTTTAATCCACTCCTTAATTGGTTTCCTTCGGAACACGAATTTTCATTTGTTGAATAATGAAACTTTATATTCCAACCTAAATTTTAAATGAAGTTTGTATTCTTAATATAAACGTTTCCGAATATCTGTTTGTTATTTTTTTATCAGAGAACAAGTGCGTTAAAGAGAAAAAAACAAAACGGGCGCTAACAATAATCAATAATCAGATGTTGCTAAGTTGGCTGCAAAAAACTGATCGTTTTTTAGAAGACTCGGTATAATTCAAATTTATTTTCCGAAGACTGAGCTATATTTTTAAAAACTTAAATAAAACAAGAGCAAGAAAGTATACGATAGCTTAATTAGCCTGTTTATATGTGATATTTTATGAGCTTTATTCATGATAAAAAAAGATATTCTTCTGTACGTAGAAGGTTTTGGATATGAATTCTAGTTTTTACTAAAATTACTTTTATTTTCCTTCCTGGTTATTATCTTTTTACTTCTATTGTTGCTCTACTATAATTAATTTCTTCAAGACCGATTACATTGGAAGTAAAAAATTAGAAACCGGATTTTTATATCAGTTAATTGAATTCATAGATAAAACTAATACAATATAAACGTAATAAACTACTAAGCAGGTGCAGTGTGAATACCTAGGGCGAGGTAATGGCGCAAACATTAATAATTTATGAGTACGTGCAGGTATTGCAATTTTAATTGAATAAATTCATAAAACCATAAGCCATAAAATTTATTATCCAACAGGCTTGTATTTAATTTCAATAAAATTTTCAAAACAAACTACATAATCATCCGATTGAAGGTCGCTCTTTGAACATTCACTTGATGAGAAAAAATGCGGCTATTATGTAACATAAATGAAAAGATATTGCTCAAAATAGCCGCCTTTTGTGGAATAGAATCTATGCCGTAAATAAAAAAAATTATATGTGGTAGATTATACGCTTGAATATACGCGTATATAAAAATAATTTATGTGCTAGTACGCCAGTCGTTTATAATTAACAAACATGGCGACGTGAAATCTAATTTCCTCATTAACCATTTGCATTCCGAATTCTGGATGCACAAGGGTAAAATTTGATAACGTTTCTAACTCACGTTTCGGCGAGCTGACCTAATTGACTGTAATATTCACGAACGCGTTCTGAACCAATAGAGCCTATCCTTGTATGATGATTCTAAGTTGACATACCAACATTCATGCGGTACCACGACACAGAATACAAGGTAATGACAAAGATGTTGTTTAATATGTTGAAAAGAAAGAAAAGTGTTAGTCATTGTTTCGTGTTATCAAGTCAGTACATGTCCGTTTATCGCTTATTGAACAAAAAGTAAATGAAATAGCGATTTGATATGGAAATTACGACGTATTATCAGTTTTAGTTTTAATTTTTAATTCGTTCACGAATCAATTAACTATCATGTGCCATTTATCTGTATCCTGATACGTCAGTGGACTGAAATGTGTATAGAGAATATAAAAATTCTAATGATGAAGCCTCTAGCAATTTCTCAGAAGTACAATATTTTACAATGTTAACGAAAATTTTTCTGTAGGTTATCATAAAAATTTTTCTACGGCATTTTAATGGTTGTTTTCCTTTAAAGAAGGTAAATTGCAAAATAGAAATGAAATCATCAGTAACTATACTAGAACTTAGAGACATTCTTTAATAATGACTATCAAGCAACTTATGCTTACTATAAGAAACTGTAGGACAATGAATCAAATCCTTTAAACGCAAACGTAATAATGATTATATTTTACAGTCTACACACCAAAATAAAGATATTTGGAGAATTATCTCTAAAGTAAAAAAAAAACATTACTTTCTCTAAATGATCTACAGTTGCTAGCAAATAGATTCAATTACACTTTTACAATTAATGTAAAAACTGCCATTCAACAAAATATTGAAAACATAAACAACAATCTACACCCGTTTTACTTTTTCCAACGTGTGCTGCAGAACTTTGTCATTTGTCAAGTTTTAAAAAATTCAATCTCTTCCGGCATTGACAATATTCCAACAGATCTTCTTAAAGATGTCCTGAAACTTTCCTGGTTCTTTTCCACAGTACTTCAAACACGCTGTCGTCATGCCTCATTTACAAGAAAGATGACCCAAATAATTTAGATAACTATCGATCAATAAACTTACTGACCAGTATTTCGAAATTGTTTTAAAAAACCTTCAGAATCCTTTATATAAGTTCTTCATGATTTTTAATTTAATAATTACACATCAACATCGTTTTCTTAAGAATAAGGCCTCTTTCAGAAAAGGCGGTTTGGTTGATTCAACTACTAGTTGATTGTCATTTCAGACAAGTCGTCGAAGCGGACAAGTTGACTCCGTATAAAAGGGTTCAGGCGGTTCCCAATCATTTGCTACATCAGTATGCTCCTCGACAACCGTCCGTTCAACTAGTGGAATCAACTAATCGTCTCGTCTGAAATACAATTAATGGTATCGGCACAGCCCTGGTCAATAGATATAGTCCGGAGTATATTACCTTTCGTGGGGTTTAGCTTATTTGCCTTCACGGTTTCCGACTAGCTCTCTCTCTCTCAGGGTAGGTAATAAATAAACTAATGCAATAATAAATCAACACAAATTACGTAACATACTGCTGTGAACTGATTGAATTAAATGAAATTGCAAAATGAATTTAACAAAGGAAAAGAAAAATTAAATTAGCCAGCTCAACGGATAAAATTTTTAAATTGAACAAAAGAACAATTAACCTCAGAGTTACCTTCGCGAATTAAAACTTGAATCTAACCACGAAAAGTAAATTGTGAGTAAATGAAATCAGACTTTCTTAATAACCCCAAAAATTCTAAAGGTTAAATATAAAAATAAAAGAACAGATTTTTTAACCCAATGATGCTAATTAACAACCAAATTTATTTTTTAAAATGGGTAAAATTACAACTTGTGCAGAAAAAAACCGTGAACTGAAGGTTCTGGCCTAAAATAAAAACTGCACTTGACTATAAATTAAAATAGGACTATGCTAATCCCTATGCAAAGCAAAAGATAAGTTTGTTCAGGAAGATTAACCAAAATCTACAACCTTTGAATTTCTATCCACGTGGTTTCAAATTAAAATAAACTAAATGCAAGAACAAAGCTTCTATTCACCCAACCGAGGTGATTGATAATTAAAAATGAAACAGTAAAATTGAATAACGGAAAAATTAACTATAATGAGAAAAAAAGAACTAAAATGTATCTTCCTAAACAAAAAATAATAATTGATCTTATATCTACTACGTGTACACGTCAATGCATTAACAATTATCACAAAATGAATTCCTTGATGGACTAAATTTTTTACAGAAATCAAATTTCAATATCAAATGAATTACAAAATGGCAACAAAGATAAACAAAAATACGTCTACTCACGTCAACAGTCAAACAAGGAAATCCTTAACAAAAATCCCTCTCTCAAAATCGTACAACGCAGTCGTATAAACAATACGCCAACATTCAATAGAATCCGCATTAAAAAGTAACGCAAACATAGACAAATAAATGAATGGAATTAATTTTAAAAAACTTAGCACTTAATTAATTAAATCATACAATAAACCCTTTAACTTAATTTTATACAAAATTAACATAAAATTTTTGAAAAACTCTCGGTAAATTGATTCAGCTCGGAAAAAGGTAAACAAATCAAAATATGCAACTTAGAATACACTTAGCAAACTTGGGTTGTCTAAACCACAGCAATACGTAAAACAAAACCTATATATTTTGTTTTTATTGAGAGTCATTAGGGTGTTACAAATGTGAGTTTATAGTTTAGTATGTTGATATGAGAAATAGATATATACGCAAATATATAGCGTCGACAACTAACAAGAAAAGGTGACAAGGATAACTTGGTCGAATGATCATTCGGTAACAAAGAATTCCATATATATGTTACAAAGAGTATTATTAAACATTGAGAAGATCAAAGAAAAAAATGTTCGTAATTTACTTAACAAAACTTCCTAAATTATCCTTTACATAGATGAAAATAATAACTATTATAACTTAAGATTTTCTGGGCCATAAACAAAACAGACTATAATGAGCCTGGCTATTTTAAATATTTATCACTACATGTATATATTAAATAAAGAAAAAGACGCCAACAAATGATGGAGATTTTGGGATTTGCTAAATACATATAGTGTATCAGCAGAATCACTGTGTATCTGCTGATGATAATAGTTTTGCTATCAAAACGTACATCCAGTTTAGTGCAGTTTGTGGTGAGGGGTCTAGGAGAAGTTTACAGCATTACCAGTACCACAGTTTGGAGTATTTTTGTTAACGTATAATATTCGTGAATAATAAAACTGTAAACAACAAGCAATCTCTCGTACTCGACGTAGTGACGTAACCAGAGCAATAATGCTAAAACGGCGGCGGTAACTTTCATAAATAAACGACAATATAGGATAAGAATAGCGATCAAAACGTTATCGTAAATAAAATGTTAGATGAAGTAAATAAAAAATAATAATCTGGTCTTAAGTTAAATTTCTTCGGGGTAGCGGAGCGATTACAGTCCTCGGGAAAATGGCGGGCTTCGGGCAAGGCGCTGTATTCACGTATGAAGAGAGATCCCTCGAAAGGTGTTGTGGTGATGGGTAATCTTCGCAGACGATGACACCGGTACAAATTAATCCGGATAAATGAAGTTAACAATTCACAACAATAACATGACTGGTTCCAGATCATTACAAACAACTTCTCTTTTATTTTTTAACAGGAGCAGGACTTACAAAATAGTGTCGACTCACTTAGCGGGTCTCTCCCTTGCGCACCACGTGATTCTCTCACCTTGAGTATGCCATTACGAAAGAAATCTGATTAGATGAAACAACAACTAAAAAACGGTGTTGAACAAAAGAAAAGAAACACTGCGTTGCAAAGAATGAACTTATTAAAGATAAAAAAGCGATTCAAAACTCTAATTGAAAAGTAAAATTAGAAGACAAGTTATGCTACCAACCAAGCTTTAACTACACGCCAGTAGTGGTACTAATAATGAACAACAATAGAATAAAAAGATGAAAATTCAAACGTTACAAGTATAAGAAAGTCCAATAGAAACAATTTGTAAGAAGTGCCACAACTAAAATCGCGACAAAAAGTTTGTTAAAGTACCTTTCCATTTTATCTCAAACGGCTTAGGCGAAATCTTTAAAGGACAAAATTTGAACATCCAGATGTGTTAGATACTTTAGACCTACGATCAAAACGTCTCAAACTTTCTATGTGTGAGAAGCCAAGCAGAAGTAATGTAAATAACATAAGCAATGGTATTATTTTCTCTTTAGTAATATTAACAAGCACATTTCTTATATGTATATGTTTATACTTCTTCAACAAAAAAAAATCTAAAATTACAATCCCACTACCAAGCATAGACAATATTAATGAGAATATATTGGACACTAAAGAATATTACCAGTCGTTACAGTGATTTACATATTTTATTTGACAGGCCTAAATCCTGTTGGAGTGAGAAAGTATTTTGCAAGATTATACCGCTGTTGATTTGCCTGCATGATTGCGTTATTATACAGGTGGGGAGTGTTCAGTATATTTAACTACTCGTCTCTCATTTACTAAAGTATGTTCATGATCTACATAATTTAGTTTGAGTGTAACGGTCACGTGATGGGAGTGATGCTTTAATAAATTGTGTAAGCGAACTGTTGCTTTCACAATTGAATCTACTGTATCTGGTGATGCACTTATACACCGGTGAAATACTCTCCATCTTGATGTTAAAACGCGTGCCCGTGAGAGCATGTAATTGAAGACTGCCTCCACAACATTTAATTTTTTTCCATACGATTATTAATTTTTGTAGCGGAAATGCTGCGTTCCCACAAGATATTATTGAGATCTGCTGCTGGTAATACGTCGGTTCATAAAATTCGGTAAAAATTTTGTCTAAAGCTTATTCCGAAATTAGAGAAGCAGCACACACTTCCATAACTAATGGATCCATATGTACGTATGTGAAGCTGTAATCTGCATCACATATTGCCATTAACACTATACTAAAATATTTTTTGTAATTCTAAAATAAAGAACCACTATGTGGTGGACATTGAACTTATATATGATTGCGTCACAGCTTCCTAAGCAAAGAGCATCTACCATTCTTCCAAAGAAAGCAGATGGGGATATTTCGTTTAGGTCGTCTTTTGGATGGTGTCGAGCATTGCCATAAGATTATAAAGTTTGCTATATGTACATTCTGTGGCTTCCTTTATTACCGAACAAACAGTTGATTTTCCAATTCGGTATCCACTGGCAATTGAGAAATAGGAATCTCCTTTAAAGATATTATAAGAACAAATGTGTACCTTAAATTATTTAATACTTTTTTTTGTTAAACATACCTCAGCGCTATTGCTAAACCTTGGGAAGGACTAAGCGGTTTCCATACTTTTTTTTAAGTGAGGTTCTACAAGTTCTAGTAATTTTTCGAATGTAACTAGATCTTATTCTGGTTAATTAAAGAAAGTTTATAATCATGATTTTTAACTGCAATTTAATCTATTGCATTCACTGTGTCTTTCTTAGATCTGGTTCACAAGGCGTATCACCGGTTGGCTTTCTTTTACATTTCGTGCAGGCAATCAGGCTGATTCTCATATATGCGACAAACTTTAAGAGCTGATTCCTGAGTTATTTTTGATCATAAAGTTTATAATGAGTATATGTCAAAAGGTTGGTTTAAGTTATTGAATGTTTAATAATAAACTTATGAACTATTACTAAACGATATAATATCAGAGTTGGTTTTCAAAAACTATTGTATTGAGAAGGAATTGTTTATTTGTCATTTTCAATATTTGTCAATAGTTTTGTCAAGTATTCATTCAGTTTAATTGCAGTTAAGATCAACTGTTTTTCTAAATCGCATTTCAACGGTGGCAGGCGTTTTGTCGGCAGATTTTCCGCAAAGAGTGGCTTTTTGTCAATGGATGCAACACAAAAATCGCCACAAAATTCTGACTATTTGGCTTCAAATATTTTTCACGACGAGACTTACTTTTTTAGAAACGGCGATTATTAATATTTCATAATAATCACATATGGGCCGAAGAAAATCCGCCACGACTAGTGAATGCCCGTCATTCAACATCAATTTCCCTGTCAATGTGTGGGCCGGAATTGTTGCGGATCACTTGATAGGTCCACATTTCTTACCGATGCGGTTAAATGGCGAGGTTTATACCGCAATTTTCTTGAAGAGGAGCTACCACTGCTGCTGGAAGAAGTTCCGTTGCAATTAAGATTACAATGTATTTATGCATGACGGTGCCTCAGCACATTTTAGTTTTAGTTTGCTCGCGAGGTTTTTGGACAATACGTATCCAGATCGGTGGATAGGAGGGGAGGTCCACACCGTGGCCTCCTCGGTCTCCAGACTTAAATTCTTTGGATTTTTTTCTCTGGGGTCACCTTAAATCATTAGTTTATACGACTCTCATTTGAAAATGATCTGATGAACTTCGTATTGTTTATCGCAGCTTTTTTCAAACAATTCGAAATACCCCTGGTATTTTAGAACGGACTCGCCAGTCAATACGACGGAGGATAGAAGCTTTGTATTGCAGTTGGGGGCGTCATTTTCAACAGTTTAGTACAAGTTAATTTTGTTTTTACTAATTATTTTGTTAATTTATAATAAAACATTAATTATGTTAACTTACTATAAACAATGTACAACTTTAAGCACTAAGCGATTTTGGACATATGTTCTTATAAACTTTTATGGATAAATAACCCAGGAATCAGCGCTTAAAGTTTGTCGCATATATTGAGAATCCTCCTGTATATTATTATGTTATAACGCTTTTTAATCTAATACATAGAAAGATCTACGTTTTTCTATTTCATTTCATTAATATCGTTATTTGTATACACTTGTTTCTTTCGGTTTACTTAATAATAATAATAATATATATAATTTGAAAATGTCAAATGTTTACGCTTTGGTACGAATGCCTTTTTCTGCAATTATGACAGAGATATTTACGGCCATCTGACGCTCACGTTTTTACGTTTAAATATGCTACCGCAGTTGTTATGCTACGCTCATTGTGAACGAGGACTAATTGTTATCAGACATTCCTCTTCGTTTGCCAGTTCTATCATCTTAAAATCTGTGCTGCAATCCGTTAATTATTTTTCCTCACCGTCGCCATATTTCTGAAGGGAGGATTTCATTATATAAAACAAACAAGTTGCGTAAAACACACCTTCATCTTGGCATTGCTCTAACATTCGACATTATCGGCCCATAAATTGATAATATTAGGGATCATTAAAACGCTAAAGTGGAGGCAAACAAAGCAGTTCGCTCGCCGAATGACCCTTCCGAAAACACTTCTGCCAAAGATATTTCCGCGGGAGTTGGACGTTATCGCTGGCATTTTACGGGTTCGTAAGATTGGGGAAAGCGGGGGAGAATCGACCGCTCTTAATGTCGGTTTGTTATTTTTCATCGGAAAGCCTCCCTTTGTACTTTTAAGCAGACGAAGAAGCGATGGGGAACGGAATGTAGGCCAAGCTTGGTTATAGGATTGTCAAATTTGGCGCTGTAGTGTGTACATGTATAGTAAAAGTGTGAGGTAAACCACGGCTTGACGACGAATGGGGAAGGGATTACGTCGCGTCGGATGAGATTCAAAGTTGAGGATAAAGCAAAGACCGGTAGTTCGCGAAACCTTTACGACACCATTAATAAATAAACATAAACGGATACGCTTTTATACCGTTCTACGTATGTAAATTATCCTTGCGGTAGAAACTAGAATACAATGTGATCAATTCAATTTAGCGTCTAACAAGCCATGATGTTATTTATTCAAAATATCATGTTGGTAAGCACAAATAAAATACATCTGTCGCTGTATTGGTTTATTGACACTCAAAAACGTTTACAATAAGTCATAATAATTTATTGTCAATCACGTAAAAATGTGTTAAAATTAGAAAATGAAAGGGTTTACTCTTTTGCAACCATATATAGAAAAATTTCGGGCAGAATTTCCAAATTTTCCAGCAACGTATGAGAGATTGCGACTATTGATACAAGAATTAGTGGAAAAAAATCCGTGGAGGAGGGTCTGTGTCCCGAAAACCAGGTAGTGGGAGACCATTTAAACGAACAGTTTTGAAAATAATGTATAAATGTGTTGGGGACCGAATAACTCAATCACCTAAGGCAGGGTTTCTTAAACTGTGTTCCGCGGAACCCTGGGGTTCCATGAAACAATATTGAAGAAACTAACTTTAAAAAACGACAAAAATTAACACACTTTACGAAAATTAGAAAAGGAGCAGAATAGTAGCTATTCCTCACTTTTATCTTTTCATTATATAGATAACTCAGAAATACAAAACTAAAGGGTGCGGCAATAGATGATGGCGGACAGCCCTGATCGATGTGTGTTTGGTAAAACATGCTGAAAGTTTCCTTTTTTTTTTTTTTGAATTTTGTTCATTTATAAAATTTATCGGTTCTATCTTTGAAACTTTGAAAAGAAATTACATTAATAGTTTGTCCGTTGTACAAATTAACGGTGGGCGATTAAAATCTTTTTAGTGATTTGAATCCAAATGACTCCTAAAATTAAAGATTCGTATAATATGATTCGTACTAGTGGGGGACTATGCGAATCTTTTTAGTGATTCGAATCTTAATGACTTCTAAAATTAAAGATTCGTATAATATCATTCGTACCGAAATACTGCAAAGGATTCATATAGATTTGTGGTGATTCGTGACTCTAGTTTTCTAAATTGTAGATTTTCTGTAATACTCAAGGCTGCGATCATTTTCACCATTTGCATATCTATTTCAGCTTTTTTTTTTAAGACAGTGGTCTATTGACTTTTTCGCTAATGCTTTGCTGTTTACAGTGATGTTTGGCAAATACAGACGCTGAACAACTAACGGAAGCAGTGGTATTTATATTATTCTCGTTTTCAGGAGTGTTGTTTTCTGATTCTGCTGTAGATGAATGAGCTGTGGCTAATTCTGTGCTTGTCCTACATCGGTCTAAACTGACCTGTAGGTTTTTTGACCATATGTCGTAGTAAATTAGCTGTAGAAGTGCTCTTATGGAAAATTGCACTGCTTCAAAATTTACATTTTGCCTTATATTAGAAGATTTGGTAAAAAAAATCTCATACGACATACTCACCCCTATTTATGACGAAGTTAAGTCTGCAATAAATTTACTTTATAATGTACAAAATAATTAATTTTCTCCGTATACTTTACTGTATAACGGTTTCTGTGTATATTTTTGCATGTTTTACACAAAATAATTTACTTGATATTCCATCTTATCCTATTACTTGTATTACTCATTAGCTTTTTTTTACTGACTTTAACAGTTTCCGCTATTTCCTCATTTGTATCTAATTTACAAATTAACGTGCATTGCGCATGACAAAAGCGTAAACATTTTCGCGCGTAATTCTAGAACATCATCATCAGCGTTACCGAACATCGTGTGTGCTCAAAAACATGTTTAGACTAAAGAAAATGTTAGTTGCATTAGGTGTTAAGTTGTTAGTCTGGTTCAAATAAATGATTTAAAAACGTACAACAATCTATCATTTTTTTCATCTAGCCAGGTCTAGATTTTTGCAGATCTTAGTGATCGCACATACGGGCTTGAACCTTATAAGTGTCTTTTGTAGTGTATGTAATAGAAGGTGATGTTACACTGCGACCTAAAAGATCTGTGTGCCCCCCATTCTTGCTGCTTTACACTCAATCCTATTCCTTTTAGGAAAGTGTAGGATGTCAGAGGCCCAGTCTGGTAAGTCTCCCTCTTCCATTGCACATGCTCCCAGGTGCAACGCCCTCGAGTTGCACAGTGCTACGGCAGTTTGAGAGGAGGTGATGGGTGGTTTCATCCTGTTCTCTCACAAATCTACATTCAGATTCTTTTCCAATCCAAGCTTACTTAGGTGTCCTTTCAGTCTACCATGCCTGAAAGTATTCCTGTTAATATGCGACGTTGTTCTACTCAGTTGATGCATTGTAACCTCTTCTGGTTATAATTTCCAGAAAGATTTTACTTTGCCTCATTCCCTGGAGATTTCCCAGTAACTGGATTTTCTCTGCTCCATTTCTATTTTTAGTTCTTCACTATTGTTGACTACTTAACCCGCAAAAAAGTTCAGCCCTACAAAAGGCATTCCAGCCCCTTTTTTCGAGGTTATCGGTTATTTCGTTTCCTTCCACTCCTGTGTGACCGGAACCCACAGGAGGGTTACTTTATTTCTTTTGTCTAGTTCATTTAATTTCCCTAGGCATTCCCAGACCATCTTGGAACTGATTTCATATGAGCTCAGGGCTTTGATGGCTGCTTGACTATCAGACATGATGATAATCTCCTGCTTCCGATAATTCCTATCCATATTGAACTGAACACATTTTCAATAGCGTGTATTTCCGCCTGAAATATACTTGATATTTCCCAAGCTTTCGAAATATGTGGTTCTAGGCCCATATAATTCTTTTCCAGTTCCTCCCCCGTTTTCGAGCCATCAGTGTACCATTTGATAGCATTTCTATTCAAGTTTCAAGATGGTGTTATGATCCCACTCGCTCCTGTTACTGAGCTTTATGATGAATTCCTTCACAAAGCTGAAGTGTCTTTTAGAGCCCTCCTTGGCTAGTTCGTCGGCTATTACATTGCCCTTTATATCCTCATCTTTCGGCACCCAAATCAGAGACACCGTGTAGTCTGGTGCCAGTGTATTGAGGGATTGTTTGCAGTCTCTAACTAGTTTTGATCTAGTTACAGGGTTCGAGACTGCCTCGGTAGCAGCTTGGCTGTAAATCTAACACAACCATATTTATTGCAATATTTCATATAATATGTAGTAACTTTATGTTATTGAAAAAAATGTTTTTTGCTAAACGAAATCATCTAAGAATGATGCAGTGTATCATATTGCAATTGAATAAATTCCTCCGTGTATCTCAGTGGTTGTAGGGATTACGTGTTATTTCAATGAAACAAAAGAGCAGATTTGCAACATGATTACGTGCCATTTACATCAAATGCCCGTAATTCGACACAAGCAATATATTTATTTTATGTAGCGTCGGAAATGCCGAAATTGAAACATACACAATTTATCTACCAAAGCTCGAGGTATACCAGAACGTGTAAATTTAAATCCAGACTACAACGCGTTCGTTTGTAATTATAATGCCCGGATTTGTATTCCTACGTTGTTGACCGGATTTGTCAGTACGCTAACGAAATTTCGAATTATTTTTCGGCAGTTGCCGGGAAAAATCTGAAATATATCATTTTCGGATAACCATAAAATCTTTTGTGTTTCTGAAATAACATGGAAATGATTGTTAATAACTCTTTTTGTTATTTTCTGGTACACACAGGTCGTTAACAAGTAATGGGCAATATTCACAATAAACCCAATTGGGTGATTTTTTTAAAAAAAGACGAAACAACAACAGTTGACGAAAAAAATGTTTATTTCTTGTTTTCTAGTTATGACACCATTATACTCAAATATATTTTACCCTTAAAAATATACAGACTGTCCCAGCGAACTGGGACATTAGATTTTTTTGAGCTTCAAGTAGAAATTTGATTTTGAAACTTGCAGTGTAGACATGGCCTACTGCAATGTATTTAAGGTAAATATTTTCAATTTTATAGCACTTTCGATATACAGGGTGTTGATATCAACTTTCTTATTTTAAATGGAATAGTATACTTTTTATCGGTCTAAGGAATTTGCCGAGTCATTTGAAATTAGTTTATGTGAAGGTTCCCTATCCCTAAACTCAACCGTTTTTGAGATATTTGCAATTTTGTTGATTTTTTGACGTTTGCACTGTTCCAAATTTAATTAAATAGCTGATGAGGTATCAGATATTTAGTAGTTCTACTAAAGTCGATGTAAATACAAGGACGTAGCTATAAGGCGTTACAGCAATAATCACTGAATCACATACAGGTGTTCAAAAACGCGCCTCCAATGTGGATACCTTTAAGCTAACAAAACTTTTTTCTTTCAAACGGAACATGGTATTTTTTACCACAGGATTGATGCAGCCAAAATTTACATCGATTGGATATTGGATTTGATATACTTATTCTTAATAGTTTTTGAGTATTAGATTTTTGCAAAAATTTGCTAAAATATGCTTAAATTCTAAGTTTCAACCAAATAAAATGAGTTTTTTCCTACAAAACACTCTGTACACTATTTGCCTCACCTATGTAAGTAATTATGTTTCAGATATCTAACGTTCACTAGTTTCTTACTAATAGTAATGTCTTTTAGTCATAGAGAACATACATTAATTATTAGATATTAGTAGCATGAGATGTGCTAACAATTAGTGATATCCGTTGTTGTAATTTGCAAATTGCGCAGTGTAAACCTATGCAGTATTAACAAGTATATTTTTATAGTAAGTTCCTAATGCTGTCAACTCCTTCACACATTTTTTCTAACAAGTAAAATATTGTGAATCGAAAGAAATAGAAAACATTGAGAGTTACATATACAAATAACATTTTAGACTTTATTCTACATTCTTGAAGAATGTAACAATGATTAGATACCTACACTTATTTGCAAGAAATAATAACCTCAAAAAAATTAAATATCTACAAAGGGAAATTAAAGCAGATATCCTAAACACGCCGATAATATTTCAAATATTGTTCACTTTCTAGACCAGATATTTTCTTTGTAGGGGAGCCGTCTGACATGGAGTCTTGGCTTTTTGTATTAAACTAGGTATTAAGTGATACAGACAGACAACATAAATCAGGAACTCACTATTAAAAGTCTTCGAAAATGTCCATTATAAATATTCTTTCAGGATAATAGTCTCTAATTTTTTTTTTAATTTGACTTACTTTCGATGTGTTTAATAAGCAGGCAAAAATTTTGACATGTAATTTGCTGTCGCATGATAATTATGGCTTATTAATATTTTATAATTACAATTACATAAAATCTGATAATAATTGGAAAACTTCCAATGATAAATATTTCAGTATGGAAACCAAACAATGCAAAAAAAGATAACGCATCTTTCTAAAAAAATAATATACAGAGTGTTTTTAGAAAAAAAAATATTTTATTTACTCGAAACTTGGAAATTAGTCATATTTTAGGCAATAAATGCTATCTATAATAATCTCAAAAACTATCAAAAATAGGCACACCAAACCCTAATGTCAATCGATGTAGAATTCTACCGCTGCATTAACAAGTTTTGTTGGTTTAAAGGTATCCACATTGGGAGATGCGTTTTCGAACCTGTCTGTATTTGAGTCTATTATGCCGTAAATTTTCTTTTACCACGTAATCATACCTTCACTTTCACTTGAAACAGTGGCAAACGTCAAGAAATCAACAAAATTGCAAATATCTCAAACGGTTGAGTTCAGGGATAGGAACCCTCATGTAAACTAATTCCAAATGACTCGATACATTCATTGTATCAATAAAAATTGTACCATTCCATTTAAAATAAGAAAGTCGATATCAACACCCTGTATACCGAAAGTGCTATAAAGTTGAAAATATTTTGCTTAAATAGACCACAGTGGGCCATGACTACACTGCAAGTTTCAAAATCAAATTCCTGCTAGAAGTTCAAAAAAAATCTAATGACCCAGTTCGGTGGGACACCTGTATATTATTATCTATACCAGCCGTACATAATAGCCAGTCAAGTTGTCAATGTTTTCTCTTGTTTTTTTTTCTTTCTAAAACTGCGACTTACGGTTTTAAGCTTGTAAAAGGGAAATAACGTAGGGGAGGGTGGGTATAGTTGTAACACTTTTTATATTTTCAACCTTAAAGGTCATCATTGATTAAATAAAAATATTTTAATGGTAGCATCTTTAAGATTCATATTCTAAGCTTCTGAAAGAGAATTATATTCCTACATTGTACATTGACAAATAATAGAAGAAACAAAAAGGGTAGTTGAGTGTTACATCATACCCCATGGGTGGGTACAGTTGTAACAAGAAGTGGGGTCAGATGTAACAAGTGAAAAAAAAGAGAAGTTTGTAATTAATATTTTATTTATTTATTTATTAATAATTATTTTTTAGAATAAGTGAAACTGCTTTTCTTAGTTGCCCTAAGATTTTTCAGATTCTTTCTCTTGGCTTTTTCTTCTGCAAGACTTCGATTGTAGAAAAAATATTGTTATACTCGATATTTATTAGCGTCACAATAATTACAATCCTGTTAATTTGACAACGTCAAGAAGTTTTTGACAAAGTTACATATCCAATTTATTATAAAAAAATTTGGCGTTTGTAGAAAAAATCATGTATGTAACTCCTTGCGAAAGAAGTGTTTTAGGCACTTGACGTGTTGACCAACGCGGCTTACACCTCGTTGGTCAATATCACGTCTAAAACACTTCCATTTCGCAACTTGTCACATAAATAGCTATTGTAAAATCCGCTTTACAGGTCTTGCATGCAATGAAAACTGCGTGCAACAAAAATTGCCCGCATGCGCATTCTATGGATTTAGATCAGCTGAGTGCAACTTTACTTGCATTGCATGTGCAATACATGGAATAAAACATGCGCAACTTTTATTGTATGCAATTTAAAAAAAAAATGCAAACTGTAAAGCGGCCTTAACAAAAATATTTACCATTTGAAGGTGGGGATAGTGGTAACAAATATTGGGTATGGATGTAACAAGTTGTTACAAATATCCCCACACCCCCTATTTTTAAATTTCACCCATCATTAAAGATCCATCCGCTGCAATGAACCGAAGTTCACTGTGAAAGCAGCTATGAAGCTCTATATTATGCTAGCCAAGGACGGCAAACTTACATTGACTGCTTAATGATTTATAAGCAATTAATTCGAGATTGAAGAAATTACTATCTTACCTAAAAAACAGTTTTTCTCATTTTCTTTTCTCAAGTAAACCATGTGCATTACTACGTCAAAACTACTAATGATGGATATAAAGCGCCACCTAGTGATAGCATTCATAAACAATTATACCTGTCATTCCACTTGACATTCGCTTTCTTACAACCATACCCATGTTACAACTATACCCACCCTCCCCTACATCATTTTTTAGTATATATTGCATAGTGAAACGCTGGTTTCTACACAAAAATCTACTACAAAATGAAACCTAATTCGACGTAATTAATGAGAATTTATCCACTCCATCAACAAAAAGAATGGGCGTTACATCAAGAAAAATTAAAACTGTATAACGTCCGTCCATTAATTAAAATTTACACGATAACTCTGCGAAGTTTGCGGACTAAAAGTTGCATAAAATAGGTCCCGGCGCGGCGCCCCAAATCAAGCCGCTCACGAGCTGTGTGCGGCGAAAATTTCGAAACTTTTCCGATGAGGACCGGTCGCGCGTAACTAGGACGAATGCAGGGGATTTAAATTAAGACCTACCTAATGTAGATCGTCCGTATATATACGGTGATGACGTATTCGAAAAGTTTCCGAAAGCTCCTTCGAATGATAATCGCCTTTGTTCTATGCCGATGATAAAGAGACGCCCGTGGGATGAATTTGATTTACGGTTGAATATAAAAAACGGACGTCACTGCGTTGCTATCTTCTTCGAACAGGGAAAAAAGTCGCGAATTCGTGGCCTTTTCGGGTAAATATACTGTGTATTTTCAGTTTCCCTAAAAGAAATAATAAATTTTCACGCATAAAAGAGGGATCTTCGCAATAAATATATGGGCCTATAAGTTGTATTTTTTATGGAAGTATTTTTCCTCGGATACCTATTTAGAAATGTAAAATTCATCAAGACGTATTTTATGGTTTATATTGAAACCAAAACGTGTCCAAAATACCAAGAATACCATGTCGGTGTTGGAGCATAATAAACATATCTCTAATGCGATAATACGTATATAATGGTTTCCTAAAAAAAATCGCTTTTTATATTGAAAAATATTTGAAGTTGTTGTTTATAAGATATCAAAGCGAATTTTCACCGGTTTCTAAAACGATTTAGAAAAATAAATAAAGAAAATATAGTATTTATTAATACACTCTCTCCATAAAATCTGGAGAATCTATTTTCATTATTTACTTAAATGAAATCAGATCTACAGGGCCTATGCCAACGACTAATTTTCTTATTATTTGGAGTGAAACTGTTTTAAATTTGGAACCGTATCTAATCCTGTTATTATCCATTATTCTAAAACCAACGCCGTCAGTAAACAAATTTGCAAAATGGCGATAAACTAGTGTTATCCTAGAAAGTATCAACTTTAAATGCATAATGAATATGACTTTTTTTATTTTTGTAAGGGCAGTTTGATGAGAAGGAGAAAAATAGGTAGTTGTTCTTTTAAAAAAAAAAAAGATTTTACATTTTTTCAATTAATCGAAAACCGTAATTTTCTGACTGACTTTTCTGATTTAAAAGTCATTCAGTTTCGAAAGCTGTACGGTCAACATTTCTACAAATTTTTAATTTTCCGAGTTAAATACCTCCACAGTTATAGAAGTTCAACTGCACTCGTCCATCTGTCAAAAATTTAAAAAAAAAATTGAAATATTTCAAACATGGTTGAAAATAACAACGTTATTATTTTAACAAAGCTACTTTGAAATTGAAAGAGGAATTAAAAAATGTACCAATATATAGGATGTTTCATTTAAAATAACAAAGTTGACAGTCACTTCCGGTATAACCGGATGCGTCAGATTATTAAAAAAAAAATAGTTCAATAGCGCACGTCGGCTTTAGTATACTGTGAAATTTTCAGAATTTTCCAAGGTCTGTATATTGTTATGTTATTGTAGAGGAGAGGACCCAGTTATGAGAAAGGCGCCTCTTATGAGACAGATTAGTTTCTCGTAAATCAACAACTGCTAACTATTCATATCACATTATCCTACTTAAGATATATTTTGTTGCCGTTGAATTGCGATCGTTTCATTTTTAGATTTTATTTAAAGATTTTTATTTCATTTTAATTTAAGAATTAGACCCTGCAACGCCATCTAGCAGTGAGGTTTCGAACTCCTTGCTCGTCACAACGCATGTTACCCCGATAGCAAAATTTAATATCTCATTTTCGTTATTTACTTCCAAATTAATTAGTAATTCATTGTCAGTTAAATTTGCTTTACATTCTTCAATTATTAGTTCAAGTTTCATTCATTAAAACCTTTTCTTTTGTGTAAATTACTCCGCATTTTTGAGTTTGTCAGTGACTTTTTGATTCACGTGGTATTTTCCGACTTCGGCCCTCTCGCTAGCTAAGTAAGGGAGACGCACAAGGCTCGCATACCATCTTAGACGCGCTGTTCAAGTTGCTCCGTGCAATTAAATCTATATTACCACGTTGTGGGATTTTGTCGCGCGAGAAACTTCTAGTATCGAGTGCATTTTTGTTCGTTTTACCTGGGACTGCCAGGAGATTTGTGCCCTTTGCATCGATATTCCTGAAAAGGGTTTTGAAACAGCAGCGTGGAGCCGGCATTTCATTTTGTTAATGGCGTCATCTTAAGTCACTGGTAAGCGGACTTCTTCTCTTGTTAATTTTATCTGTTTAGTAATCCGATCCTATCTTAGGACCTACTACTATTATTACCTATTATCTATTATCTACGATCTACCACCACTTCTAGTGTTATTTTGGCGTAGAGTGAAACCAAGAGGGTGAACGAAGTACTCAATTTAGGAGACCAAATCCGGATCGCTGAATTCGAGAAGGGACCACGCCTTGACATCAGCCTGACGCGCTCAAACCACCCTCACCGCCACTTCTAGGAATTACCAGATCAGTCGTATTATAATTTTATTCTCTTTCCTTTGCAACAAAATTTAGTATTTCATTATTTTGTTTTATTTATTTTTTTTTCTAAAATCTTATCACACAATACAAACTTCCCGGCCAATATTAGTAATTTAGATATTTAAACTTAACCTCTATTAATAGTTTAATTTAGTATTTAAGTACGCAAGTTATCGTAGTAAGAGTTGTTTATTGTAATTCATGGTATTTATTTATTCTTTTTATCTTGAATTTTTTTTATCTGTGTTACCAAATATACAGTGTCATCCAAAATTTTGTGTGTTGAACTAAATTATTTCGATCCAAGACCTTTACGCTTGAGAGCGAGCGAACCCCGTATAACAATTTATCAGCTTATATTTGCCACTAATTGGTTTTGCTCATACAATTTCTCCTTCTTAAATTACTTCAGATTTTGTCATAATAAACAAATTGCCTGATATGAGATACTCCCCTAGCTCTGATATAAAGTACATCCCATAACAGGTATAAATACCACATATCAAGCAACAATGTTCAGTATCAAATATCACCTGCATTATTAAAACGTAAGTAAGAATAGAATTAGTATTTTAAGGAAATAAAAGAATTAGAATAAAACGAGGATATCTTTAGGCATGCTGAGAATGTGAGGATGATTCATATCTATGCGATTCTGAATCACATGAAGACACAAAATATTGTGTGGATCAAAGTAGCAGTTATGTTGATTGCGTCTTCTGCTCAGGTAAAAAAATGAGCGAAATATTATGTGGGTTTCTTTCCGATGGGTGCACGAAGACTGTGAGGAAACAAATGTCCTCTTGCATGGCCACCCAGATCACCCGATCTTAATCCCCTTGACTTTTATTTATAGGGGTACATGAAAAATTTAGTCTACGCGCAAGTTTCAAACACACCGGAAGAGTTGTTGGATCGTATTCATCTGGCTGCCGAGCAAATCCGCCAAACAAGCATGAAATTCGGATAAGTACTTTTTCTGTTGGCTTACGGGCACAAGCCTGCATTCAACAAGAAGGTGGACATTTCGAAAATATTATTAATTGAACTTTTTTAAATAAAATCAGTTTGTATTGACTTTAGGATTTCATTTTTTTTTTTTCATGATCTTACAATCACATTCATAGATCTGTAACTTTGAAACATATAAAAATGGATATACAAGTTTTGCGTTTTTGTTACTTGAAGTGAAGTCTACTTTACACTCCCAAAAATTTAACATAACGATACGGGACACTTGTATATAGGTTTTGAGAGTTTTATGCTTTTACACGTCCATATAAACCTATTTCATACGAAATAAAGTTTGCTCCTTGATACGTGAAACAACAACCTCATTCGAAGCACACGCAGTATATCAGATCAAGATTGGGTTTTATGAAATCGTTGCTTTGAAATTTTCCATAAAATAGTTTATCACACTTAGGATGGGTTTATCAATACAAGGATAAATAAATTAATTTACAGATAAAATAGTAGCAGAAAGATAAATAATCCAAACCGTTTATCATGTGCAATTACCTGCTAGATATCGGTTATATGGAAGATAAATTTATCCAGCACTTTATTTGAAAGGTAATGTAGATACCCATCAGATGTTTGATGATCACAAGATCATCGGTGATCATAACCTATAAAATTCATGAAGTTCATAATGGAGAAAAAACAGGATCTAATTTCACGCCTGATGAAAGAAATATGTTAATAAGAATTGTTGATCAGTATAAGCATGTTATCGAAAACAAAACAAAGAAAAACGATGGGGAAACTTGGAAAGCTAAAGATAAATGCTGGCAGATTATAGAAATAGAATTTACTAGTTGCTGTACAGAGTATACCTATGTCATATGTGTCAAATGTCAAACGAGGCGTCAGTTTATTTTTTGCTAATCAATCATAGCGCATTATTTGCCCGTGAGTGTTACCAACTATTAATAATCTTGACACCAAACTTAGAGTTAAAAATATAATGATAAACAGGTACAAAACTTTACCTGTCAGTTTACGATATCTGTCAGTTGCATACCTTGCACTTTTACCTTACATTGATTGAAACCCACCCTTAGTGTATGAAATTTAAAAGTTTACTGAGTTCCAATTCTAATTATCAATTAATGCATCTACCTTAGGAAAATCTGAGAGCAAAAATGAATATTGTTATATGGCCGAGCTCAGCTCCACAAAAAAAGTATCTTATAACTGGGCTCCTTCCCCTATTGCATGTTAAAAACCAGTGTAAAATTATGGCCTAAATGGCTATGTTGATTTTTAATAAAATGTGGACTGTATATTGTTTGTTTTTATGCCTTTATTATTGCTCTACACAGAACGCGTCTTATTAGCGTCATCTTTGTATGCACACTCTCTACCAACTGTCAAAAACTTAATGTCTAAGGTTTTTCACTTATCTGGGCATGCGCGTTTTATTACTAGTAATCTTAACAGCTATATGTGATAGTTTCCAAGCAAGACACGTTTTAAGGCATTTCGAACATCTATTAAAATAAGAAATTTATTTAATAATGTTAATTCAAGTGTAGTCTTCTAATTCTGCCTTAGCAGCCTGGTGAAATGCGAGGGGAAATTTGAAGAATAAAAATAGATTTAGAAAATGTATTTGTAAAATTAAGCCGAAATGGAAAGTATGTAGCACGGGCGCGCAATTTTTGCTGAAGCGAAAACGACAGGTCCGAATAAAAATGTTGTCGAAGAAACAACTGATCCGTTGATAAGAAAGTTAGTCATTAAAGTTAAACAAGTTCGCTTGATCACGCTACGTTTATCTCATCCTTTGTACTGTAGTTGGTGATGTTTAAAGTCTTGTTTTCCTTTATTATAATTGCCATAACATTTCATGTTATGTAAATCTGATTCAGAACCTATTACTCTGCAAGAGCGAATGGAAGTAAAATCTATTTTAACGGAAATTACATATTTATCATACAGCCCAGCATGTTCTATTCAATTTCAACTTTAAATTTCCTGCAGGTAATGCCGCGACGAAGTTACAGCTGAAATCCCTGAAGTGCCTGCGTACATATTTACTTTTATAATGCTCGTTTATGGAAATTACCAACCACGTACATGTCGTCACGTTTATAAGCCTGGGTCAAAGTTAACTTCTGTGTTTCCCAACTTGTGTACACATGTAAGTGGTTCCCTCTACCGCTAACGAGTTTCAATTGGCCGCGGAGATTTACGATATTTATTCTCTACACCTGTGTGATCGTGTAAGCCAGGCATGTAATTAGGAGATGAGAATATTAATTGGCTGCGGTGTACCATACGTTTTATTTTTTCAACATCGCCGATGTTTGTTTCAAGCCAGGAGGAGAAAGAAGGAGCGAAAGGACTACCAACTTCATTAAAAACCAAGTTTCATTTGGCCCGCATGAAAACGACCTGTTGAAAGATCCCTGTCTAGAGTTACAGATATCCGGATCAAGCAAAAAGCAGAAAGAGATCGTAAAGAAGTAGAAAAAGACAAACCCAAAGTAAGAGATATAAGCCGGATTACCAAGTGTGCCTAAAAAGAGTAAAAGGGCCTGATAAAAACTCTAAAACATTACTGCAAATTTCGATGGCACCCAGTGGGAGTTTCAAGAAGGCAACACCAGGATTACAGTTTATGGTAAAAGAGGTAATGCTGTGAAAGAAACATTGAATTAAGATCAGATGAATCTGATAAAAAAAAAAAAAACTGACTCAATGCGAAGGCATCTACGGTGAATTTTTGAAAGGGCGTGCATTTAACTACTGTTGAATCCAAGTACTTTCCACAGAGGTCAAGGGTACTATCCATAGTACCAAGGATCAAGGTAAGAAACATGTGATATTTGAAGTGAACAATAACCTCCAAAACTCTGAAATGCCTAAATGCATTGCCGTTAACCAACTTTGATCATGTACAAAATTATGCTGTCGGATAAGGATATGTTACCATATTACCATGTTACCAAAGAACTTGCGGAAGCTTATATTGAAAGCAGAAACAGGCTTCATTCTAAAGAGACCAAGAAACGGGAAAATTACATACAGACGGCAACGAACTGCCCACCAAGCAAAAAATAGTTGCATTTAATGTGATATCACCTCAAATAGAAATAATAAACATTAAAATCTGTCAGCTCCAAGACAGAAAATTGTCTGATTAAAATTGATCACAATGATTTGTACAGAATCTTTACATTTTATTACATGCACCATTTAACAAATCTTTGTTCGAATTAAATGAATTTCGCTGATAAAATTTCATAGCTAAATAAATATTTTCAACGCTCTAAAATTAAATCAAGTTATTTTTTTGAAAAAAAAAATACCTCCAAGAAAATATATTTTGTTGCTTTGATAAATCCTTTTTCTCAGTATATCTATGCTTTATTTTATGGCAAACAATGAAATATTTACTACAGGTTGTATTACATTAAAGTTTAATGCTAATTTCCAGCTAGTGGTCTCCGAAATAATAAAAAAATTGAGGCAGATTGTTATTGCTAAGAAAATTTTCTTGTGTAGAGAGAATGATTTCTTTAGGCGTTCGACCGGAAGATAAGCCAATGCAGCAGTCATATTTTGACCAATAATAAAAAAAATTACAGATTAGCAAACACTATCTAATACATTTTGAAAGTATGCACGCAAATGACACTACCAGCAATCACCCAGCTACCTGGCCAAGAAATCAAATTTAATGGTTTAGGCAAATGGGACGATGCCAGCTTTTCTCATTTCTCATCGCGGTTAGCCATTAAGCACGGGCTGACTTATTTCTGGGCTTTCCTATTTGGATGCCTGAGTGCCAAGTGCTTTTAAATACTTGGAAGTAAAAATTACAAGTACAAATAACGATGAAGAGGACAAAGAAATAGAAAAAAAGATTAAACAAGGGACGCATTCTGCTAAAGACTCTTGAAAAACTGGTGGATAGACATATAAGGGATGATTTATTACCCACGGCGCAAACAATACTTATGTTGGCTAGAAGGGCTCATGAAAAAAACTGGATATACATCACAGTGGTCAGACCTATGCACACTTATGCATTTCTGGTGTGGTGGACAAAGATACAGCAACAAACTGCTGTAACTGAACTTACTAAAATGCAGCGACTTGCGTGTTCAGGAATAACAGGGGTAATGAGGACTACTCTTACAACAACAATGGAATGCTTACTAGACCATCCTCCTCTCCACCTGGTGATAACAGGGGAGGCAAAAATGCGGCTTGCCAGGTTGCAGGAACTACCAAACGGCAAATATACAAAATTGAGATATAATAATATTGTACATAATGTGGAAGATAACCTTTTGGGATTGAGATGAAACCACATGATTTGGGCATGTTTATTTAACGGAAAATTAGAGGTGGAAAACACGGAGTTGATAAGCTGGAATCAACCTAGCTACAGAGATAGGTTTGGAGAATTTATCTGGTTTACAGGAAGATCAAAAACCGAGAACGGCACTGAAGCTGGAATCTATAGTAAGGTGAGAGACACAGTGATCATAGTGAATAATGAAAATATGCCACGTTCTTTCAGACAAAGGTATATGCTAGATTGCATTGTGCAACTGAAATCAATCAGAAGGCTTATAAAAGCAAACTTTATATACAGATTATATAGGTCATGAACCTGTTCTAGAAGTATCTAAAAACACAGAACGAAAGAAGGTAAGAAGTTGGGCGAGAGAAAAGCACAAAGAACACTGGGGAAAAAAAAACAGGCAAACCCATGGAAAGACTTTTATTAAATTGGAATCAACACCAAAGATACCAACTGCCAACTGTGTAATGGAATGACAGAGGACAGCTTACCACATTCTCTGTGAATGCGAGGCTCTGGACACAAGAAAGACTTTTAATAAAAATGAACCCATAGGATTACTTTAATCGACTACTGATCTGTACAGATTAATAGCAGGGTATTAGTATGTGGAATTACTGATATAATTTTATAGGTAAAAGAAATGGGGGACCAAAAAAAACCCCAAGAGGCTGTAATATTTTCAGAGACTTCAAGTCAGATAGCTTCCACAGAAAAACAATGCAATGGGGTCAATGAAGAAAATATTAAAGTCAAAAGATTAGATTCGATTAGATTAGGATTGGGGTGGCCTATAGATCTGTATCTCCGCGACCTTTTCGGATCTATTGTAATCTCCTAATTTTTCCTAGAGGACGCTCTCTAATTTTGCCCTCTTAATAGACCTTTCATGTTTGAGAGCGGCTTCTTTATGTAGCTACTAGCTGTGGGGTTCTCCTCCCCCATTACTAAAAACCTTGTCCTCGCCAGGCCTTCACACAAGTCAAAAGAAGCTTCCAAAGCGGCGAAAATTAGAATATGTACAACAGTAATATGACCGACGGTAGTGTACGGATGTGAAGCCGGATGTTGACGAAAAGAATGAGATAAAAATAGAGATGTGGGAGACAAAAATTTTAAGGAATATGTTTGGGGGAACGAAGACCGGAGAAAGTGATTGGAGAAGAAAAATGAAATGTAAAATAGATCAACATAGTTCAGAATGTGAAAGTAGAAGAAAAGAGAAAAAAGAAAAGGGGTATAACGAAAAAGCAATTGTTAGATGCAGTGGGAGCAGACTCAAAAAATTAAGGATAATGAACTGAAATAGGTGCATCACAGAACAGAACGCAATGAAGGAAAATTGTGAAGGAAATTGGGAAAGCAGAGTAATAGAATGACCTAAGTCTTAATCTGATCTTAAATGTATATAATGCACTTATATCAAACCCAAAGTATTGCTGATATTTTTGGTTATAGATCGAATTTAACGTTATGCACTTATTAAGGTGCTGTTTTGACGTTATGAGGAACTTGGGTACACAAAAATAATTTAATTTGTCTTATGATCACTTTAAATTGTTCGAGGTAGCTATTGCAGGTTTTAAACGTTGATTATCTCTCTCCTACCTTAGAGTTATCGCATTTAAGCTTACTACACAAAGAACATTATCAACATTGGACTAACAGTTTTCCCCAAGAAACCGCCTTTGTTGTGGGATTTCGAATAAACCCCTGAAATACGCTATTATTATGTAAATTCCTTTAAACTATATTTTCCGGTAATTTATTCAATTTAATTTACACCGCGAAGTGGTAAAACACGGCTCCAAAGGCTAAATTAAACAAACGCCATGCGTGAAATAAATTGTACTCGCGCGACGTTATTCTTGAGCGATGACATTCCGGGTGTAGACGATTAATGAGTTTATTGGATCGAAGCGTTCGACACCCATTTTAAATATTCAGGAAACGGTACAATTACCAGGTATATCATTTATCTGCGTCGTCCGTTTAAAATAAAAAATAAATGGTTACTTCGTTCCTGGTTCCTGTACATGCAATCGTAACGATTTTTTCTTGACATTATTGTAATGACACAGAACAACAAACTTTATATTTTTTAATGATACGTACATAATTTTGAAATTAAATGGTACAATTACCACACTGTTGAAAATTTTAACACTTTTTTGACTAATTTAATAGTCAGGAGAGGTCCACACTCTTTTCGTGTTATTTTGTCGAGAACTATAGAAGTTTAAATTTGACGAGCAAAGATAGTCAAGTATTGTCTATTGCTAAGGGTTATTTTGTCCAACTGACACGTGGAATTATAAAATACTTCTAGTCACATTTTATTTGATCTAGACTAGACAAATTTACTAGCTGTTTAACTAAATTAATGCGATCTATTGGGTGTTTTAACACCATTTTCTAAACACAACGTCTTTTTAATATGCAACTCCTATTTCTTAGTGCTACAATATTCTCTCTTAAGACGTTTTCTCAATTATAAATATGCAAACACTAATTTCACAAGTTTTGGTTTCAACTAACATATTAATTTTAAAATGATTTTTTGAGAACCATTATAAAATTAAGTGAATGTTTATGCTATTTGATTCAAGTCTAAACTAATTGCGTAAATAGATGTTCCAATACATCTTTAAGATGTTGAAATTTTTATGCCCACTGGAATTAACCTTTAATAACACGAGGTTACACTTTGCAACTCACAATCAGTCACATTTGGTGGTTTGTTTGGATATGTTAATACGGAGAATCAAACACGAAAACAGATACACGTGCAATGCAGGTGGTGCGTATAATGCAATACTGTATTAGAATAGGTGGGGTTTCTATATTTCTATCCGAGGGAAAAATTCTGATTGGTTGACGCTTCTGATGTCTAAGTCTAGAAAAATAGTCAATCCTCATATCTGAACAAAGAATTCACACGAAATTCTAGTAATTTCTGTTGTATTAAATTCGCGTAGTCAACTCGTCTGGCAAAGTTTGGAAAAATCAACACTTAAATATTTGACTAGCGCAAAATTAACGCCAACACCGTAATATTTTCAACAGTGCAGGTATACTATTTATCTACATCGTCCCTTCAAAATAAACTTCGTTCCTGATTCCTGTAACATGCAATCGTAACGATCTTTTAGGTTATTGTAATGACAGAGAACAACAAACTTTATTTTTTAATGATATAATTTTGTTTTACACTGCTGATAATACCAAGAAAGGAGAATGATTCGGAAATACAAGAACATCTCGAAATCAATCATAAAAAATCAGCGAGAATTATTATTACGTTTTCCTCAATAGCGTTTTTCGATGATAGAAATGTTCTGATGAAACATTTCTGCGTGCTCATCATTAATATCGCCAAAATTCGAGAGAAGACAATATTTTCTGGCAATTTCAATATATAAAAATGTGCATAGCTGGCGCTCCTTGATGACTAATCGCTACATTTACTTGCCAATTTTACAATATTTTGCAGCTTACTGTTTTGAAAAAACATTTCCACTTTGACATCATAAATATCAATGAGTGATGTTAGAGTTGTTATTCATATACACATATATGTTGTTTGAAAGTAAGGAATAACCAAGGCAGAAGCGGAAAAACAATTAAGTGGCAGATATGCAGATTTAGAGCTGAATAATATTGTCCATCGTGTGAAAGGCAATCTTTTGGAGTGAGATCAGATCACATGTTTTCGACATATTTTTTAACAGAAATTTTAGATGAAAATTACGGATGGGATGAGCTGGCACCATATTAACCACAGAGGTCGGTTTGGGGAATTCATATGGTTTACAGACGAATCAAAAACTAAAAAAGAAACTGCAGCTAGAATCTACAGTGTGGTGAAAAACACAATGGTCACCCTTTCACTAGGAAAATGTGTCACGGCTTTCCGAGCCCAGGCATTTACAATAGTGCGTTGTGCAACTAAAATCAATCAGAGAGCTTATGAAAATAAGCAGATCTATATTGTTACAGACAGCCAGGCAATACTGAGTGCACTAATGAACTCCAAGATACAATCAAGACTAGTTTGGGGATGTATTTGAGAACTGAATAGCCTAACAGACCGAATCAAGTCATTTTACGGTGAGTGCCCAGACATTCGGTAATCGAAGGTAATCGAAGCAGAGAAGGGATCGCCTGCTGCATGTATAGACCCAGAAGCTGTTCTAGGAGTATTTAAAAACACAGCACGAGAGCAAGTAAGAAGTTAGATCGGTGAGAAACAAAAAGAACACTGAAATAATACAACCAGGCAAACCCATGGTAAGACCTTTATCAAGACACCATCAAAAAAGGATCCTGAATAACTACTGCAGCTCGGTAGGAATCATCTTCGCATCGCGACAGGTCTCCTAAGAGGACACTGTACACTGAAAGAACACCTACAGAAAGTTGGGACCAACACCGGAGATACCAACTGTAGGCTGTGTCGTGAGAGCACAGAGAATGCTTACCAAATTCAGTGTGAATGCGAGGCTCTGGACGCGAGAAGACATGGATTTTTGGCAAACCAAAAATGAAGAGGATTACTTCGATCAACCGACCAGAAACCTGTACAGATGGCACTAGGATAGAGGAATGGTTGGTATAAGTTATAGAGTAACAGAAATGAGAGACTAAGTACAATAAGCCAAGAGGGGGCAATGTCTCCGCAGATTTCACGCTAAACGGCTCTTATAAAGGAAAAAAAGGCGGAAGACATTTCAAATAAAAAAGTAAAAGTTCGCTACTCCTTCATTAAAACTAAATGTAAATTGCATTCCCAATTAAATACTTTGAAGTCTTAAATATTGAGAATTGTGAAGTGGCGAGGATCGAAGAGTACCAGATGGAAAAAAAACGGAAGAAAATGGATAAATTAACAGGCCAAGAAATAGAAGAATAATGCTAAAAACTAAAAAGTAAGTGCCGACAGGCCGATGTGGTTTTGCTACATAAGTCTTAAAATATGTATGAAGTAAAATGAAAGGAAGGATTACCAGCTTGATATAACGGATTTGGTACGAAGAAAGGATGTTACCTCAATTGAGAGAATAAAGCTGACTGTGGAAACTATACAGGTATTTTGCTGATCATGCTGTCACATACAAGGTTTTGAAAAGCATCATTAGAATTGGATTGGGTCCTTATTACATTGAATTGGTAGCAGAATATCAGGAGGGATTTAAGGTGAATGTTCAATAACGTGAACAGCAGACTAGATCTTTACGTTGAAAATAATGCTAAATCAAAAGTATATACAAAATCTGAAGCTATGAAAGCTATGAAGCTAAACCTTTCAATCAAATCGATGAGGCTAACAAAAATGTTTTTCAGAACAAATTCCCGGAATTTAAAGTTTTACATGTTTACTTCAGAGAAACACAATATTATCACTATTTTCATATAAAATTTAATTTAATATTCAAAATTTCAATCAACTTTATATTTCTTTATTCATATATTTTTTTCTTTTTTTTCAATAAAAATAAATACCAGAATTTAGTTGTTAATTCACCTAGCGACCTCTCTGATAAATGAGTGACTAATGTGATCAGTGACCTTCTACCTGTTAGGTGGCATCGGACACTTGTGGGAACACCAAATTACCTGTCAAATCAGCTTTCTAGTCGCTTCCTAACGAATACGCGGTTTTTCTTACCTAAACAGCGACCCCCCAAAGCCCCTTCTCTGATACTTTAAAATTAGAGAAATGTAATTATCGTTATATCGTTGTAAAAATCACACAAATCGTGTAATGATTTAAAACACTACATGCATATCTCTTTACTTAAATACCCAATAATGCTACGTTTTATCAATTTAGGAATTTTCTAAATGAGGTTAAAGAAACGTCAAAAATATTCGGTAAATAGTTGAAAATCAGAGTCATTTATCACTAAATGGCCAAACTAAATTTTTAAGAAAACTATAATACCCGTGTTATCAATAGCTGTACAACTCCCTATAATAATTGACCTACAAATATTAAAATTCCTGAAATAACTAAAATAATGGCGGTTCATACAAACTTAACCCCAAAATTAACGTGTTGTTAACTTAAATGAAAAAGTCTAATTCACTGATTAAAATTGAATTGGAACTAATTATTTATTTTCTTTCTTAGGTGAGATATACTTGATAAAATACCTTGGATGCAAGTATGGGCGGCTCAAAACACAAGTGTGGGCAAGTAATTCTCTGGGTAAAGTTGGACGTTCGATTCGAGGGACTCCAATAGCGGTCAAATCTCGGATTGGTATTCTACCCCAGGATTCTTCTCAGGAAATTTCATATGAGAGTCTCGAAGATTATTCAGGTATTATTCATATGGATTTATATTATTCAGGTAATATATCGAAGCTTTTTTAGGTAAACACTTTGTGGAAGTTTCATATATGTGAGTGTATCGCGTAAAATTGTTATAGGAGTTCACGAACAACCGTCGCGTCGTCTCTTGTGGCTACAGGAAGAATGAATAATTTAAACTAAAAGTAAGTTATCTGTCTTCAATTGTTATCGCTGTCAGATTTACTCTAGAATGAGGGAAATACAATAAAATTACCGAAAACACATCCCGAAGAATGATAAACCTCCCGGAGTAAAATATAATAAAAATTAAAAACTACCAGGTAAACTTGAATTAACAAATAAAACAAAATTCACATTATATATAAGGTTATAATTAGCACTTTTAGCTGATATGCTCTATTTTTATAGTAGACCATACACTTTAACTAAAGATTACTCCTCTATTACGCTTTAAAGCCTCTTTTAAATGAGTCTAAATTATTTTCAACACACCTGTTTCCACAGCAATATATATAATAACAAATGTAATACTAAAAATATATACTTAAATACAAAAAAAAAAAGAAAACTAAATCCGTAATTATAGGTTGTGATTTGAAAATACTTTTCGAAATGGAATAAATACACTTTCGAAACATAACATTTAACACACTCTTAATGATGAAACCTGACATTACTCAATTCAATAAAAAATAAAGTAAATATTACAATCAAACCGCTTAAACAAAAAAAAAGTTTACATTTACATAAGGCAAACTGATAATATGTTATTAATTTTCTCTTCAATATTTCTATAATATGCAAAAAATAATCTGCAAAAAGAACTTAACGAAATATTTTATACGAGCAAACTTGTTTCATAATTAGGATAAAATATCTGACGAGTTTAACAAACACTCGAAAAGTTACACAGGAAAGATGAAACTTTTCTCCTCTACAATACGGGAGCAGCAGTTCTCGTGTTAAATGAAATATCTTTTACGTTCACCAAACAAGTAAAGAAAAACAAACGCAAAGAAATGTTGCGCTGAAATCCTACACCACTTAGCTTGCTTATTTTATCGTAGTTTCTATTTTCTTAATTGCTTACTTTTTTTTGTATGTATATTTTCTGGAAATTATTACGAAGAAAAAAGTCTAGAAAGGGACAAAGGATTTCCTCGAAACTTTATCGCATCCGAAACAAGCTGCGTAGATGTACGAATCTGCGACATCTATTTTGAGAATTAACCACAGATATTAGGGCCGAAACTTTTCGCATTTCGGAAAAGAATGGGAGGGTAAAGAACTAATAGTCTCGGGAGGAAATTTAATTCCGCCAAAGGGCTACTCATCACCCGGAACAGCCATTTTGTCGGTCGGTGTCCGTGTTAGAGGGCGGTAAGAGCATAATGAAATCAAAGTTATGGGTGTATGGCAGCAGAAGCGATGAAGTCTCATTCAGGGCTCGGATATCGTCGGGTATCTCATTCTATGAATATTGGAATGCGCGTAAAATTTGGTTAATATAACTAGACGACCATTGTGTCTGTTGATATAGCAATAATCCATTAACTTAATATAATCAGAGTTGAAAAATTGTACTTTCTAATTTTTATTTATTTTTACTATGATATGCTTCAATTTGCCACTATAGTTTCGACGTATAAAGAACATCTTCTTTAGGTAATTTCAAAGCGATCAGTTATTTCCGCGACCAAAAGGTCTTTTAATTCTCTGTACGACAACGTGTATCAAAGAGTCATTTTTTTTTAAATAAGTAAGCAAAAGTGCTTAATTTGCAAACTGTGTAATGAAACACGATTAGAATGAAATGCCTTCAAATGCTCTCCTGACATTTCGCAATTTTTTTGTGGTAATTACGGTATCTCCTGCTTGTTTCTTTTTCACATTCACTTATCATTTATAATATCGTTTTTCTCCACTTCTTTTGCTTCTGTTTTCAAATTTAGACCCTTACTTTGTAAGGGTGGAGCTGGTACACCCTCAGGAATAAATTTATATCGTCAGGCCCGTAATTAAAAATTGTTACCCTTGATATGACAGTTGACAGGTTTCGGAATTAATAATAATTAATATATAAATCACAGAAAGTAAAGAAGTTATTTGAGGTGGCTCGTTTCATTTGAAATATCCTATATATTAAGAGCTTCGAGCATAAAAGCATTTTTCATCATATCTTCATACGGTAGACCAATCCTTTTCAACCGGCAACCTTCATTGTTTAATTCAGTTCCCTGCATTGACGTTTAGTTTCTGCGGTAACCGCAGAACAAAATGAATGGAAAAAGAAAACGGTTTCATATTCACAAGCTGAATAATAAAACGAGAATGAACAAAACACTGCCGCAGTACGACTATAAGATGTGAAAATTTGCATTTCATAAGATAAAGTAGACAAGACGTTCACACATATTATGAGCGCCAAAGAATTACTGAACCAAACTACCGCTGGCGATACTATAATCTTTGAATAAATACCTAATTTTGATTATATCACTAATACAATAAATTATAAAATGTCCACACCAGAAATGAAGGAAATAGTTAAACAGAAGTTTAATATTGGTTTACATTTAATATAACAAAAATAAAACACAGTTTATCAACGCCAACTAGTAATGCACAACAAACTGTCTTTAATGTTTTATACTGCTGATATTTAATCGGCTCATACAACATGGATGTTTTCGACGTTTTGGAACACTAAAAAGAAGCAAGTATTTAGTAACTATGTATATTATACATTTATTTATTTATTTAGACCAACAGGCTAAACATACAAGGGTCACATAAATATGTATATACTGCTGTGGCAACCCACATACAGCGAGTGTTTTTAAAGTTGCCTAATTTGCTCAAAACTACAGAATCATTGTATCGAGAAATTTCCACAATAATGTTTAGTTTGTATAAAATTCTAGTTAAAAGAGTTAATAATTTAATTTATTTAATTTAGTGTTAAGTTTTTTTAAATTAATTTCACTCTTTAAGATATCTTTTATTTGCTTATGTCGTTCAATGTTTATTCTAGTAGTTTTCTTCGGTGAATTGTGCGGCTGCGTTGCACGTAGTCGAGAGTAGGATTTTTGTATGTATACGGCTGTTCAACCTTAACACTCAGTTCTTTGGTCGACTGTCCGCGTGAGTACATGTATTTCTAATTTGTTTGCTGCCATGTTGTTAATTCTTTTGATATAGAGATTTGTTTTGCTTATACTAAATTTTATTCTGTCAATCAAGGAACTCCCTTAATAATAATTCTTATTATATTGATGTGTACACATTATAGATATAATATCATTTATTATTTTTGTTCGGGAAGATATTTTAGTTTAAAAATTTAATTTTTCCGTTTTCATTTTGCTGTTTCATTTTTATTATTAATCACCTCGGGTTGGGTGAATAGAAGCATTGTGCTTGTATTTAGTTTTTCATTTTTGTTATTTACTGGGAATTGTCCACGCTTAATTTTAATTTGTTTTAATTTGAAACCACGTGGATTTTATTGAAAAAAGAATTATCTTCCTGAACTAGTTAATCTTTTGCTTTGATATAGGAAATAGCATTGTCCTATTGTAATTTTAGAATCACGAGCAGTTTTTGGTTTAAGCCAGGACCCTCTGTTCACGGTTTTTTTTCTGCAAAAATTTGTAATTAACTTTTTTTTTATATATAATAAAATTCTTGAATGTTATTTAACGTCATTCAAAATTCTGTTCTTTTATTTTTAATTTAAACCTTTTCAATTTTTGGGGTAATTAAGAAAGTCAGATTTCTTTCACCCACAATTTACTTGTCGTGGTTAGATTCAAGTTTTGATTCGCGAGGGTAACTCTGAGATTAATTGTTCTTTTGCGCCCTTTTAAAATTTTTATCCGTTGAGGTAGCTAATTTTATTTTTCATTTTCATTTTTTTTTAAATTTCATTTTTGCAAGTTCAATTAGTACATTCAGTACACGCCATTGGTATGGAAAAGAAATAACAAATATTCGATGATCCAAAACTAAAAAATAGAAACTAGGAACTGCAAACTAACACTAAACTTTAGTATGCCACAGTCGACTTTCAAAAATCTGTAAATATTAAAACAATTGAGTTTTAATAAACTTATTAAATTCTGCAATATTCATACTGAAAACGGCCGAATGTTCAGAAAATCCATTCAATTTCTAACTACTAAGATTAATGGGCGGCTGTAGCTATAAGAAGTTCTATGAATTTGCAACGCAAATGAATCAGTACATTTGGTACTAATAGCAGGAACAGGGAAAGAAAACAAAAAAAGCAATTCTGGCAATCAATCACATTATTTAAGCAATTAAAACCTAAGGAGGATTTACTACTGGAAGATAAAGATTGTATACTCAGTAATATCGAACATTCCGGGTAACTATATAAATGTTTGTCAATATTTAATTTGAAAAGAATGTAATTAACAAATTTACGCTGGACCCTTTCAATCTTTTCAGAGTGAAAAATTGTATTGGGAGTCCATATAATAGAACAATATTCTAAAATAGGACGTATTAAACTTTGAAAAAAAGTTATTACACAACGTTCGTAAAATCTTTAGTTTGACGTTTAATAAAACCGTACAATTTAAGTGCTCTACAAGTGATAACACCTATGTGAAAATTAAATCCCAAACCACTGCCGAAAAGCACGCCCAGATCATTAATTTGGGAAACACGATTAAGTACCGATGAGTCGATTTTGTAAGAATAGCAAAGAATATTATTTTTCTTTTTAGTAAAGGTAATTATTTTATATTTTTCGATGTTCAATAACATGTTATTGTCACGGCACCAAGTTGAAATACCATCAAAATCTGATTGAAGGTCGAGGCAATCTGACAATGAGGAAATGTTGGCAAATAATTTAAGATCACCCGCGAAAAGGAGAAATTTAGAATAATGTATATAATATTTGATGTTAGTTAATAAAAAGTAAAAATAAAATTGGTCCCAAATGGCTGCCCTGTTGTACACTGGACGTTGCAAAAATAAAATTACAAGTAATAGCACCCAAACGCACGCATTGTGACCGATCCAATAAATATGATCGCATCCAAAGCCAAAGTTTACCTGTGACGCCGTAATACTTTGTATGTCCACAACAGAAGTTGGTGATCAACTCTGTCGAAGGGTTTGCTAAGGTCTATACAGATTGAGTCCACCTGACCGCCCTTTTCCAGGGATTTCAAGATAAAGTGGTGATAAATTAAAAGGTTAGTTTTGGTACTACGGCCGTGCATAAAACCATGTTGTTCAGGAATTATGTTAAGAGAGCATACAGACATTATTCTATTAGCGATGATGGACTCCAATACTTTGCCTAAAGCTGGTAGTGTACTATATAAATGGTTATAACGTTATCTAACGTTTGAGACCCCAAATTTTACCGTTTATTATATGATTTACATACAATGCTACTTGAGTTTTCATTTTATGTTTCGCTTTAAGTAAAATATTTAATGTAAATTTTATTTTAGAAAATTCGAATGAAATACTCCTACAAACAAATTAGAATAATAATGAGAAAGCTACTTTTAGAAGGAACAATAAAATTTATTACCTGAATGCGAAATTGCCGAGAGATTTACATGAGATTACTTTTAAGTCGAACGATTTCCTTTGCGATTCAATTCCATACTTTATTGAACTTTCCCAATATCTACTTATTCCTTCCTTGCGAAAACAAAGCTAAATGCCATTCTCTTAATGAAGATCGAGTATAACTGTTAAAATGTTCCCTTTAATTTGGGGTTATTTAATGAAGAGATATTTTTTTTGTTTTTTTTTTCGTATTTCCGTATATTCATTCGTGTTTTCTATTATTACACTTGATACATGAATGCAACCGTTACCATCATATATCACAAGTGTGTCAAGCCACCTTAAGCGACAATTGGAAATTATATTCATCAGATAAGAAATATGAATCCAATTTAATCGTATATGTATGTATTGTACCAGTACTTCGTCTCTTAATAAATTCGCACTCGGTTATTCAAACATGTCAGCTTGAGAATGATAAATAGCAGTCTATTGTGTACGTAGCAAGCGTTACATATATGAATACATTTCGGTGTATATTTATAAAGGTATCATGTGTGTGAATTCGTATTTTATGTCTGTTTGTTACTTTTTGTGCTGGCAAATATTGTATACCTACGCTTTATATGTTAGAAGTTTACTGTTAGTATCATCAATTACGTGCACAAAAGGTTGTAGAAACTTTATAAGCGCAACATGTGTGTTAAAACTAGTTTATTTTGGAATGTATTTGTAACATTTTGAAGAGATCTATTCTAATTTTACACTGTAAAAATTACAATTTTACAAAGGCAATGCGGGAATATCACATGCAATAACATAGTGGAGTTCTCATATCAGCAAGTTAGTAAGCTTGAAGTGTTGATTCTCTTTATCTGTGTAATTTGTTAAGTGCTTTGAAAGAATTAGTTAAGTGATTTTCAGAAAAATACATTTCAATATCTTTTTACAATTAGTTAGCATATCAAATGTCTTCTCTCTATTTCTTGTATTTCACGTAGTACTTCGAAGAGCATTCTCTCATAATGAAACAGGTGCCTTAATCCGACATTTTCCTAAATATAAGTATATCGCATTATATTCCATAAATGGTAGATCATTATTGACAAAGTAAATATATGGGAAAGTGGCAGTAAGTCGTAGGTACTTTTGTTGGCAACCTTTTGTCAAATATCAAATTAGGTATAAGTGCCAGATAAGAAAAAAATGTTTTGCAGTCGTTGGGAGTAAATGCCGAATCAAACCCCTACAATCTTCGTAGATATTTGAAATGTGGGGTAGAACCACGATTTTGAATTTTTCTAGACAGAAATCACCATAATTTTACATAATATAAGTTTTACTATTATCAACGAATAGACCGTTAAAAATGCGTACCAAACAGTTAATTTATATTGACCTCTAAGATAATAAAATTACGGTGACATTTGGTTTTATTACTTTTTTCAGGGCAAAATTCAATTCAAGTTTGACCTACCGAGTTAATCATGACTCAGCCTTGCCTGTTAAAGATTGACAGACATATTTATTTAGTATTTATTAATTGTTTCTCCTCTATAGTTCAAGTTGATACTTTATTATTTTTCTAAACAGTTTCATTTAAGTTATAATGTCAATAGTACACATGAAAAAATATCGTAAATTTACATTGCAGAACATGGCTATTTAATATTATGCCCAATCATGGAAAATAAATGGCATGTATTGTAATGTAAAACAAATACTAATAGAATGTATTTTACACACCATGGACATTTCAGTTAGAAAATTATGGTTAAGATCTATTGCCGATATTGACATATTGAAACATTCATAATACAAAGGTCCATATTATTTAATAGCTTTACTTGCTGTAAGTAAGATACATTAATAGATCTTCTGATTCTGTCCCTGTATTATATGTATGTATACTCGACTCAAAAAAAGATGAAATATGGAAAATAAGGCATGAGGGAAGATACATCTCCTTTAATCTACCAGCGATTGCGTATGTGCAGATTCTAAGAATTATTTTGTTATTGAATTCTTCGGCGGAAACTATAAAGTTCTTCTTTTGTTGTTTATTTCAGCCATCGATTATTCGCGGGTGTTCAGATGGTATATTTTGCAAATACTTATGTGGTCTGCATTTAATTACATAGCCATCTTCTACCGCATTAAAAAATGATTTTAGAAATGTGTTCTTTTATAATTATTTGAAGAAATAAATTTATTGAAGTCGTTATTTCGACTATAAAAACCTGTGTAAGGCTTAGTTTTACAAGAATTTCTTAACACGGATATGTAAAATAATCTATCAGGCATAAATGCCAACTGGCAATTTATTTTTAAAAAAAAGTCTAGAAAATATGGAAAAATCTTATACACATAGCAACAAATTGTTATTCTTTTAAAAAAAAATAATTCTTTCGTAATGTTTTATTGCTATTGCTTTTTATACAAACCGAACTACAATTATTGGAATTTCTGCATACAATCTGGATTAGATACTTTAATTTTGTTATTGACTTTAAAACTTAAAGAATTAAGATGTTTTGACTTAACAGTAATATTAAAAATATAAAGTCCTATTATACGTGATATTGTTTTGGTAAATCTATTATTACAACAGTTATGTAGTTATAATTATTTTATTTTTCTAGGAATTTTTCCATAGAAAGTTTACTTCTTCATTTGATTGAGAAATAAGCAAGTAAACCGCTTGCTTTTCAATGTTCTTACTTTTCATACATGCCTATTGTACATAAGTAAACGAGTAAATTGGTATCGATATTTGTAAAGGTTAAAAAGGTATGTTAAAATCGTGGACGTTTATTTATTAATGTAACAGTAAGTTATATACATCCTAATATAACTGAAATAAAAATAATCCAAACTAAAACTGCCTACAAAAATAAATCATTGTTTACATAAATGCTAATATAACAAACGCCGGTAAACTTATACAACTCAAATATTACAAAAAAGAAAAATATGAGTCCAAAATGATTGGACTAAATTTCGACTTGAACAAGGGAATTAAAAACCCGAACTATTATTTCAAACCCTTTGCCGGAAACTACAAAGGTCTAATTCTGGGAATATAAATCGTGGCACAAGCCGAAAAGGTTGGGACATTTTCATTGAGTTCTGTATTGGGGTACTATCTTTTAAGACGATAGTCTGCTCCGTTGCGGATTACAATGGCATTACATTTAAAGTAAATGTGTTGTATGAATTGCGTTTACGAATATGTTTTATGTATCTAGGTCATATTTTTTTGAGTTGATTGTACATTTATTTGTATGAACTCTAAATACACATAATATTCTCCAGGAAAATTACACTTACTATGTAGATACAAGATATTTCCATCATGGATAATTACACCTTGCTTAGAATCATATAATACTCTCACTATTATGACTGTACGTGCATTTCAGTCGCTATTAATGCATAAAGTATTCGTTTTTACGTTCCTGAAAATGTATTTAAATAAATAAATAAAATAAATAAATATAATGTATTGGTGCTGCCTATACAAAAGTATTTACACAAGTCATAAGTCTAATTTAATAATTTTAATTTAATTTATTTAATAATATATATGTGATATAATAAATACAGTAACAATAAAATCAAAGTGAGCACCAAGCGCGGGGGTGCAACTACAAAAAGTGTTGAAAATACTCCTCGCTTGTATAAAAAGCTTGATGAATTAATATTTTTTTTTATAGAACATTCGAATGACTTTCTGCTTAGATCTCTAATATTTTGTGGGATAACATTGTAAAACTTTATGCCCTGATGGTAAGACATCATTTGTGTGGAACTGAGACGAGTATACTTAATGCTTAAATCATTTTTGTTTCTAGTGTTATAGCCGTGAAATGCAGCATTAGTAGAGTAAGAATTTATACTTTTTTTTAACGTACATAAGACATTCCAACATAAACTGGCATGGAAAAGTTAACATTTTTAATCTTGTAAATGCTTCTCGACAGTCAGCACAAAATGATAAATTACTTAGAATCCGCACGGCTTTTCTTTGCAGCCCAAAAATTCTAAGACTCGGATAGCTATGACCCCATATCAAAATTCCATATGACATAACTGTGTGAAAAAGAGAAAAATAAGCAGCTTTTAAGACACTTACTGATACCGACGTTGACAAACTTCTTAATAGGAATAATGTTTTTCCAAGTTTATTTGGAATGTAATCAGTCTGCCCTTCCCAGCCCAGTTTAGGCTCGAGGAAAACTCCTAAGTATTTAATTAAATCTAAATCAGGATTATTTATTTCAGTGTTTCTTTTGGAAAAGACAATTGTTTTTGTTTTACTTTCGTTTAGAACCAGCTTGTTTGAGGAAAACCAAGAGCTCGCTGCATTATTTGCCAAATTACTTCTCTCCACAACCCTTTCGATCTCTGCTGACTTGACTAATAAAGTAGTATTTTCAGCGAAAAGAATGCATCTATTTACTGGAATTGCCTGCGGTAAATCATTTATATAAATTAAAAACATTAGAGGATCTAATATAGAGCCTTGCGGTACCCCGAATTCAAGTGTAAGTTTATTAGAAGTAGAGCCATTAATGCGAACCACCTGCTGCCTATTTGATAGATATGATTTAATGTAAGCCAAGCTTAAGTCGTCAAAATTTTACAACTTTAATTTTTCCAGCAAGATGCTATGGTCAACACAGCCAAAAGCTTTGCTTAGATTACAGAAAGTGGGTGCGCAATGATCCCCCCTCTAAAAGCAAGAAACCGCAAAATCAACAAAATCAAGACCAGCAGATACAGCACCCCCTCCTGTCCTAAAGCCGTTCTTCTAGTATATGACCAGTCATGTAGTGGCACTTATCTGGTGATGTAAAATAGCTGTAAATTTACAAGTACTTTTTTAGTGTAGTGTAATAGTTTAATAAAATCTGTGTTTACTTATTCTTAGTTTTATTGTAAACAGCTACTTTAAATATTACAAATAAAATAATATTTCTAAATTTCTTTTTCTTACATTGGCTCGTGATTGACGAACGCCACTTACAATGCTGCTTGTAACATAAGTTGTTTACACTCCATAGAGTTAGATTCAGCTTCATTTCGATCATAAAAGCAAAGCTTTTTTTTCTCAAACCTAACATTCCCCAAAAAGGGGAAACGAAACAATATAGTAAATTACTCGCATTTACATTTCAACTGGCTTCGTCCTCAGTATATCCGTACGAGCAAAAGTTTAACAGACTCATCCTTTACCGAGAAGCTTATAAATTACAGTTCGCTCGGGCAACGACGCTTTACGCGATTCAATTTAGAGATGCCATCTCGCTCTCCGCACGGACCAGGAATTCATGTGGCGCCCTCCTCCTCCTCCCATACACGCTATACACACGTGCAAGGAAAGATCGTCGCTTTCTGTTTCCGTGGATGCACCGCGGTCACATATATAATTTTCATTTAAGACGATAACAAAACAGGAATAAATCTTCGGAACCGGAGGCGTTTCGAACAGTCACGCTTGCCAACTAGTTTCGAGAACTTACGGGATCGGAGAAAAAAATGGTTCGAATGATAAATGCTCAGAGGACGACCCCGCTCTTGAAGATTTACACTCGGGTCGGAGGAGAAAAAAATCAGAGGAAAAACGAATGTAGTGTTGCGCATTGACGCGATACCTCGGTGAAAATATAGACAGTGTCTCCCTGGTAAAAAATAAATTGACGGTCTTGCACTTTAGAATATGAATGATTTCTCAAGTCATCTATTTACTTGAATCGAAATTTGATAAAACAGAACATAAGAGCTCTCAAAAAATATAATTCATCTTTTTTCTCGGCGTCCACTCCTTTCTCGATCAGTATTTTCTCGTTACATCTCCATTCCTCTTTGTACAACAGAGATTGGTAGGTCCAAAAACTTCTAATATCAATGACTAAGAGGAAGATATTGCTCTCGTAATTGCACCTTTTGCAACCAACCTATTGCTTCATATGTTGTGGTTGAACGCACATAGAGCCCGTAGGCTAGCTTTGAAGCTACCCCATAAGATTACTCACACAGCAAGGCTTTCCTAATGGACCTGCCAAAGGATATGAGGAACTCTTAAGGCTATCTCCAAAGCTATTTCAGTAGCTATATATATTTTATAGCTTGGTGGCACAAAGCGTAACAAGCTAGATTCCTAGCAAGACTTTTGTTTTGCCTAGTCTAACATTAGTTAGACGGCTCCTACTGGAAAGAATGCAGCTCCTTGCCTTTATGTATTTAGTGCTCCCATTTCCGTGTCCTTTAGACTGGAGCCTAGTTCTGCTATAAATATAAGTTCCCTGGCCAGTCCTTAGTTTGTTGTAGGTCTATTTTTTCTGCGGCCAAAGTTGGTTGATGCCAGTACTTTTAAGTATTTTGAATTCCTTACTTTGCTCTTACTGATTTCTACTGCTCTCGATTTAGGGTTAATATCCTTAGCTTCTTTCGAAGGTTGTTGAATTCAAGAGTCGTTAAATCCGTGCCTTTTCAGATATTCGTTATGAATGCTTTTGCCTTGAGTTAGGTTCTTGTGTCATAGCCGTGAAAGGCTATTTACAATACTCTTCCACTAAAGATATTCTTCTTGACTTACATAAAATTGATGTTCCCACTCGAGGTAATCGTACATCGCGATCACTTGTCATTTTTGAATCAGATCCATTGGCTCTTGATTCAATAATTCTTCTAGATGACGCTTTCCATTACCATCATCTGTCATTCTAACGTTGCCTCGCAATGTTTTTAGGATTATTTATTAAGTTTCTTAAGCTGGTTTTACACTTGTCAATATTTTCATCAATTTTTTTTTTTATAAATTAACTCGTTTATTCAAAACGCTACATAAAAATAATACATATAATAAATATATACAAATATGCCGCGTCGGCGTGCTGCATTTTCTCGCCCTCTATCTTCGTCACGAGATGGTGAGACCCTGTCTCGTCCCGAGCTACTGGTATCGAGGCGTTCTTGGTGATTCCACTGCTTATTTTTATGTATGTTGCTGTTGAATTATTGTTTTAATGGCTTTTTTGTATCTTGTGTGGTTTAAAGTTTTTATTTCTTTTGGCAACTTATTGTATTCTGTTATGAATTCTGTGGTTGGTGTTGTTTTGTATCTGTTGCAGATGGTCTTTTCAGTTCGTAGGTGAGAGTGTCTTCTTGTCTCATGTGTGTGTATTTCTGTATTACTCGTTAATTTCCGGTTAGTTTTAATTAATTGGTTCTCTATTTTATGTATGAATAGTAAGTTTTGTTGTTTAATTAGTTGCTTTATATTAGTTCTTTTGTTGTTTATATATTTCTGTTGTTGGTGTTCTTCTATCCATAGACTGTATCAGCTTTAATATTCTGTTTTGCTGTCTCTGTAGTTTGTCTAGGTTTCTTCTAGTTGTATCGCTCCATACGTTTATCAAGTAGTTCATATGTGATGTAAATAAACTGTTATATATTGGTTTTTTCATGTGTTCTGGGATTACTTTCCGTATTTTGTTTAGTCCTGCTATAGCTGTTGCATTTTTCTTAATTAAATGATTTATGTGTGCATCCCATTTTAAATTAGATTGTATTGTTATTCCCAGATATTTAGTTTGCTCAATTTTTTGTATTTTTTGTCCATTTACTTTGACGTTTAAGGTTGGTTTATATTTTTTTCTTGTGAAGACCATGTATTCTGTTTTCTGTTCATTTATTGTTAATAAGTTGTCGTTAAACCATGCTTCCAATTTTTCTATATCGTCATTGATTTGGTTTTGTATGTAGTTTTCGTGTTTGTTGGAGTATATTATACATATGTCGTCGGCGTATGCGTATATTTCACCAGTAATGTTTAAATTGAAAATGTCGTTTGTGTAGGTGATATATAAAACTGGCGGTAAGTTTCCACCTTGAGGAATCCCATATTTTGCGCATAATTGTTTACTTTTATTTTTTCCTATTTTTATCGCCTGTGGTCTTTCAGACAGATAAGTTTTCATTAGTTGTTTCCCTATTTTATCTATTCCAATTTTTTCCAGCTTTTCGACAAGTTTTATCTTTGACACTGTATCAAATGCCTTTCTCATGTCTATAAAAAGTGCAGTTACTATATTTCCTTGCGCTACTTTTGTTTTTATTGAATTGATCAAATCATTTACCGCCGATGTCGTTCCTGATTTTTTTTGGAAAGCGTATTGTCTTTGATGTATTATATTATTATCTACTAAGTAGTTGCTCATCTGTATTTGCAAACTTTTTTCAAGGATCTTATTTAGAGTTGATAATAGACATATCGGCCTGTAGTTCTCGGGTTTTAATTTATCACCTTTTTTAAATATTGGAGTTACAATTGTTTTTTTTTTAAATATTAGGATATTCTCCTATTTTTATTGTGTCGTTGATCAATTTTGTAAGGATTGGTGTTAGTTTTCTTTCGTTTTGTTTTACTATTTTTGCTGTTATGTTATCATATCCTGGCGCTTTGTTATTTTTTAATTCTGTTATAATGTTCTGTGTTTCTTCTTCTGTAACACGTCGGAAAGTAAGGTTTGCATTGATGGTTTGTATTGTACTCGTTGTGTGGTGAGATTTTTTATTCGCTATGAGCTTTTCCGCTAATTTTCTTCCTATTTCTGTGAAATATTTGTTCATTTCATTAGCAATTTCCTTCGGATCTGATATTATTGTTTTGTCTTCTCTCTCAATCTCGTCTATCTCTCTATTTCTTCCTTTCCTATTATTTAGCTCTTGGTTTATTATATTCCATGTTTTTTGTGCATCGTTTTTATGTTTTTCAAATTTCCTAGCATAATATTCCTTCTTAGCATGTTTTATTATATACATCGTGTTCTTCTTAGCTTGATGGTATGTATCTTTTAGGTTTTCGTCGTTTGGATATTTTATATGGTTTTTATATAACTTATGTCTTGCTTTTATTTGTTTTATAATGTATTCGTTTATCCATGGACAGTCTTCTCGCCTTTTGATATCCTTATTCTTTTGATTATCTTGTATTATTTTTGTAATTTTGTTGACAGCTGTTCAAAAGTAGCTACTTCACTTTCTCGTATTTCTGTTATTTGATGTTTAATATTTTTATAATTTGTCTCAATTTTTCCAAAATATTTATATTCTATTTTTCGTTTTACTGTTTCAATTTTAGTTCTTACCGCACAGTGGTCAGACAGGTCTGTAGGTACTATTTTTAATTTTATGATTTCTTTTATATTTGTTATCACGTGATCCAATATGGTATGGTTTGAAGTGGTATTTCTTCTTGTATAATGTTTTCTAGATCTTTTGTTCAAAATTTTGTAGTTATTTTCTTTAAAAATGTTACGTGTGTACTCTACTGTTACATTGTTTCTATCTGCTATATCTATATTGAAGTCGCCAATAATCACGTGTTTCCTATTTTTGGATAAAATGTTATTTTTTAGTACTGATTTTAGTGTATTAAAATGTACTTGTGGTGGTTTGTATATTAAGGTTATTGCTATTATGTTGTCTATTAAAATGGTTAAAATGTCTATATTATTTATAGATTTGTTAAACAGAACTTTGTGTCTGGTGTTTTCTTTTATATAAAGAGCGATTCCGCCTCCTCTCCATCTCTGGAGTTGAAGATGGATTCATATTTCGGTAGTTGGTAGAAGTGTTGGTCATCCGGTGTTAGCCAGGTTTCTGTTAATGCAATTACTTCTGGGTAGTTCTCTATTTTTAATAATGCCTCTATTTCCATGATTTTATTTTTTATGCTTCTTATGTTATGCATATATATGGTGTACATTGTGTAGTATTGCATTTGGAGGTTTTGTAATATGTTGTGCTATTTATTCTATATTTCTTAAGTCTGCATTTGACTTAATTTTGATTTTTTGGCTTGTTTCTGTTTTTCTTATGTATATGTTACCGTCCCTTGTCCACACATACTTTACTTTCTTTTGTTTCTTTAATTCCCTGGCATTATAAAATAGTGTGTTTGTCATTTTTGTGAGGTGCTCATTTATATAGATGTCACCGCTTCTGCCTTTCAGTTGACAATCCTTTAAGGTTATCCTCCCCACATCCTTTCTGGCCTTCAGTACTTCGGCTTTTACTTCTTCCGATCTGAGCTCCACTATTATGGGGCTGTTCTCCTTCTTTGAGTCTTTCCTATAACTTTTGATGACATTTCCTTCAGTATTGATGCTTATTTTTTTGAAAATCTTGTTCACTATCTCTCCTACATCCTCCTGTCCATCATGTTTCTCGATGCCGCTGATCACTATGTTCTTTTTTACTTTCTCTTTCTATTCCATCAATCGTTACTTCTAGTTCATTTACTCTTTCTTTTAGTTGTTTATTTTCTTTTTCATTTCTTTTAGCATTTTCTTTATTTCTTTGTTTCACGTTGAACTTCATCAACTTTTCCGACATAAATTCGATCGTTTTCCTCATCTTTTAGCATTTTATAAATTTCGTTGTTTGAAATTTCATCATCTGTGTTACTTGATTCAGAGTCGCTTTTTTTGGTTTTCATCTTTTTCCCTCTTGTTTTGGTCATTTTTTATAATAAATTAGGACAAGGTTCAAGAAAGAAAGATAAAGTGGATGTTAGGATGGAAGTGCCGGGAGCATAAGTTCTTCCGCACCTAGAGGTCCGTCAAGGTGTCTCTTCGGCAAACAGACAAAGACCACGGTATGAAAAGGATAGGCCTACGTAGAGCGATGATTTTAGATGGAGGAAAAACACAGCAAGAAACAGCCAATGTCGTGTACACAAGCAAATAATTTACCTTATAATGTTTTACATCAATTCAACGTTCAACTTCTTTAGCAGAGTACAAGCACTATGTTCGCAAATTTACACCGAACTCAATGATATAGTTTATAATATTTAATGTTTAATCTAAACCCACTAAAAACACTGATAAATGCGATATCCCGATAAACACAGCTTCACCTATGTCTAGCACACCTTATTTTTTTTTTTCTTTCTAGACTTTAAAATTGATCAGTTTGTAGTTCTTGAACTAGAACTTGTTGCCGTTTTATACTTGTCAATAAATATTAGGATCTTCATAGAGATCAATATCTATTTCTTAAAATAGAACTTGCTGCTGTATTACATTTGTCAATTAATAGAACTTGAAATCGGGAATATTAGAATCGGTTAGTTTCTTTTGTAACGTTCGGGGTGGTACAGGGATATTATTGTTTCTTGGAGTGATGTTGCATACTTAAAACAAAGGCGGATAAAGGTTTGAGGTTAAGTATTCTCTGTCTTAAAGATTTCTTTGTGGATTTATGGTGGATTTCTTGATCAGAGATACACATACACATTTGTATTGGTATAACCTGTGGTATAACTGAATAAACATTCGCGTGCTACAGTCTGGCTACAGTTAGCAGTTTTGTTGTTGAAAGATTTGAAATATATTTTTATAACAATTACAGTAAGTGTTTTTCCTAATTTTGCAATTCTGAATATTTAATGAACTAAGTTAAAATTTCCCTTTTTGGGAATTAGCCATGGTCTGACCCACCACCGTCTTGTTGGTTTCAGAGTAGCTGTAATCTTCATCACTTCGATTAACATTAAGGAAAATACAGTTTTCTTTAACTTAGACAGTCTTTCTCTTGTCATCTTCTTGATATAACTTTTTTCATTTTCTACAAGGGCTTTTATACAAAACAAAAAATATATGTACAATTTAGATACCTTTTCAGAAGAATCAAATGATTGCCAATAAATTATTAAATATACAAATAGTAAATATCGAAACTAAAACAGGTGGGTACAATAATACAACGTGGATGTAACCAAATATATATAACATCACCAGAAGTATAACCCAACCACAATTGCACAATAGTACTGCGAACTATACCTCGGTAACCAGGTTATAACATTAATCCGAGTCAATTATTTCACGAGTACCAATTACGGAAATTCCTACAGAATTGAAGATAATTTGATGCAAAAATAGAACTTGACCAAGTTCTTGAAATCAATCAATTTCTTGACAGATGTAAAACAGTTGGATATCATCTTAAACTTGAACAGAACTTAAACTAGAAATTGAACATAAAATCGAACTAGAAGTTGACAAGTGTAAAACCATTATTGACATCAAGTCCTCTAAGTCCTAGTTATTGATCTAGAAATTGACAAGTGGAAAACCAGCTTTAGAAAGATTCTTTTATTAAGTTCCTTAGAAGTTTGCGGTGTTGTTTTAGAGTCTTCGTGGGATCTTTTTCCCTTCGATACTCTTCATATTATTCTTAATGGTTTAGCTTATGTCTCTCACTTTGGGTGTAGACACCCTTTAACAGATTGTTTTCCATCTGGACCAGATGAAATCTGTTTCTCAACGAGGTTGATGCTTCTCCCCCTATTTGTAGCAAGACTTGCATCCACACTAAGTATTGCAAGTATGGCAATCACGCGAGCAAAGTCTTCTTCTTCGGCTTTCGCACTAAAAACTCTTTGTGGATGTACTAAGAACGCCAGATTAAGTATATTTCGCCTTCGGCATACAGCGAATTAATTGCTTCGCACGTAACTGCTGGTTATTTTTGACGGTATACTGAAACTGCCAACGGATGTGATATGTAACCGAACAATAATCGAAGCATACTTCATTACTTCCTTTCCAAATGGAGAGAAATGGAGGCGCAATGAGAAAACACTGATGCAGGTTGTGGGCGCGGGAATTTCTTGTCGCAGTTTACTGACTCTTAAGACAAAAAAATTTTGAACACACACACACAACCTTGGACAACACACAACGATTCTTGGGGCTGAAATTGATACCATTGAGATGTAAGCTGAGAAATTTTGAATAAAAGCATCTTACACAAATAATTAAACAAATAAAACATCAAATTGATTTCTGGGCAAAACGCAAAATTAATCTAAAATTGGAATAATTGTTCTGGTTTGGTGAACACGAATGAGTGTATTTCACTAATCATGTCAGAAGCAAGAAACTACTTGTACGTGATGGCAAAAGTATCAAAACAATTATTTCTGTCTTCACAGGTCACCACCATTTATTGATAAATTAAAACGATATAAGAAAAAACATCCTCCACTCAAGGGTACCACCAAAGGGCTACCTACTCTAATTATGTCATTATTCCTAACATGTCATTGGTCCCTATTTTAATTAACTAGTACCTAATTACTATTGCGAAACATGTGACGGTGGTATTGATAATATTGCACCCGTGGAGCGACTTTATAGATCTCTCAGTATTCACCTACATTGAAAGAAACTAAAAAGGTTATTTTAATAGATATTAACATGCATTTAGTAAAAATTAGTTTAAGTTAACTTTTCTTTCAGTATATGAGCAAGGGACACCACGAAAACCTTACTCTGAGAGTCTTTACAGGTCACCGTAGATTTAAAAAGCTCTTACGAATCAGGCTCTCTGATGAGATTGAATGCCGACTAGGTTTGGAAGACGAGGAGATAATTGAGCACGTGTTCTGCCAGTATCCTGCCGCCATGAAAATCAGGTACTTGATTTTAAGAATGTTGATCTTTCCCCAAGACCTGAAGACAATCTTCTTCATTCACTCTACAATAACCCCAGTTAGTGGGTTGCAGGATTAATCGACCAATGTGGATGCTGTTTCTCCTAAATCCTAACTGATTTTCCTCTTGTAAGTATATTAAAAGTAGCTGTGTAAAAGTGAAGGTATTTCTGGGTTTATTTATTACGAACAAATAGCACAGAACAACAAAGTTATTTTCTCTGCATTTATTTATCGTAATCCTGAAAATATTTTTTTTAAGAATTGGGAATCATATTAGGTATTTCTGTTTATTTTTTTCAATATATTAAGACTTACTGCCTTTGAAAATATTTTATTTAGCACTAAGGACTCAACACTTTTCACATTTACATAAATATTTTAGCTCAATTTTTGTAAAATATATCAGAAAATAAATGCAAGAAAGTTTGTATTTGTATTAATTCTCAAACATTATTTGAAAAAAATAAGAACAATAACAACACAAAACCCTTTTGTTTTGTCCATGAACTTTACCATTAATTCGAACGAAGCCAGTCCATTTGCGGATTATACAGAACGTTTGTGAAAGATTGTTATTGGATTAAGAAGAGAGAAGTGTCAGAGGACGACCTTATAAATCTTCCAGGCGTTGGGAGGACTAATCCTTCGCCAACAGTATGATTAATTGTCCACCGTTGTGTTGCATCCATAAATATGAATTTGCCCTTCCTCTCGTCCGTCTTCCCTCGGAACTTCTAATAAATACGGCAATCAGTCTAGTATAGTACACCAGAAGGTTTAGATAAACAGGATTAAATGACAATCTTCTTAAGTAGTGCTTTAATATTCCACCAAGAGAAGCTGATTGAAGTAAACAATTACATTTTTAGGAATAAATTTTGTTAAAGAAAATTTTACCGTGCCATCAGAATGTGTATATATCATTATACCTAAATAGCATTAACAATCTTCTTTGCACCCTTTTTATTAGAGATAATTTTTTATACCTTTTCGACAAATAATTTGTTAAATTGAATTTATATTTTGATAGTTCAAATTAATGTTAAATTAACCATTTTTCGAAAATAGATTTAAAACTGTGCAATATGTTGCATCGGAAAAAATACTTTCCACCTAAATAATTGCAGTAATTTGTATTATTGGAGCAGTACTGCACTCTAAATGGAAACATTTATCATTTTTATCGAAAAAAAAAATCCTATGAATGATCGAAATAGGACGTATTATTCAAATTGAAATGATTATTCATTGGAAAGCCGTATAAATCCTTTAAAAAATCGACTGTAGAGCACAAATATAGCAAGCAAAGCAATTTAAATAATTAAATACATATCCAAATCTCTACATATGTTGAATGACGTATACATTATGGAAACACGAACACAAAAAAATTGAATAAACTAAAACAGAAATAAATAACTTTAGTCTTTTACCGTAATGCTTTAGTACCTATGTGCATTTTACTATAATAGTGGTGCCAACACCTAAGATTACATCCACAAAAACTGTTTTTGGCAAATCATTTAATAAAATGCAACCACATTGGGCAAGTTGTTGTGTTTGAAACGTCCATGCCTACAACACATGTAATCACACCTGTTTGAAGTAAACTGTATGAAAAAATTTACATATAGATCATGTCAAGAGCAAAATTAATAAGTGAAAGCTGTCGATCCATTCTGACATGCTTTTCTGAAACTCTTCCAAATAATCTCAACGCTGCTAATAAAGTATAGCGATAAATTGTAATATTTTGTTCACCCTGCATATAAGTGCACGTATATTTTATTAAAATGAAAGGAATTCTAAAGCACCAATAATAAATATTTAAAAATCCATATCAAATTTGTTTAGGAATATTGCACTTTCAGGTTTCTTCTTTAGATAATGAACATTATAAGGAAAAATTAATGCCTTTTTTAATCAAAAATTAGTTAAGCAAATCAATATGTTCCTAGATTTTTCATAAGGCGGATGTTTCTTTTTTTTGTATGTCTAAATAAATCTCAACCCAATATCTAATTGATCAAATAACTTTTTAATTTTATATTTGTACTTCCATCGAGACGGATTACAGAGTTATGTTTACACTATTGTATATACCTTTCAGGCGTGTGTGCTATACATCATATCAAGCCAGTGCACATTTTCTGGATCCATCATTAATCACTCACTGCGCATACAAATTAATCAAATTTAAATAGGGTTTCATGTAAAGTATCCGAAGGGTCAATTGTCTCTGGTGATCCCTTCCAAGTTTGATGTATGTGTATATTTAATGATAAAGAACTGATTGGCATTATTTTCAATTTAGCAGGAAATGTGTAACACCAACTAATTTTTATTTACGATGCAACGACTTTGACATTTCCACGTATTATTAAACTACGTTAATTAATCACATATTTGTTGATTTATTTTATATTTTTTTGTTGTCTTATTCCTTTAATGATTTTTAATGACTATTTATTATTAATTTCTTGCCGAATTATTTATTCAGTATAATTTTGTTGTTATTTTGCTGCTAATAAATTGCCTATTTATTTTTCAGTGCCTAAAATCTATTCTGCTTCTTATATGATTAAATTTGGTACATTACAACATAAAGCATGAATGGGAATTTCTCGAATGCCTGATTCAATACTAAATAACTATCTTCATCCAGGCAGAAATATTTCGGGAGAGATCTATTGGAGCCTTCGAAGGATCTCAAGTTTTCACTGGGCAAAATACTGGGCTTTATAGAGAACACCAAGGCACCCTGCTCGAGCGGAAGTAAGAGATTTAATAAGGACGGTAGAATGAGCACCTAGCTCAAGTGGCCGGACTTTAGGTGCCCACCCTAACTTATGAATGAATGAACTATCTTCATCATTTCAATGAAATTTAAAATACTTATCTAGTTCACCATGAAAAATATTTCCTGAAAGTTTTGAATATTTAAAATAAAGGTATAATATTTAATCATAAATTCTACCGAAAAGCTATTAACGCTGAGTGTTATCTTTACGAAAATCCCAATCACCAAGCAAGACAAAAAACCCGGGATTTTAAATACACCATTCCAATATCCTATTCTGTACTTGGTTTCTAGTTAGTTATTCTACATAATTTTCCCGACATTATGCAAAATTTTGGCCGAAGCTCCTCAGATCGAACCCGTGAAGCAGTCGGAAGTATGTGTCCGTGCCTGAAAAAAAAAAACGCTGAAGAGGTAGAAATCGTAGAGGATCTTTAGAAGACCTTAGAAAAATTCTAAACGATATTGGAACTGAAACAATCCGAGAAGTGATGCTGGAGTTGTAGGAAGATGAGGCAGCTACGAAGCAACTGTCCTAAACTGCAGGAGATAAACCATCAGAAAAAATTAAAACGGGTTGAAGAAAAAGCCGCAGCAACCTGCTGTCGTAAATAAAGACCAGGCACAAGACCAAATCCAAGCTGACCAAGAGTCTGGATGAGGAAATGAAACGCGTGCTGAAGAGGAAGATAGGAGATTCACGACTCTACTGGGAAAAAGTTGCCCCACATAATAAAGAAATGGAGTCATATTGTGCGTAATGTGAATCGCTAGTGATAGAAAACGATGTTTTGAAATAAGTATTGGAAGACGAAGCTGGGACGAACAGGTCGTTGTTCCGAAAATAAGACTTCTCGAAGTGATGGAACCCATCTAGGAATTTGGAAACCAATGAAAAGGTCAGAGGCGGTTCTATTGGGTGAACTGTGAAAATGTAAAAAAAATATGTAGGAAATGTAGTTTACGTCGCTGCTAATGGACTTCACCAAAGAAGACGGGCTTCTATAAGGCAATACAATGTCGGTAGATTATTCGAAAGAATGGCAATTGATACTGGCGGTCCATTTCCTATAATAGAAGATGAACAGGATGTTCGAGTGTGTAGGGTTCTCAAGAAAGGACTTACATACGGGAATTTGCGAGGAATTATGGAAATGACCATAAAGCTCGTCGTGATGTAACGATAGAGATTAAAAGGGATCTGTTTCTGGTTTATTATGGTTATATGCTAACGCATTGTGTTGCCCAAGGTTTAAGAATGAGAAGAGGAATAGCCACCGTGTTCAAGAGAAAGTTCGGTGGTGTAGAAGATCTTCGAAGTCAGAATCTGAAGGTATGTAAGACGTTTGTGCTTGCCGGGTAAAGAATGGCCTTTGTTCTATTTGTTTCTTCAACTGGAAAATTTGAAGCAATTTGCTTATCAAACTGGTAAATCTTGGTCGAGTAGAAATTGCCTTCGGCAACAAAGAAATCGCACTAGCAACCGTAAGCACTCGTCCTGCTCAATTAGGTATTTTAATTATCATTAATAGCGACGGAGTGTTAAATTCTTTTTGGAGATCGGTAGGGATCTTAGATCGCTGTGTTCAGCTATAAACTAACATAGATTATGGCGAATTGTATTGACAACCAGATTACAGTTTGCTTCTCTTTGAGATGAGTGTATAAGCAAATATTATACCACATATGACATATGATCAAAGAAATGTTCCACTGACACACTAAAGATGGCACCACAAGTATTCTCTTATGAAAATACATTACCACTACAAATGCACAACAATAGAAAATGCTGGTGGTGTCATCTATAGTGCGGCAGTGGAACATTTCTTTGACCATATGTATGCTAGTATAATATTTGGTATAAGCTAAAGCTGTTTCCACTGTTGCCAGATTCTTTACTTACTTAGCTTGACGGACCAGATGCTTTTTTGTATCGTATGTGGAATCAAAAAATAAATAATATTTAAAACATTTTACTTTCAGCGACTTCTGTGTTTCTATTGTGTAATCCGTCGTAATGTACTATATTGACATCAATTGTGCAATTTAAAGCGACATCTGTTGGAATAATATTGTATAAGAACGACTGATAATTAATTATAAACGATCACAATGCCCCCATGGTTTCTTTTTCACAATCAATCTTTAAAGTAGACGGTGTATATGTATGTCAGTATTTGTTTATTTCGTTTGCAGAAACGCAATATTCCGAAAGCAGTTCTGTTTTTATGTTAGCTTCTAGATACGCATGTATGTACATTTTGCTTTTCTAGATTCTAAACACAATGCCGATAAAAATCCGTCGATAAAAATAAAATGTTATGCTGCTAGGTCAGCGGGAAAAAAAGATGTCTCGTAGAACAGCGGGTTAGGAAGAAATGTCAACAATAGCTCACAATAGCAGCCAGTCGCTGACAAACGATCATAAAACATAATTCCTTAATAAGAGCGTCCCCGATGGTCTAATTCATGTGCAAATTAGCAAATTTACGGAACAATAAACTTCAGAAGGGGGAATTTTCTCTCTCTCAAGACTGGTGATGCGTAGCTTTTCTCCGAGCGCATAGGATTAAATTGGGTCACTTGCAATATAAATAAACCGCGGTCCGTGATGTCCCGCTTCCTTTTGTTACAATAAAATGAAATGTTAAGGGCAAAATGAGCGTAAGAAGCAATTTAGTTTTGTTTACTTTGGTACTCTTAATTTATTTACTTATCACTTTCATTAGTATTTGTTGGGAAGTTATTTCTATAATTTAAGAGAATAAATTCTAAAAATTAAAAAAAAGCAGCTTGTCAAGTAAAATTAAGAGTCTTTTAAATCAAAATATTTACTCCTAAACCTCACAGCGGGAAAAGTTAAATCGGTAGAAGCATCTGTTGACTATTATAGTAATATTGTTTCTAGAGATCTTTTAATTATTGTAAATTTTATAGAAATACTTCAGCTCTTAATATTTTATAAATAAAGAGTATACATTTTAAGGTTTAGATATTTGCTACCGATGGCAATAAACTTCAGGACTGTCAAAAATATGTTTTGGAAATATCAACGATGCTATCAAAGTTAATAATAATACTATTTTACTTGCTATTAAATACACTATTCAATGAATAGTTTTATTTTATTATACAGCCTGCTCCCTTAGCATTGAATCACTAGAATATTTAAAGGAGTTAATTTTATGAATAAAAGAGGTTCAAGTCAAAGCTTTAATACGAGAAGGCGTATAATAAAAAAAAGGAAGTTGGTCAATCAACATTTTTCTATAAATTGATGTAATCACTTAAATGTTAAACCAACAAATAAAGCGTTCTGAGTAATCGGTTTTTAAAATCGGTTTTAAAAACAGTTTTTAAAATCTGTTTTGAAACGGTAACAAATCTTTGCATCGTTACGATATTCACTATTTATATACCTCTTAAGTAATTTTGACAGTTTTAACTTACTTTTAACTGTGAGTAAGTAGTGCTGTGAACAGAAACCGGTTTTATGTGAAACCCGCTTTGAATACATGGCAATTGATCACTTTAAAAAGTCGTAACCGGTTTTCAACACCGACTTTGAAAATCGGTTTCTAATATCTAGCGATTTCCGCAGCACTAATAAATATCAAGTACTGCAGTTGAATATTCTTAGGTGTTCTCTCAAAGGCGGGGACATACTTATTTAAGAATTTTAAATTTTTGTATTTTTGTTTCAACATTAATAGATCTTACCGTTAATTGTTTTTGCCTATTAATTTTTGATGAAACGGAATTAATATTAAATGATCTAACTGTGGTTAATACCATTTATTAAATATACTTTTACTTTTTTCTGTTGTTTCTAAAGGCCGCTTTACAATTCGCAATTTTTCTTACGTGCAATAGAAATAGCGCATATTCTATTCCGTGTATTGCACGTTGCAATGCAAGTAAAATTACAATCAGCTGATCTAAACCCTTAGAACATCTATTGAATGCGCATGCGGAGAATTTTTATGGCTACACGTTTTAGGATAATGAGGGTTATTTTGTCGTATCAGGCGGTAGAATTAATAACAGGTCAGGGTAATTTTAAATCATATTTATGTAGAATTGGCAGAGTTAATGATTCGCATTGTGAATATGGTGGGGTAGATACAACGAGACATGTCAAATTTTCCATTCACTGGTGAATGGTGGTAGCGTGTGGAAGTTTGGACATTAGCTAAGGGATTAACTTGGCCGCGAAGAGATAATGAATCGGTCGAATGGTGGGAATTTTAGTAACGCTGCTAAAGAACTAGACGACACGATATTAGATAGTTAGTAGGGTAGTACGAATTTATGAGTGAATATTTTATGCTCTTTAGTGGTCGGAATTAGTGTTACATTATAGTTTTAGCATGGTTAGAATATATAAATAAATATTTAAAATATAGATCTTCAATTTAATTACTATTGGTTAGAATAATTAGGATTAAGTTATGGTTAAGTATTAGAATAGATACTGCTATTGTTTTATTTTATTCATGATGCATGAAAAAAGGAGCAGCTACGTGAAATGCTACGTGCTGGCGGAATTAAGGAAACGTGGAAGCTTCCTTGTCAGCACTTAGAAGGATAATAATAATTTGCTGATTATCATTAACAAGGTCTGGGACTTCTTCCCAAATCCTTCCAGAGTAAGATTTTTGCCATGGTTTTCCCTTACTCCTTGACGAATGCTGGAAGATAACTAAACTCGCATTATGGGCGCAAATATTCTGACTCATAAAATTGAGCATGATAATAAAACAACAAACATAATATCGTCTCGAAATTAATTGGCTGTAGGTGCAATTTTACGTCGACTACCGCGAAATAAAATCATGTCACACCCCAGGGACGACAACGAGCAATAGTTGGACGATAGAAAAAGGAAATACGGAGATTACGCGCCGCGTCACGGCCTGCGGGGGGCGGCTATGGTGGGTAATCGAACGTGGGGCGGAGGGACTATATTCGTGTCACACCCGAACGACGACAACTAGCCCTACGAGAACGCAAAAAGAAACTATATTTGTGTCACACCCGATGGGCGACAACAAACTACAGTTCTACCGAAGCGGAGAAAGGCTATAATCGTGTCACCTCGTAGGACGACAACATACTATAGTCAAGGCAAGAGAGATGAAAATGCACGGCTTATATAGGCACGCGGCGCTGTTGTGGACTCAAGCGTGCGTAAAGTCAACACGGGCACATGGGGATAAACTATATACGATACACTAAGAATCGAAACTAAGAGGCGTGCTGGCGAAAATAAATCAACGAATAAATGCGGCCGTAACGAGCGTAATAGGAAAAATTAATCAAATAAACTAAAATTTATGCCGAAATAAATTACAAAACTAAACTAAATACTGAAATTAATTGTTCCTTGCAACAACACGTTACAACTTATTATATTTTTGTTATTAACAATCATATGGAAATTATTTAGTTAGAGTAGGAACATTTCAATTATTATAGAATCCATATAGTACTTCAAATAGATAGTCTCGTGTGGTACCGTTGAGTGCAGCACGGAATTAAGATGATTTGTAGTTATTTAGCTTTTCACCAAAGAAAGTATACTGATAATTGGACTTCAACAAGTTATAGAAGAAAATTACAGCTATGATCATTCACCTGCACGCGGTATATAATTTGTTGTAACTAGGGAATGAACAAAATAAAGTTATAGAGATATTATTTTGTTTCATTATTACATTATTTATTGTATATTACATTTTTTTTGTCACAAGAGAAATGAGTATTATCAATTATTAGAATTATTTCTTATACTCTTTAAAAATGGTGGTGAATAGAACGGTAGTCAGAATCAGTTAAATTTATTTATTAAAATACCAATTCAAGAATGGAGAAATAGATGTTTAACTTATTGTTAGTTAAGCGACTACTTTTTTTTATCCTCAAAAGTCTATATGAATTAGAGTTAAAATACAAAGGTAACATATTTTCCACATATTCTTTTGAAACTTTTTTTTGAACATTTTTTATGCATAGGAATCCGAGCTCCATTAACATCATCAAGTAAAAAAAAGTAAAGTAACAAAAAAAGGGCATATTCGAGCATTCTTTCATATTGCATAACCTCTGCGTCACTTAAAATCGCTTCTCATTTTCAGGAGATCCCCATAAACCAACGTTCAAATCTAGACTACGGCTTTGAACTGCGGGATCGGATCTCGACCTAATCTCCATTCTTCCTGGCTGGGGCGGAAGTAGCGCCGAAAAGGACGTTAATGAAATTCGGACAGCTGCACTGCGCTGATGAGGAGAAAAAATTTCCTTTTTATCTCGGGGCGAGCTGGAAGCTTTATTCAGCGGCGACCGGCAATCACACGGCGGAAATTAAAGAAAGACCCTTCCTGGCCATGGGGGGCGTCGGTTCACAAAAAGCGCTTTCGTGATCAGTATATATGTGCCATTCCCGTTTTTTTTTTTGCTTTTGGTTTTGGTCGCGGAAGAGTAATCTCTTCATAATAAAAGATCCGCCCAAATTCTGTTATTTCTGTTAATTCGTAAACAGGAAGATTTATAAATCTCCTTTTTAATTTTCTGTAAATTACTTTGCTAAGTTAGTACCTTAAAATAAATTGTAGATTTACAATAGAATAAAAAGATTGACTGATATAATCTGTAATAAACACAATAAGATGTCATTAAAACTATCGATTATATTATTATTTCGTTAGATTGTGTGATTGAAAAATTTTTATTTGTTATTTTATTTTAATTTGCAGGTATCTATATTTGTAATATTAAATAAGCTTTCTTCTCGACTTCCTAACTATCAAATGACGCCAGACTCATGTGAATTATGCATTTTAGGGCGTAAATATGTCTCCAGAAATAATCTTTGACGAAAAGGGACACATTATTATATTAATACAGGGCTGTCCTGCGGATTTGAAGACACTAAATTTTTCGAGCAAAATAAATTTCGTTTTTTTTTATAATTTTAACGATTGCAGGGTTATCTGCAAATCTGTAAGCATCTAAAATAAATGCTTTCAGATTTGCAAATAACCTTACACACGTTATAATTATTGATAGAATTTCACCACAAAACATACAGCAGTAAATTTATCGAATTAATTATTTAAAAAAATAGATATGCAAAACAAAAATATCACTTAAAAACGACAGGCGGTGAAAGAATTACTACAACTTTAGTGTCAAACTAACTGAGAAAATGCATACGTATTATTATTATTTTCATCAAGAGTAGCACGAAATGGTTGATTATAAATTATAATTCTAATGATGAAAAAATAGATATGTTAATTATGTACATCAGATGTAATGGCAATAATAGAGAAGCATATGCGCTGTATTAAGCTATGTATCTAGAAAGAAGACATCCACATCCTCGTACATTTACAAGGCTAGAACATATTTTACGTAGAATGGCTGTTTTTTAAAATTTTGGTTATTTTAATTAGCTTTCATTATTCGACTTTATCTGTCACTTAAATTATTTTGTTTTTTGCCTTTGATTTTGACATGGCTCTGAAGATGGCTATTTAGCCGAAACTAGTAAACCAATAATAATATAATATATAATAATAATAATAATAATAACAATAAGTATATTCATGTAGACACATTACAGTGTATATGAATCGTCATATTATAATTCAAAAGTATAATACACAAACAGTACAGCGAGGGCGATACAAAAAGAAACATGTACATATAAGTAATTGCAAAAAACAAGTAAGAAACTCAAGACAAGTAACATACAATGATAAAAGATAAAAAACAGTATACAAGTTACTCTTATCTTGGATTTAAAAACTCCCCAACAGAGTAGAAAGCCATATCTGTCAAACATGTTTTGAGACGTTGCCCGAATTGATTAGATCGAATGTTTTCTTTTAAGTAATTTTGGGAGCGCGTTATAAAAATATCTACCTGCGTATGAGGGATTTCTTTTATATAGTGAAGTTCTGTGACTCTCCAGCCGCAGTGATCGTCCATGCCTGGTATCATAGTGGTGTATGTCGATATTAGTTTCCAGTGTCTCGCTATTTATAACATAAAGTATACATCGGAAAATGTATATCGATGGAAATGTCATGACTTTACTAGTACGAAAGGTGTTCCTGCAGCTCTGCCAAGCGTAATATACGCTTTTGCAAAATCAACAATCTTTCCGATCCTGTAGCACCTCCCCAAACAATAACATTGAAATTGAGTACAGTGTAACCCAAAGCGTAGTACACATTCAATAAACTTTCAATAGCGGGAAATTTTCTTAGTTGAAGAAGGATCCAGTATGTTTTACTTAATTTAGCACACACATAGTCCAGATGAGTTGACCACGACATGTTGGCATCGACATGCACACCCAACAACTTAATTGAGCTAGAAAAATCAAGTTTGGTATCGCCAATCGAAATATCTATGTGTTCGATCCTTCGTCTACAATGTGGCTGCAGGCAAACTGTTTTTTGGGTATTCACAATCAGTTTATTACACTTGCACCACTGTATAAATTCCTGAGAGGCTAGATTGAGTTTTAATTCCACTTCCTCAGCAGTAATAATCCTGCACTATTAATTGAGTATTATACTAGTTGTCATTTATCGTTTTCAGAGTATACTTTTAAATTATTAGATAACTATGACATGTGATATATCATTGAAAACAGAATATTTTAGAGTTTCAAAATACGTAATAAAATTGGATACATTCCATTTAAAATTTTGTCGTATTCTAGCAACAGACGAGATATCTGGTGGGACAGCTAAAAGCAAACAGACTGTATATATGAATCAAGCAAAATTAAAACAAAAGCTTAACTTTACGCAAATTTTTATATATACTGAACTAAATCTACAAGTGAAACTGCTGTTCCTATGAGTGGATTACAAATAAAACTATTCTGTAGTGCCATGCCTTCTTCAAATAATCCTGTATTTCCACTTGCACTTATCTTAGCCCATTATTTAAATAGCGCAATATCTTTATGTGGATTAGGAAAAGAATGCTTGCTTAAGGTATTGCTCGAACATCTTTCCACTGCCCGGTATATTTATATAACCATTTCACTATTATTGAAAACATGTGTATTGAATAACAAAGTAAACTTACCTGAACTGGTTACATGTCTACAACATTTTTATAACCAAAATTCTAGTACTTAAAGTTTGCTTGTGTGACGCAATAGTGCAAAATATATTCTAGAATTATTCTGCGCTACTTGTTCTCTACTCTAACGGAATAAATAAATATCAACACGCGCTTGATGCTTAAAGCACAACAAAAGAAACCACCTTAACCTAAACTATTACTTGCTCTAATAAAAAACCCACCAAGAAATGACGCTGTAATATTGTAACTAATAAAGCCAAAACCAATCTAAATACGGAAACGGCCTTCTGGAAACTATCGTCCTCAGCGCCACCTATCAGATTTGAAGAAACTAATCATTATTTAACTTTAATAATTTAAGTGACTCCTGTGTGTACACCTATACCCTTCACCTGATAGTCAATGAGGGTGTTGGAACAAACATGTTATTCATCGTTATTTGACAATGAACTCCAAACAATCTAAATTTTATAAAAAAATGTTATAAGCTGAAGAGTGAGCTTAATTTATAAAGCAGGGTACTCAACAAAAACTTAATTAACCACCTCGTTGAATAGCGTACCATTGTGAAAAACTGTGTGCTGTAACGCGTCAGCTACCGAAGAGATAGATGACGACGGTTAAAAAAAAAAAGCAAAATCAACAAAAAAAAAGACTTCTGCCAGAAAATATATATCATCACATATCAACCAGTGTGGCTAGAAGTTGGGGATATGCAAACGAAAACAAAGCGATAGTGGAAGTGTTTGTTTTGCGCAGGTTTTTGTTTTCGCAACGGAAAGTTTGTGTTCGCCTTTGGATAGATAGTCGCTGGGAGAAAATATGATGGCGTAAAATTAAATTTTGCATCACGCGAGTTCTTTGTCCTTCGAGTAACAGATATCACTCCTGTCCGCATACGTTTGTGTTTGGAAATTTAAATTAGTCGAAGAAAGAAAGAGAACTTTCAAAGGTCTCAATGTTCTCTTTTCTGTAGATGAGACTAAAGTAAAGGCGATCATTATGCGAAACGTCTTTTGCGCGTTGTATGCTTGCATTGGACGTTTTGCTGGATATAGTTTATTTACTATAACAGACGAGGTACTACGTGAGTCAGTTTGCTATGACGTCACGACCGTGTTGCAAATTTTCTGTTCGTCAAAACGTAAACAAACCGTTAGGTTATTTAACTGTCAAACACTTTTGACAGATGAATAAACAAGCTCTTAAAAGTAACATTTACCGTTAATATTAGTGATGCATCTTTTTGAAAATCAGGATTTAAAGTATGTTAACCATAATAGGAGTGAAAAAAATAACAAAAAGGCATAAGTGAGTATAATAAATTTAACTGGGATCATTATCGCTTCAGTATTCACAGTAATGATTAGTATGCAAGTTTCGTCTCTATCCAAACCAATCTCTCTGATTTACTACTTCTGAATTTCGTTTCCAATATGTTGTACACCGAATACGTCAAATTTCCAGACTAATTCAATTCAATCCGCTTTATACAATTGTATGCATCCTCCGATCTGCCATATTTCATCCATCGTTTCGTAACAAACATCCTTTTCTTTGAGAATAAATAATATCTACCACAACAATGTGTTTCAACCATAGAAAATGTCTTTTTCTTTAAAAGCACTGTTCGAAATGTTTAATGTGTCTTTTTGTTAGTCTGAAAAATGTATGTGAAAGAACCACTTCTGTAAACAATATTTGTATATACTCACTGTTTTCGTACATGTCATAAATTGTGTGTCCAATAGCACATTGACAATGAATAGAATAATCAATTTTTACAGCATTTATTTCGTATGCATTTTCGTTTTGGGTTAGTGGATGTAATTGCTTGTTTACTCATGAATGAAATTTTGCTTATGTTTGCAACATGAATGTTTAGAGCACTCGTTACTCTCTAAAAACGAAATACTGTAAAGAATATGACATTAAAAATGTATGGATTTTATACTCCTCGCACGAAAGTTAAGCATCCTCCGATCTGCCATATTTCATCCATCGTTTCGTAACAAACATCCTTTTCTTTGAGAATAAATAATATCTACCACAACAATGTGTTTCAACCATAGAAAATGTCTTTTTCTTTAAAAGCACTGTTCGAAATGTTTAATGTGTCTTTTTGTTAGTCTGAAAAATGTATGTGAAAGAACCACTTCTGTAAACAATATTTGTATATACTCACTGTTTTCGTACATGTCATAAATTGTGTGTCCAATAGCACATTGACAATGAATAGAATAATCAATTTTTACAGCATTTATTTCGTATGCATTTTCGTTTTGGGTTAGTGGATGTAATTGCTTGTTTACTCATGAATGAAATTTTGCTTATGTTTGCAACATGAATGTTTAGAGCACTCGTTACTCTCTAAAAACGAAATACTGTAAAGAATATGACATTAAAAATGTATGGATTTTATACTCCTCGCACGAAAGTTAACGGGAGTAATAACCCGTTGTTCTCACGTTCTGCGTTGAAATACACGATTAACGAAACTATTAACTCCTTCGATTGTTTACACAATGGTTTCAGTATGGTTTACTTTACTGCAAATGCAAAATATAACCCTTTGACAGTTGACAGCAATAACTAAATTGATGGGAATACATTGGGAAGATGTGAAAAGCATGCAATTTAAAAAGCAGTAGACACCATCTAGTATCTTTAATTGAACATGAATAAGTTATATGTTGGTTATTTTAATAATGTGATATTACATGGCCCGAAATTACAAGTAATGACGTAACTCGTATGTCATAGTAAATGAAGTATAACATCATAAGAGTTAAATCTTAAAACAAAAATAATATTAACATAGCAGGAAAAGCTCAGACATTTAAATATTGATTACTCCTCACCACACCCGTTTATTAATTTGGGACAATTATTTCGGAAGTTCGTGCATTCCTATTTTTAACCGAAGAGCGAATGAATCGAAAAAAGTTTCTATTTCCTAGATACCTTCCTAGATCCGCTTAAAATTCCAAGAACTAATGACAGATGTTAAAGGGAAATGGTCCTACCACCCCAATATGTCAATCATATTGTATACATACATAAATTCGTATGTATCTAATTCACTCGGTGAAGGTACACTCCTAATTAGTTCAAGTTTTCCGATATCGATATGATGTCAGGTTTCATTTATATGTTGTGCTGCACTGGATAATTCTAGTCTCTCATAGCGATAATTTGCTATGTTCTGTGAATTTGGTTCAGCTAATACGTTTTGTCCTCCCACCCGATTTAGTTAATGTCCGATCTTTTGCCCGATTCAGATTAATTTTAGCGTTTCCCAAAAGGTTCCTCAGTATGTTTTGCAAGGTAAAACATTGTGATTTGAATCGACCATTAGGAATCTATTGGTATTGGTTTCTTTCCATGCGCTTAATTAATATGCATTAATTCAAAGAAACTGTTCTTTTAAATAATGGTAAAGAAATATTTAGCAGTTGCTAAAAGAAATTATTGGAAACAAATAATTAGATTAGATTAGGATTGGGATGGCCTATGGACCTGCTTCACCGCGACCTTTTCAGATCTATTGTGATCCTCTTTTTCCTAGACGACGCTTTCTAATTTTATTATCTTTGAAAGCGGCTTCTTTGTGTAGTTGCTAACTTTGGGGTTCTCCACGCCCATTACTATAAACCTTGTCCTCGCCAGGCCTTCAACACGTGAACTAGTATTTCTTCCTTCTCTTGGAAAAATCTGAAGGTTGCCGCATCTACCAGGCCTATGTTGTACTTATTCCCATTTAGTCTACAGTGACCAGTCAGCAGACCTACTATCATTTTGATAGTCTTCCTGTCTTTCTTCAGTAGATCTCCAGTAAATTCAAGCCTCTGTTCCTTTAGCAACTTTTTTGCTTGTCTCTGTCCCGGTGATTTTTGCCACCATTTGCTGGATTGATTATGCACCCATTCATTGATGGATTTTTTTTTAATTTACGTTTTGGTAGTGCCAAAAGAAGGTTCAGCTCCAACGAATGACCTTGATGAACCTCACCTGGTCAGCTCGTCCGCCGCCTGATTTCCTTTCACGCCCAAGTGGCTACGGACCCAGGACAAAGTTAATTTCCTTCGGGTGCCCACCTCATTTAGGGCGCTTATGCAGTCCCAAATCAGCTTAGAATCCATACTTACGGAACTAATCGCATAAAATGTGACTGAGAAACTAGCGACGCTTTTGCCTGACTCGGTACTTCTTTCTATTTCTCATACACAATGGTAGGTTGCAGTAACCTCAGCTTGGAACACCGTTGTGTCTTTGCTGAAGCTTACCGAAAGAGCCTTTTTAGCGTATATTCCAGCTCCAACGCCTTAGTCCGTTTTAGAGCCGTCTGTATACTAGTTTGAGTCCGCTCTTGCTAAAGTACCTGTTTCCCAGTCCTTCTTATCTGGGCTGCGTTCCGAGTTGGGCAATAATGCATTGTATGCGTCTGATGTAACGATACATCGTTCCGATTTAACATGTATGCGTTCATAAAAAGTTTTGCCGCGAAATTAGTTTATACCTTGACAGAGGCTAGAATGAGACATACAACGCATAGGAAAAAAGGTGATGCAGCCTATGCGTAGCATATGCACAACAAATAAATCGGAACGCTCACAGTTTTCTATGTCTTTTAATGCACGCATCGCATAAAATGCATGATTCGAAACGCAGTCCTGGTATTATAACCTGATATTTTCTATCTAGGTTGAATTTCTGAACCATGGCATCACTTGGCACCCCTAACAAATAATTAACAGAAAGAGCATATTTCGCTGATTCTAAAATGTCTATTAATTTTTTGAGCAAATGAAAAGAAAGCATTAAAAACTCTCTTCCAATAGTGCTATTTCGAGGTTATGTGCGAATCGTTTTTGATAGAACCAACGTGTAATTGTGGTGATGTGGAAGAAAAAATTACTAACAAAACATATGCAAAACAGGCAAAATTTAAACAAACTGAGTTGGTTTGTGAGTACAATCGTTAATTTAGCCATTGCAATTAATTTGTCCCTAAATTGTATTTTGTTATATCGTGTTTAGTTTATTTTAATAAAGGTTTAACTAAAGTGTGTTTGTTTCTATTCTAAATTTAATGACCGTGGAAAAGCAGATCCATAATAACGCAATCTCACAAGATGATTATTTAGTTACTCGGTATGTCCTATAAAGTCTTGTTTGCCATTGTAAATATATTTTGGTGGAGATACATTTATTTCTTCTGCTATTATTATAACATTGCTTTCATCCAATGCATTTTAGTCAACATGGGTTTAATATATACAAATGGCTACTGTAATTTATTTTTATTTTAAATTTCAAAAATTATTTCATAAGTAGTAAGCTACCCACTTGACAAGATTTAAATTTCCCACAATTATTTTTAGTAACTTCAACAGAAAGACATCAAAGTGACTAGTAATCTAATACAAAAAGCGATTGGTAATTTCGTGTTTCAATATTGAAGTTACTAAGAATATTGGGGAAAATTTAAATTTTGCCAAGGAGGTAAGTATTTCCAAAAAAATAAGTATGAGATTCTAACCAACAAGAATGAAAAACGTGCACAATCTAAATTACTTTGAATAAAAAAAAAACTTTTTTGCGTTTACTGTATGGCGTTATGTTATATATTCCAATGTGTTCATAGTACGCAGGCTGGTAGCAAAATTTCTGCGTAATATATTTATTGCGCCGGGCAACTCAATTTACAAATGAAACAAGCGCCATCTATAAGAGGACGTGCAAAGTTTGAAACTGTGACGTTTCACTATAGCCGAAAATTGCTACCTGTTTCTTTTAACTCCTGAAAATGTTTATAATGATGACTTATCTTTTAACTTCATTTTACTTAAAATAAATAGAAAACATTTTGGTTCAAGTGATGCCTTTCGATTCTCTTATTTAAACATTCTCTTTGTCGATAAAAAAATCGTAAAAACAAATACATCACCTGATGGACAACAAAAACGTTCATATTTTTACAATTTCTTTTAATTTTGTTATATTACTCCTAAACCATTCAAAAAAACAAAAGCGGTTACCGATTATAGAGATCTGTAGAGTGATATCCCACCCTTAAGCTGAAATATTTAAACAACTTCTTTTTTTTGGGAGCGCCCCAATATTCGTGTAACTTTTAAATTTACATCAGTTCCGATTCTACGTAAAAAATCCACGCTACTTTCCGTTTTGAATCTCGTTAGCAAAGTTTGTTTGTCAGTAATAGCGCACAATATATACGGTACCAACTTGCTTAGGTATAAAAACAGATAATATCCAATTCAGGACTAGAACACTTATTAAAATTCCCACTTGGATGCGGAATCCGCGCAACTGAATGGCAAAATCTCTAAGAATTTGCATACATAACATGTATAGGGGATTTCGACTTCGTCGTTGTCCCACTTAGACCTTAAGAGCTCATCGTCGCTCCCTGGCAATGGTAACTTAAATCGGGATAAGTTGAAGATACCGAAATAATGTTATTCACCTGATAATTCTATTAAACTCATAGTGTATTTAGTCGAAGTTTTGATTATAATAGGTAACTTTGCTCTTGGGGGATGTATAGAGATATCCAGGGAATATTGCTTTCACCGATATAAGTAGATAAGTAAACATGTAGATGATCCTAGGAGAATGGATGCAAAGTACAATGAAGAAAAACAAAGACATTCAAAGTATAGAAGATTAATGCTTACATTTAAAAGAAAATATGGATAATTGCTAAGTTATAAGTTATATACCAACTAAATAGTATAACAGATATTTAAAATAATACTAAAATCACCTCTAAATAAAAACAAAGTATGTTCAGTTAGGAACGGAACACGCAAATACTTAGGGGACGAATAAAAAAAAATAGATTCCGAATACTTTACAATAAATTATCAGTAGGTCACATTAATTGATAGCCCAAGTAACATAATGACGTGAAATGACGTTTGAAAGACGTCAATATGACGTCTATTAAACGTTATTCCACGTCACCATGTTACCTGGGAGTTGTTCTTAAGATTATATTCATCACTTCCGAAGGACCTTACCATTAGTTCTTGTTTTAAAGAATACCTTATATTTAATTGATTTTTAGGATATGCAATGCATTTATGGTAGCTATTCTTATGGCTGCGTCCAGTCCATTTATAATACTTTTCGGTTTAGAAGTCTGGGACTGCGAAGATATTTTGCATTATTTATTGTACTTAATACAATTTAACGTAATACATTTTAAAACACCTTACCACAAATATCGCTAACACTGGACGCACGTTTCAGTAGCAGAGCAGTGATCAACAGGAGTAATACTGAACTTCATAACTACACTAAAAAAAATTATTTATATCTAAAAATAACATTGGTAGAATTATCACGGTCATGGTTGACTGGGTGTCATGTTGACATGCTCGTTGAGAGATTTATTATGTTCTCTACTCTTGTTTTACAGCTGATCTTCCAATCCTATTCCTTTTAGAAAGTGCAGGATACGGAAAGGCTCTAGGTTAAGTATGTCTTCGTCATTAATTTCACATGCTCCCAGGTGCAATGCCCTTGAGTTGCACAGCGATATATAATTTGAGAGGAGATAAATGGGAATTTCATCCTGTTCCCTACCAAATCTACATTGAGACATGTCCTTCCGAATTCCATATGCGAATATTGTTCTTACTCAGGTTGAGGATTAATTCCACTCGCTCTTGCTGCTAAACTTTGTGGTAAATTCTTTCAGAAAGTTGATTTTTTTTTTGAGATATCATCCCCAGGCATGTCCCAAGTTTGATCGCCATCAGTAAGTTGAGGCGGATGCCTAATCGTTCCGTCCTTGATAATTCTAAACCTTGTTGTGTAATCTTGAAAGGGATAAATGAAAGATAAATCTTTTATCCCTCTCTATTTGTAATGACTTTTAAAATTTTGGAAGACGTGCCTTATTTAAAAAGAAATTTATTGAATAGGTTATTTGAAGATAAAAAATTTGCAGGACAGATACTACAGAATTTAAAGGTCTTGTAGTTGCAGACAAATTGGTTATATGGAATGAAGAAATATTAAGAACATTAAAATTATTAACATCATATAAATGTCGCGCATATTGTTTAACTATTTTGGCTTTATCAATTATGCAACGTCCATAGTAAGGAAATTATGCTGTTTGTAACAGTGTGTCACTTAGAAAAAAGAAGAAAAAAAGTAATAAGAAAATCAGAAATGAGAGATATATATGAAACTACTAAGAAAACAAAAAATTATTCCAATTTTGTCTTTCGCCTTTTCATTCTCACGCAGACACGCAATGTGTCAACATAATGCTGACAAAAACAACATCTGCTGGTCACGTATCATGCAACATTCAAGGAATATGAACTCCAGCCTAACAAAAAGATATTAATTATTTTAATCCCATTTCCGGTTGTAATATAAACGAGCTGCCTACGTCTAATAAAAATTTAATCAGCGAAAGTGGATCCTCCTCACGTGTATAATATTATTCCTGTGGGCTCATTCAATTAATTGTTCCATTAACGCCCTACCAAAATTAAAAGGATGAAGCGTGCTCCATTTCCTCCAAAGTGAACCTGTATAAGATATCACATGTACAAGCGCATGCAGAGGTATACAGTAGTTGTGATAGTTCTGAATAAAGGGTGGCGAATTAATTAAAATTCCAAGTTGGGGTAACGCAATACAGAATGGTTACAGAATTTATTTATTTTAAAATTTTATTGACTTGAAATAATATGTAGTAATAAATTTACACTTAAGTATTAGCGTTACGAATAAGATGTTCCAAGTGCCCTACATTACGTTAAACGCCCAATTCATATAGTTCTTGAATATTTGTAAACATAATTAAAAATAATGGCTGTTGCATCTGTCATATCATTTCTGTAATTTTCTCTTTTAACGGTTGCATTGTCTGCGAGGGATCATATTGAAAGACTCTCAGCATCAGTATACCCCAAGCATATATATCCAATAAAATTAAGTCGAGAGTGTGAGATGGAAAAGAAAAATCCATGGAATGTGAAATTATATTGTTTTCAAACAATTCCTACAGAAAGGTTCTTGTAGCATGTTGCTCTATCTTACTGAAAAAACTAGCTACCGCAAGGTAAATTTCGTGGTCAGCAAAACCTGCGAAGGCCACCTACAAAAAAGAAAATTGAGTAATATAGCGCTCTTGATCGACAGTTACTAATCTTCTGTTTTCCTCAATGAGGTAAGATCCAATTATTCCTCATCCAGAAACTGCGTACCAGACGATCACTTCTTCATTAAGCAACGGAATATCATGCACCTCTTCTGGCCTCAGGAAACCTAAAAATCTATTGCTACGGCTATTTACTACAGCCAATGAAAATGGCATTTGTCACTGTACCAGATGCTACTGATGAAACTGGGATTATCATATTGCAGAGCAAGTATTCTGACACAGTATTCAAGTCTTACAGTATAATTACCCATTTTCAAGTGTTGGGTAGTCTGACTAACGTACGAATGGGCATTAAATTGATCTGAAGAATCCCCCTGTTCGTATTCAATTTTGCAGCAGATCTCCGTTGGCCGCCACTTGGTGAGTCCATAATTTGATTGAATACTTCGTTTGTGACTTTTGTTCATATCCACTCCTTTTTCGCCTAACTTTAGCTTTTTCTTGTTGTAGCACATTTTCAGTTCTTCTAAATTTGGTTATAATGTTCAGTACAATATCATTAATTAAAATATGCCACGGTCTTTCAGGCAGAGGCATATTTACTGTTGCATTGTGCAACTGAATATTATCTTAGAGTTCATCCAACAAGTTCAGATCTTTAACATAGTTTCTTGCTAAATGAGGTTGTTTTCAGGTCTTCTTGGGAAGTGTCAGCCTTTCCAAAGGTTACATACCTGATTCTTGTAGTAGCAGAGTACTGGCAGAAAATACGCTCAACTTCTCCTTCTAAGTACAGTTGGCATTCAGTCTCATCAAAGAGTCCGATTCTGTGTAGGTGCTTTCTGGGTTTACAGTGGTTGGACCATTTTGTCTACCTATACCGTATGAGCAAAAATAAGACTCAACTAAAAAGACTTTTTCTTCAATAGATAACATTGTTTACATGCCAAATAACAATCTCAATTGTTAGAGATTTAATTATTAGAATGTCTCAGTTCTGTAGGTTAATAGCCATATTTTAGCATCAAAACGCTTGAACACAATAATCACTACTCATTATTTTTTAAGGAAAAATTGGCAATATAAGTGAAGTAATGAGATGTGATGGAGATGATTTCGTATGTTTGAAGTTGTATAGAATGTTTTTACGGATAGACACTCGTTTGAGATTAAATTTGAAGGAAAAATATTCAGAAGAAAAATAAACTTTTCACGTATTAGCTAGAATATTTAATTTGAAAGATGTGGGTATGATATTTGTCAATTCTTCAGATTATTTTTGACGTTTCTAAAAACCAATATAAGCTTCCAATTTCAGTCAGTTATGAACTTAACGATAAAAAGTTACTACGCCTGTGCAGTGTGATGGGGACCAGTTTTGAAAGGTTCTGGTATCAATCCACAGAGGGCGCTGGCGTCACTAAGAGCGCGAAATTTGAATGTAAATACTTACTCGTTTCCTCTTATATAATTATTGTTTGCAAATTGAATGCATTTTTATTGCAAGCGTACTTTCTATGCAATAACGTGTTGAATTATCACAATAATACAACCAATTTTCAAGCAATCAAATTGTAAACGTATAAAGGTATTTTTGGAAATAAACAAATATTTGCAGAGAAAAAGCATTGTATTTTTTATAATTTTATAAAAGGGGTGAATTAACATTAAATGTTTATAGCATAAAAAATATTTATGAAGCCCGTACTATTACCTGCTGCTGGCTTCTAGTGGGAACCAAAATAATTTTGTAGAAGCGAGTACTGTGCCACAAATTAAACTTAAACACTTATTAAGCAGTACTTTATGAATAAAATCTCAAAACGGATGAAAATAACAGACCAAAATTTGTAAATTTGGAAATTGTAAAAATGTATTATTTCCACTCAACGTAATACGCAAACACATCTAAATAACTACTTCACGACTTCAGGAAAATATATTTTTGTTTGTGAATTTAAAATACGTAACTTTCATTTAATTTTCTAAATGTCAACATGACATGTTAACTAAAACTGACTAGAACGAAATGATTATTTTTGCTCTAGAATAATAAGTTTTCTAAAAGAGGTGCTAATTATCAATGAAATTAACTAAATTTATTGAAATAGTTAAGAAACACCAGCCATTTTTCAACCTAAAATAAATGATAATTGTAGAATACTTGCGCCTAAATTATATGCAATCTTATTAACATATTTTTTGAAATTCCTTTTCCTGTATGTAGGTAACTTTATAAAACCTACTACTACTTCCCTTTCGGAGGGGAAAGCGTCACGATTTGTCTAATTCAAGTTGGACAGGGCTGGTTTGAAGTACCTATTTTACTTTTATTGAATGCTAACGTATTATTTTTTAATAGACATCTGTCATAAGTTTGAATAAGAATTGTACAATACATAAATCCTCTGTTGTATAGAAAAACTTAGTTATTGGTCAGACTTATTATTATCGAAGCAAATAAAAGCAACTCACTAATTTGTGCAGATACTACATTCAGCAATATTTGGTACTACGGCTTGTTTAGCAATTAGCGTGTTACAACAGCAGTACATATTGGAAATTTGCATATCTGGAATCGTGGGTGGCATCTGGATTTAACAGCCTGTTCAGTTTAATTATTCCCGACAGTTTTGCCCACCAAAATGGGCGATACTAAATTATGAAATCATGACTATGAGATCTAATTAAACGGTCGTTTGCCAAGTTGAACGTTTATGCGAATACAATGAATCTGATGAATACAGCTATTATTTCGAAGCTGCCGCTTCACGTTCTTTTTCGCAAATTGAATTGTATAGTCGACGAATGTCTATAACAATGGCAGTAATCCTATGCGATGCACATGAAAACAGATATATATAAAGGAGAATAAAATTCTTATTACTTGCCCGTCTGCTGCGGCTCAGTTCAAATGCGAAAATAACGACCGTGCTTAGGTTCTATTAGTGTCATGGAAATGGAAGTAGTAATACAAAATACATTCTACGATTTTGATGCGGAAATTGAAAATACCATACGAGGATGTATTGAATGTGGATGATTTATTAATGTAATACAAATAATGCGCGCTCTTTTTTGTGTAAAATACCACAAAATGCCATTGCTTCTTTTTAAATGTATTTGACATACTTGTAAATCTAGTTCAGACTACTTTCCTAGATAACTCGTAGAGGACTTGATAACAATACGAATGAAAAAAAACTTACAAATAAACTAAAAGTGTTTGGAATACAGTATCGAAAAAAAAAAGAAAAGTAACGACAACATGCCACTAAGAGATAAAATTTATACATTGGATGAAAAGAAACACATTCAAAAGTTTAGAAGCGGGCAACAATGAAAAGATGGGAAAGAAAATATAGAAATAAATAGTCGATTAGCAAATACAACGAAACACTAAACCCTTAACAAGTCCATTGGTTCAAGCACTGTGCTGTGTAAGTGTTTAAACTAATTCTAGCACCTACTTGTTGAAGCCGGATCTTAAACAACCAAGTAAGAAGCAGAATATTAGCAATAAGCATATGATACTTGAGGTATGAAAACAGTCGCTGGAAAAGATAAAATAATGCAACCAACTTACAAAATAAGTACTGAAGGTTGGACTTATTTTGGATACCTGATAGGGATGAAAGAAAGAGGATGCAGCATGAAGACAAATAAATGGTCTCAAAGAAACCGCAAACTGAACTGGAAGACATATTATTGAAAAGATCTCTTTTAAGAAATCTTCAACGAAGAAAACTGACGAACTACTAAATCTCAGCAGAAATCATTTCTGCATGATGGTAAATCTCCTAATAAGATGCTGTATATTGAGAGGACACCCACAGAAAATCAGGGTCAGTATTAGCAATCCATATCGTACATTATAAAATGGTATAACAGGGATGTTATATCTCAACTTGTTTGAATCCACATACGAACATAGAAGATTATGTGTGGCAATAGGAACGGACTGATATAAGGACAGATATATTTAATAGGGCATGGTGTTTTCGTGTGTAGTAGCAGTATTTTGCCTTCACCAGATTTAACCTTAGGCAATTTTTTGTTTTTGCATTACTTGAAAGTAAAGGGTTATGGAAATGTAAACGATTCTCATAAAACTTTAGATGGAAGTGCTTGATAATATGACGATAAAAGGGAATAATACCTACCTGATGTAATTTTTAAAATAGATTGATATTGAATAAAGAGAGATTTTATGACAAACATTTTTCTAAGATGTTTGATGTGGCTTTTAATAGCTTTCCAAATTATTTTTTCTTTTAATAGAAAAAATATCTTTTTCTATTTCTGCAGGTTGCTGCAAGCAGAGAAAGCACTCATACAGATTGTACTTCTTGACAGGAAATCATACCTTAAAACCAAGGATAAATGGCCAAAAATAAAAAACGAAGCGTCTAAACCTTAGATTTTATCAAGCTATTCTTACATGTTAGAAGAAAAATAATATGATTTTTTATCATCATAATTGTACTTGCGAAAAAATCATACTATTTTTCTTCTAAAATGTAAAAATAGCTTAATAAGTCCAAGGTTTAGATGAAACGTCGCACTTTAAACAAAATAGATAATTTTGAACCGATTTGTGCTCTATTTTTGGCCTTTTACTCTTGGTTTTAATCCATGTTTACTCTTTATTTATGAAAACTAAATTATTACAAATCATCCTAACCCCGTGCTCCACCTGAAAAGGTACTACACGAGGCTACCTATTCTAAGTACTATATGGGTTCCATAACAATTGAAATGATCCTACTCTAACTAAATAACTTCCCTATGATTTTTAATAACAAAAATATAATACAGTAGCCTCGCGACCATACAAATATTACTTTTGAGAAATGATAAAAAATGTGAAATGTGATTAGTTCACATAATCGCGAGTCTACTGTAAATCAGTCAGCTATCAGTTATTATTAAATGCGCCCATGGAACGACTTTCGTTATCTCCCAGCATTCGCCAAGGACACTGATTATATATAATATACTTATATAAAATCAAATGGCCACGGAGTAAGGGAAAACCATGGCAAAAACCTTACTCTGGGAGGATCTGGGAAGAAGTCCCAGACCTTATTACTGATAGCCACAAATTATTATTATCCTTCTGAGTGCCGAAGAAGCAGCCCCCACGTCTCCTCAAATCCATGTTTACTGACCAATAATAAAAGAATTCGTAGTAAATCGTTTGCCAGTGTCCAGTCACCAAAATTAAATATATGATTCTTAGATCATATTTCACTAGATTTTTTTGAAGGCCATTGTAATCTCCTTTATCATAGAAGACGCCTTCTACTTTTGTCTTGTTAATCACTTTCCACAGTAAGGAATTTGAACAAACTTATTATACAAGTGAATTTTGTAAATAAGTAAATTCACAAAATATTTTGTGAAATTCACTTTATTAAACCGTCTTTTGTTGGATTTATAAAATTTGTTGGTGAATGTATATTGTATATAGACAAACAAATTTGTTTAAATTTGGCTAATAGTGTAATACCGAGGCCAATAATAATAATAATAATAATAATAATTTGTTTAAATTGATAAAATATTTCGTACTGTATACGTAACTATCTGGTCTACGATTATCTAGAGTTAGTAATGAAAACCTTGCCAGAATGTGAGTCGGGGTCTTCACTTCGCCTTGACAGGATCTGCGAATAGCATCTTCTACCAAGCCTATGCGCGCATATGCCTATTTAATCTGCAGTGATTAATCAGTAGACCTATCATTACTTTCATAGCCTTCCTGCTTTTGTTCAGTCTTGCTACTATTTGTTGAACCACTCGTTATTGCGTGTCTATTCGTCGTTGGACTTTCTTACTTGTGATTTGGAAATGGCAAGGGAATTCATCAAACACGTGCGGCAATCCCTGACGTTCACTTGCCGCTTGATTCCTCTTCATGCCCATGCGGACCCCCAGGCTAATGTAATTTTTCTTTGGGTGCCCACCTTATGCTATCCCAAACCCGTTAAAAGCCAAGGCTTGTGGAATTCAACCCTTTAAGTGTTGTCTGATTATCAGACGATGGTACGTCTTTCTATTTGTGAAGCTATTCGAGATATCCGTTCTGAGCTTTTTTCCATATAATCTGGCCCTTACACCATTATCAGCATTGGAGTCATTGGTATATTAATTTAAGTCTACCTTATCGGTGAGCCTTTCTCCCACGCTATTTTATCTGGTATTATAACTTGATAGTTTTTCTATGGGTTATATTTCTAAATTATGGCACCACTTGACATCTCTGTGGGAGAGTCGCTTTGAAAAGTCATATCTCTGCTATTTCTCCTTCAAATGTCACCTTCTGGAAAGTTACTTGTATTATATTGTAAGAAAATATGAGATAAAATTCTTAAAATAGCTCTGGTACTTGACAGTAAATAGATAAATCTTCTTGAATTAATAAATTTTAAAGTTCTACATTGCTGAATTCATCGAATATCTCACATAAGAGCAAAAATGTCTCTTATAAATGATGTTTAGAGTGTGCTAAAACGAAACGTTTGAGTAGGTGGACGTATTTTACTTTGGAATGTTTACATGATTCCTCATGGATATCGAACTTCTGGTGTGATGACACCCAAAAATTTCTTGTAGTGTTGCACGAGAGAATCTTTAGTGAATTAATCAAGAACTGCTTTTGTCTATCAGAATAATCTGGCGAAATTACTAAAATATTTATTCTAGCGTTTCCTCTTCCATCGTTAGGAATGGTGGATTTAATAAACCAAGAATATAAAGCCTGACAGACAGTTTCTATTACGAAATACGAACAAAGGTATGTTCGTTCCTAACTAAGATCTCACAGTTTACTCAACCAATTAATCCGAACGTCAATTGTTTGACATCGCACGGTAGATTTACCTCAACTAAAACCTGCCAGTCGTAATTCTTTCTTCCGCACGCACCGGTAATCAAAACACCTACTACCGTACTCAATCAAAGCGGCCGAATTTCGTGATAAACAAACATCACACAGCATTTCATAATTTAGTTCACTTTATTCTGTACGGCGCCTTTATTCTTTCTTTTTTTGTTCGAGCCGCCCTACAAGTCGGGCGTAAATTAATGACGTACGCGTGGCGTCGCCCCACCAATCCCCTTATCAAGTTCACGTACGCCCGTAAAAACAATTACGGCCGGCGGAACCTCCGTTTGCGATAAATCACATGTCAGCTGTCCAAACCTCACCTCTGTCTTGGAATAATCTTAAATAATATTGGTAAGTGTTTTCGGTTGCAAAAAAACGGTAAGTACGACAAGGTGTTATTCATTTTCTTTTCGATTAATTATAAGAAATCATGGCGTTTTAAGAGATTATATACTTCAAACATTTAATTAAATAAGTTGATATAGTTTATTTATTATAACAGACGAGGTACTACGTGAGTCAGTTTGCTATGACGTCACGACCGTGTTGCAAATTTTCTATTCGTCAAAACGTAAACAAACCGTTAGGTTATTTAACTGTCAAACACTTTTCACAGGCGAATAAACAAACTCTTAAAAATAACATTTACCGTTAATATTAGTGATGATTCTTTTGAAAATCAGGATTTAAAGTATGCTAATCATGATAGCAGTGGAAAAAATAACAAAAAGGGCACAAGTGAGTACAATAAATTTAATCGGAACCATTATCGCTTAAAGTATCCACAGTAACGATTAGTATGCAAGTTTCTTCTCTATCCAAACCAGTCTCTCTGATTTACTACTTCTGAATTTCATTTCCAATATGTTGTACACCAAGTACGTCAAATTTCCAGACTAATTTAATTCAATCCTCTTTATACAATTGCATGCATCCTCCGATCTGCCATATTTCATCCATCGTTTCGTAGCAAACTTCCTTTTCTTTGAGAACAAATAATATCTACCACAACAATGTGTTTCAACCATTGAAATGTCTTTCTTTAAGAGCACTGTTCAAAATGTTTAATGTGTTATGTTAGTCTGAAAAATGTATGTGAAAGAACCACTTCTGTAAACAATATTTGTATATACTCACTGTTTTCGTACATGTCATAAATTATGTTTCCAATAGCACATTGACAATGAGTAGAATAATCAATTTTTGCAACATTTATTTCGTATGCATTTTCGTTTTGGGTTAGTGGATGTAATTCCTTGTTTACTCATGGATGAAATTTTGCTTATGATGTATTGCAGGCATTAATCAATTAAGATCCTGTAGAAATCATTTCATCGCATTGAAGATATTAACTTTATTTGAATTGTATATTTTAGAAGCCGCTATTTACATTCATAAACATAAACATACAATTTCAGTTACTAATAATCCACAGCATTCTTACAGTATAAAAGATCCCAAACTGCACTTAATGAAGGACAATTTAAAATTAACAGCTGATTGTATTGGTATCCTTGGAATAAAAATTTACAATCACCTTCCTGATAGTTGGAAGGAATATAATACAAATAAATTTAAAAAAACCTTAAAAACTTGTTTTTATTAACTAAGTGTTTTTATTCAATTAATGAGTACTTGGATTACTGTTTTTGAACTATATTTATTTTAATTTCTGTCATTTCAATTTCTACTTTAGTTCTTTTGTATATTTATTTCGATTTTCTTTTGTAATCTCATGTATTACATTGTTTATTTATATTTTTCTATTTTGTATTCCCCCTCCCACCTTTTTCTTTTGACCTATTTCAAACTTTAGTCTAGGAAATAAAGTTTATTATTATTATTATTATTATTATTATTACAGCGCGATTATTAGATTTGGGCTAATTTCGCTAGCGTACTTAATGTAGAATCGAGAAGGTTAATGATTTGCATTGTTAATGTGGTGGGGTAGATACAGCGAAGCATGTCTTATTTGAATGTGCACACACTGATGAGTACGGAAGTTAGGGCATTAGCTAGGGGGTTAAATTGGCCGCGAAGAGAAACATACATTTTTATTTTTTTCTATAACTTATTGAATATAACTTATAGAAAAAGAAATAAATAGTAGGTTGTTTACATACAAATCCGCGTTAAGAGCCACGGCACCGTCCCAAAAACGCTCACTTTTCAGAATCCCTAACAACGGTATCGAAAGCTTTACCAACATCCAAAAAAGGACAAAATCGATAGATCTCCACGGTTTGTAGCAGCAATGATGTCATCAATAATTCTGAGCAGAGCAGTTTCGTAGCTGTAGCCGGCACGAAAACCAGACTGAGCATCAAGGACAATATTGTGAGATCTGCATCTGCATTATCTTTTCTAATATCTTCGAAAGTGTCAGCAGAATGCTAATGGGCCAAAGGCAGCACCTTAGACCCATTAGTATTCTCTGAAGAATCAGCGTACTTGTATCTTTCCAAAAATGCTTTTAAGTTAGGGTTTAGCAGTTTATGTAAGGAAATATTAAATGCAACAAAGGCCTCATAGAGGTCTTCATAAAACTTGTCGGGCGACTTATTTTGCTTATGTATTTTTTTTTTCGTGTTTATATGTTGTGTAACTGCCGCTTGTGCTAGCATTTTAGAGTTTTTGAACAGATATTGCACATTATTTATGACGTATCATTAACAATTGACAGATATTCTGCATGGTCAAAAATCCAACCTTCTATTAATTTGTGGTTTCGATTAATACTAAAATAAAATAAAAGGATATATACAAAATAGAAAACAAGCGAGAAACAAGATTAGATAAAACAAAATGTAGAACTAAAAATGTTATCTAAAATAAATATGAACTTTCAACTATAAATGTGCTTAAATCGTCAATATAACTTATGGAACATACTGCTGTGTACTGATTGACTTAAAAAAGCAAAATGAAATTTAACAATGAAAAGAAATTTAAAACTAGCTAGCTCCACGGATAAAATTTACAGGGCGCAAAAGAACAATTAACCTCAGAGTTACCCTCGCGAATTAAAACTTGAATCTAACCACGAAAAGTAAATTGTGAGTGAAAGAAATCTGACTTCTTAAATACCACAAAAATTGAAAAGGTTTAATTAAAAATAAAAGAACAGAATTTTTAACCCAAAGATGCTAAGTAACAATCAATTTTATTTTGTTAAAAACGGTAAAATTACAAAATGGCAGGAAAAAAAACCGTGAACTGAAGGTTCTGGCCTAAAATAAAAAAACTGCACTTGATTCTAAAATACAATAGGACAATGCTATTTCCTATACAAAGCAAAAGATTTGGTTGTTCAGGAAGACAATCCAATATCTTTCAATTTCAAACCACGTGGTTTCAAAATAACACAGACTAAATTAAGCGTGGACAAATTCTAGTAAAAAAAAAAAACAAAAGAAAAATTTAAATGCAAGCACAAAGCTTCTACTCACCCAAACCCAGGTGATTGATCATTAAAAACGAAACAGCAAAATAGAAAACCAAAAATTAACTCTTTAAAATAATGAGAGAAATTACAAATGAAATCATATCTTCCTGCACAAAAATAATAAATGATCTTAGATCTATAATGTGCACACATCAATATAATAACAATTATTATAAAGCGAATTCCTTGATGGACAGAAAAAAAGACAATTTACGCGAATTCGAAACTCAAAATCTCAAGAATTACAAAATGGCAGCAAAGATTTAAATATACATGTACTCTCGTTAAAGTCAACCAAGGAACTACCTGACAAAACTCTACAATCGTATTTCTTACAACAAAGACGCAAACGCACATTTTACCAACAAAATCTAGTAGAACAAACATTAAATAGAACTAGCAAATGCTAGACATCTTAAAGAAAGGAATTAATTTTAAAAAATTAAACACTTAACTAAAAAAAAATATACAATTAACTCTTTAACTAAAATATATACAAACTAAACATTATTGTGGAAATTTCTCGATACAATGATTCAGCAAAACGGAAAAATCATGACAAAATACTAGGCAACTTAAAATACACTCGCGAAAAATGAGCTGCCTGCCATAGCAATACAAAAAGCAAACAAGATAAAGACTCCACATTTGTATAAAAATGCATATATATTCTTCAAAATAAATACTGTCTGTTCAAAGATATAAATTTTCTTAAAGTTAAGAACTAAGTTACATCCAACGATATCAATAATAGGTAAATTTAATTTTATTGAACTTAAATCAATTACTTTAATAGAATATATAGACTCAACAGCTAAGATTATATAAGTTAGGGAAACAATTTATGTATACTTATAGACATAGTTTTTATTTTTCAACATTAACACAACTTGTGGGATTTTAGTTCCAGGATTTAATGAATGGGATTCCATTTTAACATAAAAATATTATACACGAGCTATTCTAAAAATGCAATTCAGAAAAGATGATATATTACGGACAGAGTGTATTCGACTAAGTAATTTAAATTTTTTTAAGTTTTTTTAAGAAAATTAGGTTTCATAACATTGTTTGCATAACAACTTTTTTACTTTTTAATATTGTTAACTGATCAAAAGTTTTATCGTGTTTTTCATTTACATGTATATCTCACAACAGCATTATGAGCCCATTTCTTTCAATATATGAGAATCGATTATAGTAGACGTGATTATAATAGGACCCTTGGAAAAATTTCACAATATTAGCAAAAAATAATCATCAAATTGGAAGAAACTTAACCAGACATCTGACATTACTTGTTCAAAATCATTACTCTTAGCCATCAATAAGCTTTAAAACTCAATCCTCCCTTAAAAAAGGTAGTAATTCAAGCTCTTAATTATTTCATTGCTTTCATTAATGCCGCACTGCTTAATTTAAGTACCTATCTGAAATAGTTTAGGTAATAAAGCGGTGATTATTTACCCGAACGAGTTACCGTAAAATTAAAGAGACAAAATGCGGGACTACTTAATCAAAGCGACTGAGAGCGTCCATATAGCAAATTCACCGTAAATCCTGAACGTTGACCCGAATAACATGACTATAAATTTTCCTTTTCTTCTAGGCCCTTGTTCCTACAGACAAAAAACAATTCAATTTTTGCATGTGTGTTTCACATCGTTTGGTATAATTCAAATTTTATGGTCGAAAATTTATAATTTCGATTGTTCCTTGTGACGTTAATGTGTCTAAAATGGAAATATATTTGAGTTGTTTATTCTGAGTTAATGGGATATAAACAAATATGTATGTAAAATGGATTTATATATCCAGTGTCTCTTACTGATATTACGTCTAGACCTGATTGAAAGCGTCTATTGCAGTTAAATTAAACAAATTGAATTTAACGTCGCGGAAAACATAACTCATTGTTCGTTGATACGATCTAAAAAAAAAACGTCAAACAATCTTGAGATATAAAATGAAGTAATTGGAGACGAAACTTAACAGATGCAATTAATTTTTTATCGCATATAAATTTCAAATGAATTCTTGACTTTTGTTTCTGTACTTTTTAAGAACAACTTTTATCGTTGAAGTTGTTTTGAACTTAAAAATTCATACGTGCACTGTCAATAGTTATACTTTCAAAATTGTTTTAAAAATGTAGCTAATAAGTTTAATTAATTAAATTAATGAATAAAATAGAATAGTAAGTTCATTCTTTTTTCTACGATTTAAAAATGTAACTTATAAATTTAATTAAGTATATTCAATTTTAGAATGATAATTTAAAGGTTAGATAGGAGTAAATTAACTCGTTCTTTCGTTCATACAGCAGTTTAATATATGATTACTAGTTTCGGCTTTTAATGGCCATCTTCAGATCAACGTCAATAGGTAAAATTGTCTTTCACTAAGTTAAAAAAACACCAAACATGAATAATAAATCACGTGGACACCAATATTTATATATAAAAATTGAATATAAATTTAATATACATTAAAATATAAAATATATAAAACCGAAACTGCGACAGATTGTTTTCCAGTTTCGGTTTACAATAAATTCACATATACACATTTTGCATATGTTAAATCATTTGTAATGTTTTCATTTTGAAATGGTTTTTGTTATATTCAATTTTTATATATAAATGTTGGTGTTCACGTGATTTATTATTCATGTTTGGTGTTTTTTTTAACTTAGTGAAAGACAATTTTACCTATTGACGTTGATCTGAAGATGGCCATTAAAAGCCGAAACTAGTAATCATATATTAAACTGCTGTATGAACGAAAGAACGAGTTAATTTACTCCTATCTAACCTTTCCATTTATATCGTTCATTGGATACTTAGAATATAATGATAATTTAGTTGTTCTGATGAAGGCAATATATATATATTGCCGAAACGTCGATGTTGTTTTCATTGTTTTATTATTTAATCAACAATTCCTTTTTGATGCCGCAAATACCAAGAAACTAAACTCGTCATTACATTGTACATCGGCAAAGAATCTTTTTTAGTTAATAATTTTTATATGTATATCTTGTAGTTTCTGAATTACTAAGTCAAACAGCGAAGAGTAGTACTTCCTGTAGAGCGCTTTATCCTTGGACTGAGAGTAATTTAGCCTTTAAAGGAGATACCCTTGTTGTTACCAGCGGCAATTTTGAAAATTGGAAATGATATTAATTTTATAAATTCAAAAGTGTAAAATGTAAATGTTTCTCAAATTTCCCACATCTATACAACATGGATTTCAAAGTAAGTGTCTCATTAAACCAAAACTAGTTATCATAAATTAAACATTTGTTGAACGGAAAGAACGAGTCTTTTTACTGTTTTCACCTATTTCATATCTCATATATTACATATGTTGTGAAATATACATTGTGTTTGTTCCAAATACTTGTCTTCACAATGTTAGAATAATTCCTCTTGCAACTAAGTTGTCAATGCAAATTAAAACAAAAATTAACATATAATATGTAAATTATAAACAAGAAAAATGCGGAAAAAAAATTAGCTTAGGTATTAAAGAGGAAAATAATTTGTTTGAAAAGCCCATACCAGGATCCCTAGGATGTATTGATGTCTAGTTAGCCTAGACCGGTTCCATGTATAAAGAAAATATTGCGATACCATAGCAACTAAAAATAACATATTAGAAGTGTCGGTGTAAAGTTTCAGGTAAAAATTTAAACCAAAGTTGCGCAATAAAATTTGAAAAAAGGATGTCGATTGAAATTGTGAAAATCGAAAAGTTGGAGTATCGAGCCATCATCAAGTACCTGTATTTGTAGGGGGTTAAGAGGTAAGCAGATTTACGAAGATATGCTTAATACGTTTGGCGATGAATATCCTTCGCATGTGACCGTGAAAAATTGGATTGCCAGCTTCAAAATGAGTAAATTTTCCATTGAAGATGAACACCGATCGGGAAGGTCAGTTTCTGTGTCCGTCCCCGAAAATGTTGACGCAGTTAGTGACATGATTTTGTCAGACCGTCGAATTCGGCTAAAACGAATATCTGAGGCACTGAGTATTTCATATGAACGCATCCATCATATAGTTCACGTCAATTTGAACATGAGAAAAATTTCTGCAAAATGGATTCCCAAATGTCTGAATGTTGACCATTCGATCTGTGCTCGGTTTGAAAAAGGTGCAGACTTGTTAAACCGTATTGTTATCGTATAGATGGGTACATTTCTACGACCCAAAAATAAAACAACAAACGATGAAATAGAGACACTCTGGTTCTCCAAGGCCTAAGAAGTGTCGTGTTCAAAAATCTGTCGGAAAAGTTCTTTTTTGGGATTGCTATGGAATAGTCATGATTGACTTTCTGGATAAAGCAGAACGCACACTGGATCAACTCGGCTCGGTCGTCTCGGATAAAAGTAATCCACAGTTTTTGCTATACATGAAGTTAAATGGAGGGCCACGCACTAGTTCGGTTCGGATCGCATCGGAAAATGCCAAACCAATGTGCGGCACTTCATTTAGCTTCACGTACAGCAACAACTGCCGATTGTTCTTTTCAGTACCGGCCGAGCTGAGTCGATTTAGTGCGCGTTCTGCTTTAAGGTAGAACAATAACTGGGAATTATTATTCGACGTTATTGACCACTCTACGACAAGATGTTAAGAAAAGAAGACGCGGAAAGTTGTCCAAAGGTGTTTAGTTTTTGTAGGACAATGCCCCTGCACACAAATCGCGTGTTGCCATGCAAACAATTCGTGATTTAGGATTAAAATTACTCGAACACCTCCCTTATTCACCAAATCTTAAAAAAAATTACGATCTTTGATGATGAGACATGATAGTCGGATGGAGATCCGACCATCATGTCCTTTTCCAACTTAAAAAATGTTTAAAAGGTCGTAAATTTTCTTCCAACGAGGAGGTGATAGAAGCTGTGAAAGCCGGGTTTGCAGAAAAAATTTCTTTTTGAAAGGTCTAGAAGCGTTGCAGGTTCCTTATAATAAATGTATCCAATTAAAAGGAGATTATGTTAAACAATAAAATATTTTGACTTTTAAATTTTGTATGCTTCTACAGTAGGCTAAGAATTTTTAAGTACATCCTCGTGTATCTAAAAAAAGAATCAGTTAACAATACTCATCATTTGGCTAAAAATCATCACAAGAGGATACACTTATTTGTGCTCCCAACTAAGAAAGAAACACCAGTGAAGCAACGATCTTATAACTTCATGTTTTTTTTTTTCAATTCTATTAATATGTTCCTGCCTAAAGACAAATTAATACACTGAGAAAAATGGTCCAAATGAACAATATATTTAGCATTTTATATTAATGGCAACTATATTTTTTAATAACTACGATTAAATAGTTATTCGTTATTAATCTGCCATGCATTAAAAGTGAATAAAGTAAGTTTTCTAACACTGTGTTATAGTCTCAAGTACTAAAATATATTAGCAGGCATTAAAATATTTCATACTCAAATTACAAAATATATCTACAACTAATAAACTCAGTTATTTGGCATACTATTAGTTAGTGTAAATAATAACATTAGTAGGTATAAATGAAAACTGATTAAAGAATAATGGTCAGTGAGTTAGGGCAACTACTAAAATTTTGTATCGTTGGTGTTCGGGTACAATCGACTGGAACCGACAGCACTTCTAGAGCATGTTGGTTTATTGGTTATGTTGTGCTTGCTCCTGGTTCAGTGTCCTGGTTCGTACACGTGTTTATTTGGCTTAGAAAGGTGCTGCTAGCTACCATTCATTTAACTAATTCGTGGAAGTGACAAAGTGAAACAATTAACCTGCAGTGACAGTGCACGGATTGTGTTGCAGTTATCTTTTACGCTAAGTTGTAAGTTATATTTTTATAAAGATGGTAGCCTTATTTTTAGAGTATTTAATGCTTTTCTAACATTTTTAGAATATAGCAATATGTTTTGCATGTATAAATGTACATACCGAAAAACAATAAAGTATGTCATTGTTTAATGTAGCAGTTTTATATTAATTTTACGCACCTCAATCATTTTAATACCTAAATATGTATTATAAAAACATTATAACACGATCGCTGCTGATGATATATTAGTCCTTTTGAGGTAAATAAAACATTTATTATTCAACTTATTCTAAACTACCTACAGTGTATTCTGTGTAATTAACTAGATTTTATTCATGTATTTGATTTGAAGAGGACCAATACTTCATGAAAATCATCATGCAAAATCAGTTACAATAACTATACAAATAAATAATTTATTTGTAGTATGTGTTATTCTACCACAAAATATCATAGTTTAGTTATGATAAGTAAATACAGGCAAGTAACAGTAGTAAGACAAAGCATTCACTATAAGTAATATAGATATTTACACCACATACAGAAGCTACAGTAACTAATACCAGCAAAACAAACAGTAACTCCAAATAATGCAAAACATTTGGAATAAATTATGTTTTTCATTTATCAGGAAAACTAAAGTTATTTAGTGCCAGTCATCATTGTTAGAAACACGACTTTACTTGCTGCAACTACTTTGATCATTTGTCACATATACAAATGATTTTTTTAGTTGCCAATACTAAATTTTCACTTACGGTTAGTAAACATTTTTCTCAGTGTACTCAAACAAAAACGTACACTCGCAAAATACTTGTTGTAAGCTGTTAGCGTAATTATTTCTGCGAGTTCAAGCATCAATCAGCTATAAATTGGTTGCTGACGATTTTTAACAATCACCCCGAGTACAATAGCAAATCAGCGAGCACCATAGCAGAATTAAATCTCATCTGCCTTTAGGGCGTCAAAAACAGCGACATTATTGAACTTTCAAGAACTTTCGAACTATTTTCATTTCATTGAAAGCAAAACAGGAGAGACGGATTAAATCATTCAAGTTTTTCTCTTTTGCTTTGACAGTGAAGGAATACGGAATTCCCAAATACTTTTTTTTTAGTCGCACGAAATTTAATTAAATCGATCTTGGGGCTCCTTCATAACTTTCAACTTATCACGGATCTGCCTGCTTTTTGTCGGTCTCGTCAAACGGGGCCGTGTTAACCGCTACAATTCCATAAACCCAACACGTTTTGTGATACCTAGAGGGCATTGTTCACGCGGGCCTTTATAAATCGTGGCGTGTGGGAAGGCATTTCCACAAGCGTGACGCTTGCCGGGCTTTTGAACGACCGTCAAGTTGGGCGCTCGGGAATTCAACGTGTAGTTTGGTATTGTGTTAAACAAGAGAAGTCGATGCTGATATTGCGTCGGTCAGTAGCACATTCAAACCAAATTGTTTGCTGCGGTGGAGTAAAAGGTGTAATATATCCTATTCTCGCACCTTGGTTACAGTTTAGGTAACTGTATTGGTAATGTTGCAGGTAAAAGATGTTTCAAATAGCCTTTTTGTTTAAGAACAATAGAATAGGATGAGATGTGTTTAAAAATTGTTGAATTAAATTAAATGTAACTATTTTTTTAATATAAGCATTGAATAAACATTTAAATATTTGCTCTATTCATATCAAATTTAAGATAATCAAATATAATCCATACTGATGCATTTTTTGTGTTAAAAATTGTTTGGCTTTTAGAAAATGGCAATGATATTCAGTTTATAAAAATTTAAGCATACCCTGAGTTGTCGTGTGTGTGTGAGAACATGTAATGTTAACATTGCTCAAGATTCCGTTTTAAAAAAGACAATTCAATGCATTACAGAGTATTGCAAAACATATAAGCCAAAAATATCTTCAAAAGCTAAAAGTCCTACCCGCAAATGACCATAACATAAAGTTTGGCACTAGAGTTTGGCATGTGACTTCTAGGGGCGCAAAAATTGAACTATTTATCATGGACTGGGTGATTGTACATAAAGCTTGAGATGCAATAGCAATTAAACTGGGTTTATTCACTCCTAGCCTGGTATGCAGAAAGTTGAGCCCGTTCCTAGTGTTATTCCCTTTTCATTGCTTTTGCTAGTATGGTGATTGCTTACAATAGACCATAAGCTCTGCCTGGGCATAATATCCTCCCAGAGTAAGGTTTTTGCCATGGTTTTCCCTTACTCCGTGGCCATTGATTTTATATAAGTATATTATATATAATCAGTGTCCTTGGCGAATGCTGGGAGATAACGAAAGTCGTTCCATGGGCGCATTTAATAATAACTGATAGCTGACTGATTTACAGTAGACTCGCGATTATGTGAACTAATCACATTTCACATTCTTTATCATTTCTCAAAAGTAGTATTCATATGGTCGCGAAGCTACTGTATTATATTTTTGTTATTAAGAATCATAGGGAAATTATTTAGTTAGAGTAGGAACACTTCAATTGTTATGGAACCCATATAATACTTAGAATAGTTAGCCTCGTGTAGTACCTTTTTTAGGTGGAGCACGGGGTTGGGATGATTTGTAATAATTTAGTTTTCATAAATAAAGTGCCTGGGCATAATCAAGTGATCATTCATCATTCATTAATATTGCAATATATCGTAGAACCTTTTTTTAGATCCCAACATTTGTCCATTATTCTGTCCTACTCATAATATAATGACCTTTTTTTAGGTTATCTACTTTACATCTTCATGAACCAATTATTTACCGTGAACGAATGATTGCTATTATCGAAAAATCATTAATTCACGGTCAAATGATCATTAATATAAATAATTCATAATCGAATTATCATTCATAATCCAAACGTCATAATCAAATTCTCAAATGGTCGTTAATAATTATGCCCATCACTATAAATGACTACAATACTTTTAGTAGTAAGAAGTTACCCCAAAATCAACCCTAGATTGGGGGACACCCGGTATAATTGTTTACTTTTTATTCCTTAGTTAAGTAGTAGAGGACCCACATCCCGCAGAGCCAACATAAAACTCTTTACCTTTTACCGTATAGCTATTATACGCATTTAATGCATCATCTGTTTTTGAGCTTTTTTCACAAAAACCAAAATAACTTTGAAACGATAACCGATAGGTAAGTAGATGTTTTATAAAATTGGCTTTAAAATATATAATAGAAGCTAAAAATCCACTGAAAAAATATAGGTTTCTATTAATAATGTCAAAGTTGGCCATTAGTTTCGATGTAACCGAAAATGCGATGTTATTTTTTCTACATAGATCATAGCCAACTATGCTCAACCCCTAAGTTTCAAAATGGAGATAACATTGCAAATTTAAGAATTTTTAATGGACGGGTTCTGTGAATCACCCTATACCAAAATTTACTGATTACAATTTAATAATTACAGCCTATAGTCATAATGTCATCAATAGATGAATATTTTCGAACAAATCCACATTTTAGAAATAATGTCATTGTAAAAGTAACACGGGCTATAAACGAAAATCCAATCAAACACAATGTCATAATTGAACATTTGACAAATAAATTGACAGTGTAGACAGAGATACCCTTGTTCATATACCTTTATAGTTATTCAACCAATTGGAAGTACCATTGGATGTATGTCAGATGGCGCTCTGCGCCAACGTATCCTCTTTATGCTGCGCGCCATCTAAGAGACACCCAAAGATACTTGAATCGGTTGAATAACTATTAAGATATATGAACAAAGAGAAACATTATACAATCGGCGCAACACAATTTCTTTTTATTGATTCAAAGCAGAATTCTTAATTTTTCATTGAGCGAAACAGTTGCTTCCTTTTTTTTAGTATACACTTTTTTCAGCTTTAAAAATTTAATACTAATCTTAAAAGCAAAAAGCCTGTAAGTGTGTGTAATTTTAAACTTTTATTTCGAATAACAAAAAAATAGAAGAAAATGGGCAATACTAGCTTGAATAGTGTTCATGATTTTTTTTCTGTTGATTACCCTGATAGACCAATACCATCGATTACTACTATAATAATAATAATAATAATAATAATAATAATATATTTGCCGTAATATATCACAGATACAGGCAATTGTCGTTGTACATAAAACAAAAAATACACATTTTGCGGTAACCACAATACTCCCGGCGGACCCCCGCAACACACGAGGAAGCAAGACATACTACCGAGTACTACCCCCCCATTTCATGTATTCTTGGAAGGTATAAAAGCTTTCTTTCATTAAAAAATCGTAGCATGCCCGTCGAAACTTGCCAAACATTTCAATATCCTTAATGTTATTAGGCAATGCATTATAAGCCAATATAGATCTGTAATATGCTCCTCTCTCGTATTGCACCGACTTGTGAATAGGTATGGCAAGATCTCTTGAATGTCTAGTTGTCAAACCAGTACGAGATATATCTATATTTCGGGGATATATACCTCTATTTTTAAAATAGAGTATCAGCAATCTGTATATGTACAGCGATGGCAGAGGAAGAATATTTAGTTCCTTAAATAGTGGTCGACATGACGATCTGCTCGGTTTGTTAAGCATACACCGTAATATTCTTTTTTGAATTATAAAAATTCGTTGAAAACATGAAGCTGAGCCCCAGAATACCAAACCATATGACAGCCTTGATTGTATACTACTGTAATAATACACTCGTAAAGCATTTAAGTCTATCGAATTTCGAATTTTATATATTGCATAATACTGTTTGGCAAGTTCTTTCACCAAACTGTCCACGTGACTCTCCCATTGCAACTTATAATCTAGTGTCACCCCAAGAAATTTTACGTGCTTTATTTGCTCAATTTTTTGATCACTAGCCTTCACCACCATTTCATCCTCAGAATTAAACGTTATTAGTCCGGTCTTTTCGATATTAAGGTGCAATTTATTAATTTTGCACCAATCACTCATGCCCTTAAAAATTACAGTGCACATGCTGCTGACTTCCTCATACGAATTACCTTTTACTATGAATGTTGTGTCATCTGCGTATTGACATAATTCGCCGTTGTTTATAAATTTATCAAGGTCATTAACATATATTAGGAATATCAAAGGACCCAAAGTCGAACTTGAGGTATCCCTGTAAATACTGGACATGGTTGAATAAACGGGGATCTTAGTGTTATTTTCTTCAGCATAGAGACTAACACAATGGGTCCTATCTGTCAAGTATGATCTCAGCAGTTCCAAAGCACCTCCACGAACACCATACCGCTGTAGTTTACTGTACAATACCTCATGGTCAATAACATCAAAAGCCTTGCTAAGGTCAAAATACAATCCAGACACCTTCAATCTGTTGTCCAATGCTGATAAAATTGATTTAGTACAGTTAAAAATAGCATTTTCACATGAGTTGTTGGGCAAGAAACCATACTGAGTGACGCTTAACAGATTATTAGTTGTAAAGAAATTGAGGAGACGGTTATATATTACTTTTCGAATACTTTGGAAAATGTGGATAACATCGAAATAGGCCTGTAATTATTCAAACTATCTTTAGTACCTTTCTTATGAACCGGATAATCTTGCATGTTTTAAGGCATTGGGAAATACACACTGTTGCAGCATTGAATTTGCGATGTCATCAAGAGGTTTTGCAACAAAATTTCGGCATTTCTTGACAAGGTTCGCGGGGACGTTGTCCAATCCAAATGAAGATTTATTTGAAATTTCGTCTATGATTTTACTTATCTCGTCGATAGTGGTAGGCATTAAGTATAAACTATCTTTATTGTTACTTATGTGGCTTACAACTGCGTCTGTATTGCAATTGTCATTAGTTAAAATAAGTGAAATGCTTTAAAAGATATTAGAGACAGTATAGGGATCTTGGACTTTAGAACCCATTTTCATTAATCACTATGGCGTCGTTTTGTTTTAGTTTTTGCTTTTAAGTTCGCTGTTTATAATATTCCAGATTTCTTTTGTCTTATTTTGTGATGTTACAATTCTGTTACTAATTTGAGTTCTTTTATGGTCATTAATTAGTTTATCAACTTCGCGTTTTCTTCTTATGTATGCCGTTCGGGTTTCTTCATTATTAGTACATTTGTACCAATTGTAAAGATCCGTGACCTCAGCTCTCAAAGCTTCTATTTCTCCATTTATCCATTTCACACAGCCAAGCACTACGAACTCTAACCCGTTTTAATGGAAAATGCTGTTCAAAATAAAAATTAAAAATATTATAAAACGAATTATATTTTAATTCTGTATCATCGCAACTAAACACATCTGACCAGGTTTCCAGCTCCAAGACTCGTGAAAACTGTTCACACCTTTCATTACTGTAAATACGCTTTAGAATGTATTTCGGCTGCTCAGATAGAGATGTTTTCATATTTAGGCATATTGCCTTGTGGTCAGTGAAGTAATATTCAAGAATAAGAGTTCAATACATTCCACGTCGTAGTTTGAGAACACATTGTCAATACAATTATGTAGCCTAGTACTTTGTTGTACAAGTCGCCGGAGTTCATACATGCGGCAGGTGTCTTTTCAACTAAATTTGTATTCTTATTTCGTTGTCATTGAAATTTATGTTAAAATCCCCACAAAGTAAGACATTATCGCAAGCCGAGCAGACCACATTCAATACATCTGTTAATTTATCAACAAAAAAGTCAATTTCTCCATCAGGCGATCTATACACGCAGACTACTGAAAACTTCTGTCCTTGGTAATCACAACGTATACTACAATATTCAAAATCTTTTTCAGCACAGTTTACAGACACTTCAAAGCATTCAGCTTTAACTTTTTGATTTACATATATAACGGTACCACCCCCTCTATGTTTAGATCTACAGAAATTGTTCACCATATAGTAGTCATTCAAGATATAGGAAATAGGAAGGAATAAGATTTACACGATCTTTGAATTCCCGTATAAGATTAAAGATATGACAATAAATTAAGTACTTGCTTCTGGTGGTCATATGAAAACCATCCCTAGCCTTACCAGTCCTATCTACCAAAGAATTAACTTCAACATAACTAATTTTGGATGAATACATGTTCTGAATTACATCAAATAGTTTACAATTAGATATAAGATTTAATACCGAATATACTGTAAATTTTCACAAAGAAGAAAGATAAAACTTCTCCCATGTTTCTACTGAAGAAGTAGAACTAGGTATCTTGTTTAGCCGAAGAAAATTATGTTACCTCGCTGCGATACATAACACAAAAATTTAACGTTTCAAAACCTTCAGTAATTGAAATATAGAAAAAAATCGAATATACACAAATGTGCGGCAATCATAAGTAGTTATTTAGGGAGAGCAAGAAGAACTGAGTTTTACAAATGTTAACTTGTTAAATAAAAAACAACTTTGAAATCTTAAAGGGGAACACCCATTTTGTATTGCAGATTCGGATTCTACGCCATCAAATATGTAGTTTTCGTTTGAAACTTTTTTTTCGATTCGTAACAGATTGCGCTGTAATCGCAAAAAAAAACGTGATTGTGAACGTCTAGAAAATACACAAAAAAAGAGAAGCAAGCAAACATGATTTTGTGCTTTTTTTTATTTTAGCATGCAGCAATGCGATCTCATTATTTTTTCCAGCAATTGTTTTTCGGTGATTACGTTTTCTTAGCTCTCTAGCGAAAGAACTGTACCCTTCGCTAGACAACTGTTGAACGACTCGGTAAAAACAAGCGCGCGATCGCACCTTGTCGGAAAAACGTTGTGAATAAAGATTAACAGCATCATCGATATTCCTACCACTTTCTCCATAGATGTAAATCATTTCAATTCTCTCTTGTAATGTTATAGCTCCATTACTGTTTCAGATATTCAACACTAACAATTTGTATTGGATTACAATTATAATCTTAAATGGGGACGGACAATGTGTAAGTATTCACAGTTTTGTCAAGCGTAACTGAATAAAGAACGGTTTCTTGTATCGTTGAATAGCATTCCAATTTCGAATAAATAAAATGTATCGTAGTGAAGAAGCAAGCAGTTTCAAACACATGGCTTTTGAAATTGTTAGTTTATGTTAAAAATAAAAAACAACAAAATCATGTTTGGCTTGCTTCTCTTTTTGGTGTATTTTTTCCTAGACGTTCACAATCATGTTTTTTGCGATTACAGCGCAATCTATTACGAATCAAAAAAATCTGCAATACAATATAGGGGTTTCCATTTAAGATTTCAAAGTTGTTCCCCCCCACTTTGGGGGGTGAGGTGGAGGAGCGAGTTCGGCACCATTCAGTGAGCCCCCTATATTATGACAAATCTTATTAAGATCTTTTTTTGATTTGATGCAGTGTTTTAGAGATATTCCGTTGTCTCAAGATAAAAAATTCAGCCTGTATAATAACGATTACTTTAAAACGTTTTTATTTATGAATAGCTTTGTTTAAACTGTACAGCTATATGTACAGTTTAAACAATATTAAACGTTATTATTAATATTGTATTGCATTTAATTGAACTATTTCAATTACAATATGATAGTTTGGTTAACTCATTAGAATAAAATCTTGACGTTTAATTAATACTTATATTATTTATTGAAGGTTGATTTTGGTTGCATAATCATCCGCAATGCATTAACTGGTCCCTTTTCAAACTGAACATTGGGAAACCATTGTTGAGATTAAAAAAAAAATCACGACGTATGTAGTCAGTATGTAGATTGTAGAAAATCATATTCTAGTGACTATGATTAAATGCTTTGGGATGACGTAACTTGACAGATTGCAGCAGACCCCGAAAGGACGGTAATCGATTTTCTATTTCACTAGGTCATCCTTGGTTTCACTACGCTGTGTATTGAATATTAATGCGGGAGGTCTATCGATGATATATTATAGAGGATGCAGCGAATTTCTATGAAATATGGATCCGAAATTGATTACAATAAATAGAAGGTTTGACTTCGATGACTATTTTAGCTGTGTAAGAATAAATAAGCCGCAAGAAAGTTTTTGTGTAGATACTATCTACTTTCTAGTCCTTCTATTAAGTTCTTTGGCTGACTAAATTGGGAAGTTGGAAAGATTTTAATTATCCTACTTAATAATTACCTCACTTAATAAAATGGCCGGAAAGATAAAGAAAAGACATCTTAAATTCAAAGAAATCCTCGTTCTGAAGTACCTAATTGAATTGAACAAATATTGTCTTATCTAAAGCCTATCAAATCGCAGAGATTGCTGAATACTTTCCTTGTAAAATTATTCTTTTTCATAGAACCACAAAGACAATCTAGTTACTTTTTCATCGGACTGTACGCCTCTCAAACTTTCAACATTTCCATTCTTCATGGAAAACTTTTACCATTGAAGAAAAACTAATAATGCAAGTGTTGTTTCCGAATACTCATACGTAAGCAAATGGGACAGGTGAATGCATATAGGACGATGCCCACGGAGTTTTGTTTTCCGCATCGTTCGAACGGTAGCCGGGTGATTTGTTGACCTTGAAAAGGTGCCAGGCGCCGCGGCGCCCAGACTCTTACGCGAAGTCCTCTTACGTATGCAGGGTGTCAAAGGCAAATCATCTCTGATTACGTCGCTGCAGGGTTTGAGATTGCCAGACGCGAAGCGGCCGCGCTAGGTCGAATATTAAGGATACTTCCGCACATTGCGGTGCGTTATAAATTTAACGCTTGATTGAGCAAGCGGTGATAAGTTTATGACTAGCGCATTTTATAATATTGGAAGCGAAACGCAGAATATAATGTTTATAATAGTAATAATAATATACTTCATTTTATAATACAAAATGTATAATTAATATAGTGTTATGTAAAAAATAAAATCGTCGTTAGCTGCGTAGAGTAATTACTCAATTCATTTTTATACGAATTATGCAGTTATAGATTTTAATAACAACTGGTATACATTGATGCAAAATATTTTTTTGTATTTTTGCTAAATATGTCTTTGGTTGCAGTCAAAACTTCTGTGAAGTGCCTCTATCGTGCTTATATACACATTCATATTTTTCAAAAATAGTCTTTTTAATTTTTTATTTAACAAATAATACACATTCCAAAATACACAGATGGTAAGGTAAGTAAATTATATTTTTTAAAATATAATTTACAACTATTCCTTTTCTATATATTAAAAGTTGCTCTAATGCTTGACTATTTTAGCTTAAAAATGCGATTCACATTACACAGTACTTATATATTCGTTATTAGCACTTACAGCAGCTTCAATACTAACACACCTTAGATTGTAACAAAATCCAGCCAGGTTTGAAGTACGATATTCAATGCGACCATTTCAGGACAAAGAGGGACCAAGCGTCATTCCCAGGAAGGAAACTTCTTCGGACAAGGTAAGTACTCTATCTATCAAACCTTCACATCTTGCGTGTTTTTTTATTTTCGAAAACCATAAGCTGCGTTTTTAAAACATTTTGCTCCAAGCCATGATTCAATTGTTGAGCCTATTTATACTAGTTTCCATTTCAACAATGTTTTCACTAGGTGAGTTTGCTCTTATTATATATGAGGCATCATGTGCATATAAAACCATCTGACATTGGACAACCTTTGGCATATCTTTCACATACACTATAAAAAAAGTTGCAGTAAAATTACATGTAAAATCGTTGGTAACAAAGTTGCTTACAATTTTAAAGGTAAATTTGCTTCATAAGGTAAGTTTCTACCATCTAGTAAATTTCACATGCTGATGTGTTTTCAAAGATTGTACTGAAAAATCGTATGGTAATATTTAATGAACTCTAATTTAACCCGAACAACTGTAAAGTATTTCCCATATGCATTTTTATAAAGAGAGCAAAAGCAACTTACCTAATTCTTTTATAGCACCTAATAGGTCATAACTGAATCGCTCAACCAGGGATCAGGAATGAAACACGCTTACGCGAAACTACGATTGTTTGTGACAACATGGTATCATTGAGCAATAATAAGTTCGACAAACGAATAGAATTACCTACGCGCACAGGTAAATAATCCAATAGCCAATCACATTGCGGCGTATGAATTCGTATTTTCCATAATAGCTATAGTTTTACCGGAAATTCCAAGTAAAAACAATATAATATAAAGATCCTCATATTTTTTACAGCAAAATTAATAGTTTCACTAGTAAAATTACTTTTTAAAGTGCACTAAATGCCCCAAAAAATGTCAATTTTACACATTTTAAAGTAAATTTTGAGAGTGAAATTACAAAATTGTACATGTGTTTTTCCTGTATTTTCTTTTGAATTTTTGTTACAAATCTTAGAACTTACATGAAAAGCTATAAATTTTACCGAAATTTCTTTTTCCATGTTAAATATCCTAGAAGAAAACATGTAAAACAAAATTTACATGATTTATTGTGGTAAATTCACAACGTTATTACTTGTAATATTCTTGATTTACCATAGCAAAGTTACTGTAATTTTTTACAGTGTATAGTAAGAATAATAAAGGCCCTAAAATGGAGCCTTGAAGGACACCATAAGGTTTGTCACTCCATTCCAACCTACATTGTCTGCTGTAAGGGTCGTCAATCTGAATATATTGTCTTATATTGGCTAAATATAACTCAAAACCCATAGTTACCAATTTAGTGAAGAGTACGTTGTGATTAACTCGGTCAAAACTTCTAGATAAATCTAGATGCCACTTGTACAATCTTTCAAACTTGTGCCACTGAACAGTTCCTCCAAAAACCGAAAAAATCCCCGCATGATGGATCTGCCTTTAATGCATCCATTTTGTGAATTACTTAATATATTGTTTTTATCTATAAAGCGTAATATTCGGACAAATACTAAATTTTTCAATGATCTTCGATATGTTAGGAATAAGAGCAATTGAAGGATGGTTTTGAAAATTGAATATATTCCCTTTTTTTATATATTGGTTTTGGTGTATTCCATATGGCCTGTATATTTTCCTGTTGTAAAAGAAGCATTAATTACGTGCATAAGTGTTATCGAGAGCATATCTGTACAAAATTCCAAAACCTTTGCAGGTATCTCATGCTGCCGAACAACTGACAAAGTATAGCCGAAGCTGTCAAAAAATTCTATGCACGCTTAGTATTTAACATTCATAGCTCAATTACATAACTAATAACTGGCCAGTTAGAAGTGTTCAGGCTTAAAACTCAGCAGCTTTCAAAATTTGGAGTTTGCACTAATAATGCATACATGTTTGAATTCCGCATAAAATTGTACCATTATCACAACTTCTTGCTTCATCATGACAGCTAATTGGATAATATTTTACACGACCCTTTGCCTTATTTCTTCCATTATTTTGAGCATACTTAGCTGCCCATTTACCAAGATATTGTGCTTGTTTAAGGCCCTGAATTTGTTTGATGAACTTTAAGATATCATTCATCTTGGCCACGCCCATTTGGCGACTTCTGATTGGTGGATGAAGATGCCGGATTTAAAGAACGGAATTTGGATATTCGCGTCTTGGGGATCAAATTGTGAATCGAGACTCCTATGTAGTTTCTCAAGAGATTTTGTGCCTGAACTTTGTATGCTATACTAATTTTATTCCAGAGTAAAGTTTTTGCCATGGTTTTCCTTTACTCCCTGACGGATGCTGAGAGATAACTAAAGTCGTTCCATGAGCTTATAACTTATAACTATGATAGCTGATAGATTTACGGTAGACTCGCGATTATGTGAACTAATAACATTTCACATATTTCAGCGCTTTACATAAAGTAATATTCACATAATTGCAAGGCTACTGTATTATATTTTTGTAATTAACAATCATAGGGAAATTATTTAGTTAAAGTATGGCATTTCAATTATTATAGAATCCATATAGTAGTTAGAACAGGTAAGCTCGTGTAGTATCTACTTTTAGGTGGAGCGCGGGATCAGGATCATTTATAATTATTTCGGTTTTTATAAATAAAGTGTGGCTTTATTACTATCACATATATTTAAAAAATCGAAATACTTATATGGTTTGAATAACAGCATCATTGTACCTTTACTATAGAAAAGAAAAATACAAAGCTTTCTATCATTTAGAAAGTAAATTTCATAACACATCGCTGCATTATATAATGATAACAGAGGACAATAGATACTCGAGTGTTCTGCAAGGAAAGTTTGTTTAGAATTAAATTTTCTGGTAATATTGTGCAAGTACAGCATCTCCCGTGTAGCAGTATCTGTTATATGTTTTAGTCGACGAAATTCCAAGAGGAAACTTCTAAATTGCTTTGTGAGGACGTATTTTAATAAAACGTCGAAACTTTGAAGGAATAATAAAATAAAAGTATCAAAGCTCTGTATTCTACACTTTGTTCATACATATATTTTACGTATAAATTAAGTTTGGAGTGTAAAGGTTGTACGATATCACATATTTCATGGTAAATTCTAAAAGAACTCATTTTAAACACATACAACAAATTTTGTATTATAAAAAAAAAATAGACCAAACAGAATGTCGCAACTTTATAAATTACACGATTACCGATCAAATCGACATTCTCACTTTCAAATTATCCTGCGTTCGCCCATACATTCCAATAACTCTTCGAGTGAATGCTTTCCGTAAACACATAAAACGGATCATGGCATAAATTGAAACGAATTCCGTTCGCTCTAACCAAATACGATATCTCCCGCCAAATGTATTCGGCTACGTTACATCAGCATACAGGTCATGGGACAAATATTCAATATATATGTAGGATGAGTGTGTATTCCGCATACGAATGGTCTTCTCTCTTTCTGTAATCATAACAGAGCTTTCGCAGTATGGAACCGTAACGAATACATCGAGCCAAATTTCTATGCGATCGCAAATTCAGTCTCTTAAGAGCTATTACTCATTTCCTGAGTTCTTGTCTAAATTGAGAAGGAAGTACTATTTCGCTAATTAGAATGAAGGGATAATAATTCCCGGCGCTTTCCTTTATAGGGACTATTGTCTCTGTATAATGTTACATGGCTCAGTGGTTTCATTTCGTCCCAAAATGCTAAATTGGCTCTCTTCAGTAGGTATTCAACCACAAAGGAAGAGGTTGGAAAAACAAAGGTTCCATTTGATGTCGATACCCTGTAACAGTCAATAACGATTTGTGATTTTTTTTTAGGTAAATATGCACTCAGTTTGTCACGCGATCCTATAAAGTCGATTCTATTGCGTTGCTGTTTTGTGAAATTTTTATAGTTTTTAAGTAGAAAAATCAGTATGTAGTCTTTTTCATTCGCTTTGTTTATTTTAAAGATCTCTTAAGATTACATGTACTATATAAGACAAAAGTCTTGTATCAGATTTAGAGAGGGATATAAATAAAGAAAGAAAGGTATAGACTAGTGCTGTGCTACCGCACCGATTTCATAACCGATTAACTGCCATGACTTGACATGTCTTGACCGACTATCCGCTTTAGTCGAATGATTGCCTTAATCGATTGAAAGCCAGTTTTATTTATTGTATATCTATCTTTACTTAAGTATTTTACTGATTTTCATAATGTTTTTGTATATATACGTTTGCTAAAATTTTCAAAAATAATATTGTTATATAAATTGAGACGCCAGATTAATGTTCTATTTTTAAAGTTTGCTATTACTTGCTTCATTCTTGAACATATGTACTTTTAAGAGCTTAACTTTATACACAACAGTATTTTTTTTTTCTTCAGCATATCAATAATTTTGGATTTTATAAATTTACATTAAATTGCGCTTCTCGTACCAGTTTACGTAAGGCCTAATAGGTACACTTGCATTTACGTATAAAAGAACCACTTTTCTTAGTGTTAAGTTGTGTTTTTTTATTTAGCAGTACTTTTGATTTTCTCACTGATTTTCTGAATCCCAATTTGCTATTTTTAATACGAATTGTTATAAGTAGCTCTAAGACAGTGTGTATCACAAACACATTTCCCTTCCAATATTAAATAACTAGTTGTTAGCGATAAGTAGTTTGAAGCACAACGTATTGACTGAAAGAAAATCCATACATTATAAATGTATTCCACACCTCGCAAGTAAATAAAAATCTATTCTGTTAACAATCGGCGAGTACCTTACCCAATAATGCGAGTAGGTAAAATACTTACTCGTAAGTAATCATTTATGTAAGGTACAACAATTTTCTGCGGCACCACTTGTTGGTTATTACTTAATGGTATGATTATTCTATAACATAATTTAGATCCCTATATTATCGTATTGGTTTCCATTGTCTAAAAAGTCCATTCAATTCATTTAAGCCTAAGTTATTTACTTTGCACTTTCATGCCTTGTTAGTTAAACAGTTAAACAATTATTAATGTCGTATAATATTTACAGTAGATATGTTCCATAAATTTCAAAAATATTCATCAACATAGTCATAAAATTTGTTAAAAAATAACTGGTGAAAATAATAATAATTATGCTGTTTCTTCATTTAAGTGAAAAAATGAACAAGTATTTTTGAGACAGTTTAAGATCTTTACTAATGTTACTAATATTTTTTTTTTTGGTGTAAAACAACGCGAAAGTAAAATTACTAATCTCTCTTAAACGATCTGTATATTAATAGACAAGTTATATATTTCGACACGTCAAATATAAGGTAGTAAATATAAAATAAAAAAGAGGTTTAGTATATAAGTTTTTCATGCTTTTTCAAGCGAAGCTTATAATACAAAAAAAAAAATGTAAATAGCATCGTGCCTAATTTATTTATTTATAGATCCTAACAAATACTTAACCTTATGCTACAATTTGTTTTGTAATTGACACTGTCTTGTGAATACTAGAGATGAGCTAAAGCAGACACAATTATTTGTTAAATATTATGCTTAGTTGCTACGAAAAAAAATAGAAAGAAACATAATATGTATTTGAAATCAATAACATACATGGGATTTCAGAAAGTAAGTTGGAGATATTGTTTTTTATAATTATTAAAGAAAAAGGTAATATCTGGATAAAAGAAATGCTTGATTTTTGATTTTGTGGTCAGTCATGACTGTGTAATTAATTAATAGTTTATTGAAATTTCGATTTGGGATAATTAAAAGTAATTTATATCGCGAAACATGTCGACTTGACCATGTTAGTATGAGTAAATGAATTATTAATATTACGATAATAATGTTATTATCAGCATTTGAAAGAAGACTGTATTAAGGTCGAAACGTCTTGCGATATAAATTAGTTTTAATTATTCCACTAAAATGTTAATAAATTAATAAAAGGAATACCTTAGAAAAACCTATTTATTAAGAAATAACTGTAAACTTAAATAATATTATCTACTATGAAACGTAAAATATATTATTAGATAAATAAATAATAATGCTAAATCTTTAAAACCTGAATACATATTCTCTGAAAAATATACTTCTGTGCTCAACATTAAATAAATACGAATATGTATGCATTTCTAAATGTAAGCCGTCCATTCAATAGACTTTTTTGCCTGGATATTTCCTTCGTTACGTTATTTGCTATTTTCTTATATTCAAAACGCACACGCAGCGGTCCAGACAGGCCTTGCTTATTATATTACGCTCGCAAAGTTTAAGGATGATCTATATCTTTCTCTCTAAATCTGATGCAAGACGTTTGTCTTATATAATACAAGCTTCGCCATTCATGCCCCATCCATAAGTTTTAAAAACGCCACAGGCGATTAAAAGATGAAAACAAAGTGGTATAGTCGGAGGTAGTAAAGAAGTACAAGAGTTTTCGTAAGGTTTAAATTTTCAAATCGAGTTATACTTTAGTATTAGAAAGCCACCGTAGAGTAAAATTAATTAAGATCACTAAACTGTTTTCTGAAACCTCAAAATTTGTAAATGATTAGTGAATGTAATATAGGATAAGAATCTAACAGTCAGACATCAAAATAAAGGGATGCATGATGTCAGCGCTATTGCATACATGTCGGAAAAAATTACAGCAGCGCAATTAATTTCTCAAAGCTGAAATTTTGCAGAACATTAATTTAAATTATAAAATTCACGAAATAAACAGTCAGGCTCATTTTTAATAGGACCCCATCAGTATATATATAATATGCTAACAATAATGTTAACAATGCATCGGCCCTTTAGGTCCGGGGTTTCATCTGTTTTCTGAAACTGTTGCTTTAATTGCCATTATTGTCTTTTTTATTGTACTTTAGGTACGTAAAATCTCCTGATAGTAGACTCTTCAGGAATATCACGATTTGTATATTTACGCAAAAATTGTCGCAAACTTGAATTGTTTAATTTTTTAATCAGAATGATGGCATCTACAAATGCATCGCATAAATCCTCATAAAATTCCTTATATGATGGTCCACTTAACATTTGTACATGCTTTTTGGTTTTAAGATGTTGTTGTAGACTTTGCTTATCTTTATAAATCAAAGTTTGAGCCCAATTTTTACAATAAACATGCCTGTCTTTGAAAAAAGTTAAAGCAATCAAATTATCCCACAAATTGATCCATATTAATAAAAAGTAAAATATAAACTATTAACAAACACAAACGCTGATTGGCAAAAGGAAAGAAAATGAAATTAGGTATTAGGCATATACCTACCCCAGTGACCAACTATATTTATTTCATATTTTATAAATATTTAAAAAATATAAAATCTTTCTTGAATATTATATTAATATAATATGCACAAAATATATTATAGAAAATATATTAGGAAAACATTTAAAAGATATATATGTTATGTAGCATTAACAATATTTTATTGCAAATGTTTTCTCAATATATTTTCATAACTCTGCAAGAATATTTTGCTTTGTATTTCTGTAAATAATTATTTCATATAAAAAAAAAGTTTGCAATTTTGCTTTTGTACATTTGGTGCGTAGGACGAATAATATAAAATGGGTAAAATATGCATACATATTAAGTAGATATGTACCTATTTAAAATGATAGTTTTAAAGATTAAATTAGATAATATATATCTAATATGATTAATTAGTATCTAAGTTGAGCGCTGTAACTTTTTCTAATTAATATATCTGCGTTTTGTATTATATTTTTGTAATATTTTGTAAAGTTGCGAACGTCAACACACCCTCTATTCATTACGGTGCCGGTGTTATATGATTTAGTATTGTTATGCGTCTATGGATTAGGTACATAGAATGCATACGCGCACGTGCGTATCTTTTCTTTCTGTCGTTCTTCATTCGTTTGTGTCCGTTACATGTTATATATAGTTTATAATAGTATACGATTAGGGCAGATTAGGATTAACTGTGTAATTAATTGTTGCGGGGTGTGTTTTAGTTTTGTGGTAACTACGAGGTAAGCAAGACTTGAACATGTCATGGCATTTATAAATTAGGAAATGCTCATATCAGCTATGTACAGAAAGCATTTAAAACTGGGCAACAATTTTCGAAAAGTTCATGCTTCCAAGCTGAAAATAGTTCATTTCTTAATGAATTCAAATGTGCTGAACACGAAAATGACTAAGAAAAGCTGAATTGGCTACGGGTTTTCTGTAAATGTACGCATATTTCAGAAAAAGTGTACTTATGTCAATATTATAATACATGGTAAGAAAACATTAGTCTACTTCTGGCTTTCGACTTCTTTTGGCCTGCCGTTTTGTAGTGGACTTGTGGAGCATCTCTACTGATTGTCCAACAATAGTCAGCTAGCATTGACGTAGACCATTTGCCTTGGTATCCGTTGCTCATGGTGGCAATGTCCTGATGAAAGCGTTCGCCGTGCTCATCGCTGACCTGCCCGCAGTTATCAGGAAAGAAATCTAAGTGGGAATCAAGAAAGTGGATCTTTAAGGATATATTGCAGCCGAATTCATGAAACAAAGCCAACATATCCTCAACCAGACACTTGTAATTTTCTGCCTTGTCATTCCCCAGGAAGTTTGCTGCCACTTGATAGAATGCATCCCAAACCTGTTTTTCTTTACCTTGAAGAAGTTCCTCAAACTTGGGGTCTCGGAAGAGCTGTCTAATTTGAGGCCCCACAAAGATGCCCTCTTTAATTTTGGCTTCACTGAGTCGAGGGAATTTTTCATGCAGCTACTTGAATGCTGGTCCATTCTTATCCATGGCTTTTACCAAGTTTTTGACAAGACGAGCTTGATGTGTAAGGAAGAATATGATTTTGTGTGGCTGTGCCAATGGTGGGTGCTGTACATTCGTTTCTTCATGCTTAAAAATGCTCTCGGAGGCCAGTCTTTCTTGATGTAGTGCAAATCGATTGCTCTGCTGTCCACAGACAAAGAAACAGCAAGTACTTTGTATATCCCTGCTGCAAACCCATAACAGAGATACTACCTTCAGGTCAGAACATATCTGCCAGCCATACTTGCTGTAGTTAATCGTCTCCAGTAGCTGCTTTAGATTGCCGTAAGTCTCCTTCATGTAGACCGCATGTGCAATAGGTATGGATGGAAGCTGGTTCCCATTATTCAACAAAACCGCCTTTAGGCTCAGTTTTGAAGCGTCTATAAACAGCCGCCATTCGTGGGGATCATGTGCAATACCGAGAGCTTGTAGTAGACCATCAATATCGCAGCAGAACACAAGGCTTTCTTCTTTCTTAAAGAAAGATTCGAAGAGCTAATGGCGAGTGCGAAATGAAGTCACTCGGACATTCTGTTCCAGAAGATTCACTGTCGAAGTCTTGAGGCCAGTATCTCCGCTTTGCTTTTCGACAGATCCAATCGCGAACAAGATCGTTCATTTCATCTTGGTAATTTTATGTGGTGCAGATGTTCGTCAAAGCACGAAAAAGTTATCATCCTTACTGCCACGTGAGGAGAACTCGCCGACGCATGGCCATCCTCATCGTCTGAACTGATAGAAAAATCTGTAGGAGGTTCTGGAATTGGGAGTCCTTCGCCATGAGAGACAGGTCGCAGAGCAGATGGTATGTTAGGGTATTCAACTGTCCATTTCTTCTTCTTACCATACAGAAATAACAGTCGTCAACGTGATTGGTGGGCTCCCTCCAAATCATGGGCACAGCAAATGGCATTGCCTTTCTTTTGCCATTAAGCCACTGTGAAAGATTTTACGGCACAAGTGCGGCAGCATACGTGTGGGGCCCAGTCTTTGTCCTGTCGCCTATCTTGCAACCAAAATACAAATGATACGCTTTCTTAACTGTTGCACTGATGTTCTTTTTCTGTGCAGCAAATGTCACTTCTCCGCAAATATAACAGAAGTTATTTGCACTATTAACACAGTTACGAGCATTGCTACTGTTTAGTTACTTTACACTATAGCAATCACTTGTGTATGCTAGAGCTTCGAAAAATATGCGCGAATGAAACGGACATTGCACGAGTTAATTGTCACGTCGGCCATTTATAAATAAACTATAATTAGCTATTGCTTGATATTGCGCAATCAAATTTCGCAACACTCTCAATGGAAACTTACAGCAAATGCTGCATTAACTTCTTTGCATGGGGGGTGATGCAATATGACGCAAAATTTCGTAATTTCTCACTAAATTGCATTACATTATGCATAGCATCTATACAATGGACAAAACGTCAATATCTCTGGAACGTGAGCCAATCAACTTTTTTCAAGTGATATTCGTGTTCAGCACGTTGATTTCATTCGGGATTGGGTACTTTCACCTAAGAAGCAATTTCACTGTTGACCAGTGTAATATAATTGTAGGAATTTTATGCATCATATATGTACTGCATCTACCAGATAAATTGCTAGTTGATTTGCTTAAGAGATTCATCTCGGTAGATAAAGCGTCATAACCTCAAATAGAGGTTAGAATACGTTGTGTTGTTTTATTGTTTGTACGTAGAATGTTTTCAAATACTATGAAATAAAGTAAAATAAGTATCGTAAGTATTAGAATGTTAGCTACCAAACTCCAATTTTTGTAAATGCTCCAAATGTATTAGTAGGTGTTGATAATGTTGTACGATGGTTTATTCATGGTAGATCTAATACAAATTGGCATTGTTTTAGGAGGCCACATGGAAACGCCATGAGAAGCGCCACTACGAATATATGAAAAAAGCCATAGGGTTGTACCTGGCACCAGCCAAGGCTAGACTTTAAAAATGAGTATTTTTCATTTTTATTGGCTTATTCAAATAAAATGATAATAAATACGTTTGTTTTCTATTTAGAACACGTCAATTAAAAAATAGTGATTAATTTGATAAACCTTCAGTACGCCTTAAAAGATGCCAGAGTTATTGATTATTAACTTGTATGGTGAGTGTGAAAAAACAAGTTCTTGCCTTTTAGACAACTCTATGTATGTTTCAACTTTTCGTTATCGACGTTATACATTCTAATAACAAGAACAATTTTATTTCATTTTGACAAATTAAATAGAATTGCAACCGAATGTTTAGCGATCTTTCTCATGCAGCATAAAGTTCGATACTAGCCATCAATCGGGCTCGCACTGAGAATATGTAAACTGGGCAATAGCGACAATGACACGCCCGCTGCGCCTATGTAAATTCATGGTCAATCATCGTCATTATTTTAGCCGCTTTCTACCTATCACCAGCAACGTCCGGCGCCTCCACCAAAACCCCATGACAGTTTTACAAACTATTGTTACAACGCCCCCTCTATTTATTTTAACCACCTTCTTTGGCTCTGTCATCGTTTTTATTGCATGTATGTGAACTTCAAATATAAAACCTTTTACAAAAAAAAAAGAACGTCTCTTCTAAAGACAAAAAAAACACATCCCTTCCATCCTCGTTTTTTTTAAACAGACACGCCGCATGAGCACATCCTAATTACGTATCGTAATTCCCGCTTCATTTTTGCCTGTCTTTTCATCTGCCTGGATAAAGTAACTTGAGTCGAACACACAAAAAAAAGAAATAGATAAACTCACGAGCAAGTTCGTTTACTAATTTAAAATATTCACCAAGAACTAATTAAGCGCCACTATTTTATTAATCAATGCCTCCCACACGGGAGCAAAAAGCACTTGATCGCTGAAAATTACTGTCTTTTTTTGTATACAAACGGCTGGCGTACCAAGTAGCGGTTGCGAAAATTAAATTAAACACCGAAGCGTGGCGAACTTTTGAAAACCTGTAATTGGAACGACGCCTCGCGAAGTAATTAACCGTTTTCAATGATAGTCGGTTCCGTGCTTGCGGCAATTACCAAATGACTCGAGCAACAATCTCTCCCTCTTCGCGAATTAGGTCTTCGTTTCAATGGAATCGTGCAGTCGTCTGTAGACGTTATACAGCGTTGATTACCTTGCTATAGTGCCGGCAGCACCTGCGTTGAAGAGACGTCTTTGATTGTGATCAGAATTTCTTGCAGTTGATTATGAAATTCTGTCTGTGGTGGGAGAACGATTCACAAATTGTACTTTGGGAAATCGTCGTTTTTACTGACTAGCATAAAAATTAAATATTTTTTTGTTTCATTCTGTGTGTTTGTTAAATACTAAGCCTACCGTTATATTGCAACGTTAGGACTTTCTATCCGGTACTCATTGTCAGTCCAGCCAAAATTAGATTTTCATCAATTCATTAAACCAACCCAGACTTTCATTCCAAAATATACCAGTCAAGCCGTTATAGACACAGCAATGCATGAGGAGATTGTTAACAATCTTACTGGTTACACTCTTATTTATACGGATGCTTCCAAAACAGCAGATGGATGCGGCTGCGCATTTCTTAACTATAGTTCGAGTGTTAGTAAATCTTTTCGCCTTAATTCATTGGTGAATATTTTTTCAGCTGAAGCTGATGCAATTGTAGAGGCTCTTGAGTATGTAAAGCACCTGGATGTCGAAAAATTTGCTATTATGACTGATTCTCTGAGCTTTTTACAAGCTCTACGAAAAAGAAAATGGTTTTCAGAAATGCATCCATTGGTGTTGGATGTTCTATTGAGCTATGTTGAATTGGAGAAGCAACACCGAACAGTTAAGTTCTTTTGGGTGAAAGCTCACGCATAATTCCTAATGAGGAGGTGGATTGTTTGGCTCGGGAGGCAATAGGTAACGACGAAGCTATACATAAAACTGTTTACATGAGGGAGGTTAGTGCCAAAATTTGATGTCATTTTCTTCGCGAAAAGTGGGGGGAGAGATGGCAAATAATATGTAAAGAAACCCCACACAGTACACCAAATCAAATACCCTATCTGTGTTTCATTCCCGTTGGGATAGTGTCGCGTGGTTTCCCGCTATTTTTCTTCCACAATGCTAGGATGAAATTTGGGCACGGTAGTTTTCCAGTACACCTCTATAGATTAAAGATAATTGATTCACTGCTTGCTCGTGTGGTTACGAATTATGCTGATTTTGAATCATTTGTTCCTCGGATGCCCAAATAATGAATTAGAACGTCGTGAGCTGATTGCCGGCTTAGTAAACAATAAAGTAATCTTTCCAATAGCTGTAATACCTATTCTGCAATGTAATGATATTGAAGTTTATAAAGTACTAATGAATTTTATCAAGAAATGTGGAATTCAAATTTAATGTTAAAGTTAATGTTATATGTTATATTTTGTTAGTTAATGTGGCTGATGGACTATGATCCCTTAAACGCCTAAAAAAAAAGCAATAAAAACGGTGAATATAATGTATTAATAAAAATATTATCTGAATAATAATATAATTAAAGCAAAGCTAAACCGAAAAAAAAAACAGATTTGATTGCTCAACAAATTTGACAGTGGTTTAACAAAATTTCGTTTAAATAGCAATTTTCGCTAATCTTTTTAAGTACTTTCTCTTAACTTTCCATAAAACATTATTCAATAAAAAATCGTTGTCTTCATCACACACTTGAACTTATTTTATTATTATTTTACCTATTCATCATTAAAGTCCGAAAAAATATTTATATCGCCACTACAAAAAATTGACTATAACACATCAACAACACACATTCTTAATTAATAATATTTTGATTGCGCCAATTGGTAGTATTTACTTAGTTATTTTATTTGATGAACTATGCTTTCAGGCATTGTTTGTCAGTCACCTTGTATATCAAAAATCAAACAATTTGGAAACATACTGTTATAAAAATAATTTCAAATAACAAGTTCAAAGTTACTCACACAAGCAACACCCTACATTTTAACATAGCGATAACGGTACAAATACCGTGAGATCGAATAAGACTGTCCTGATCTACTCCACTTTCCACGAAGATTAATATCAATATTTACATCCACTGTCGATTGAAGTTAGTTAATGAAAATAAGTAAGTGCGGCATGTAATTAATATATCACTAATGTCAACTCGGGCAAACAAGGGTAGTGCAACCAAAATTGCAATCTAAGTTATGAGTCATTCAACTAACTCCCGCGCCAAAAATAACGTAAATAACCATTTTCAAAACAGTCATATTTGGAATAACAATACAACCAGAGTTTAATTAAAGGTCAGAAGGTAATAAACAATATATATTGCAAAAATACACATTTATGTCATAACTTATATCAGACATTCTTCATAAATTTATATGAGGTACTGATGAATGGATGCTTTTCATAAGCCATACACGCTCTAGAAACAAAAACATATAATAAATTAAAAAATTGGGAACATGTTTCATAAATCATTAGATTCTGTCAGATTATACCAATTTGATTATTCATTATGTCGTTTTGTGTTCGTTTTGTTCCTGTTTGTTGACGATGTATTTATTAATCGCTTGTAACAATCTGTGTTGTTTTATTTATGATTGTTTACCGTTATTTTAATCTTAATTTTGACAAGTGTAAATTTTATTTTACATACAATAACAAAAAACTGACAATTTCTGTAATTGTTTAATTGCAAAATATATTATTATTTTATTATTATTATTTTATGTTATAAACATACCTCCACTGCTTACATGCTGTGTTCAAAGTGAGAACCACTATTATTTATGCAAGCATTCTACCCTCTTCTTCATTGCTTTCAAAAACATTTATTAATTGCTAATTTGTAATATTCTTCATTTCATTTTTTGTTTCTCTTGCTGTATGAGCAGTAGCATGTCATTTTGAAAAATAGCCTAGCTGTAAATTCATCATCAAATAATTTTGCTACAAATTAATGTAATATAAGTCTATATCTGGCGCTGTTATTGTATCTCAAAGAATATCGGTCTTATTATACGTCTCCTGGATATGCAACCCATATCCCTATTTCTACAGATACAATTCTGTTTCCGAACAACATGAGGATTTGTGCGGACCAAATCTAATATTTTGGGAATTTACATCACTTTTCAATATAAACCAGGCTACGTCAGAAAAAAAGGAAGATTTAAAAACATGTCATTCCTTAAAATTACATTAAACTAATGGGAATATTCCAAACGTTTTTCGAAATCTAGTGGCAATATTGCTGCACGATAGAAATTTTATAAGGATGATAACGAGCTTCCGTTTTCAAGCTTTCTGAGCTGATCCATAAGATAAACCTACAAAAAATTCACATTCCCTTTTTATAACACCATTTAGTATGTGTATTTCTACCATTTGTGTGCAAGTTGCCGTAATAGCTTTCCAGGCTGTGATCCAAACGAGCACGTACATCTTCCACCACATTTTCGGTTGGAATTGATGGGCGACCTGGTGACTTTCCCTTCAAAACACTTCCAGTTCCTCTAAAGCGATGGACAACGCGATTGATGTGTCGAAAGAGTGTTTCATTATCAGTTTGGCTTCGGCAAATTGATTTATTAAATTGTTCAGCACAAAGTACCAAATATACAATATCTCCACTTCCCATCACCTGCTCACTCGCCATTTCGGAAGTATGTCTCCGAAATAAATTTATCTTGGTCCAGTGTAAATGGCATTTTGCCAAAAAAAAAAACACGTTACGCTATCAATGCGAAATGAAGGCGTAGTTTGAGAAAGACTTGTATGTGAAAAATTAACACAACAATAATACGAGTGATGACTAAATAAGCAAAATTCAAACACGAAACGCACGGCTATGTAGAATATTATGTTCATTGACAGGAAAAATGTGCGTGCTAATGATTGGAAAGTCATTTCCGTCCACTCAAATAGTGACATCTAAGTGACGTATGTTAGTTACGCCACATTTGTATATCGATAATGCAATGTTCGTCAGTCGTATGTGTTTCCTGTGTGTCAAATTAAAGTAACATTTTATTGAAGAATCATCGTATTCGTAGGTAAGAAAAAATATAAAAATAATTTAGTATTTACGGCAAACTTTTTTGGTTATAGGTTACGATAGTGTAAAGTGAAATAAAATTTATTTCAATACAAGTAATCAGTTACTGGAATTGATTAATAACATTGGTCTAATGGATCACAACTTGAATTTCGTATTTTCATTTGTAAGGACCCATTGAAGATGAGAAATAAGTAAACATTATTAAAATAAAAACAGATATCTTTAATATTATTGAAGATAATGTGTTATACTTAAAAGTAATGGATAAGGATGGTAAGTGAATGCAAAAGTAGTTCATGTTAGATGCAAGGTGAGAAGTCCCCGATTATGAAATGGGTAGCCTAGTTTTACAAGAGTATTTAATTGGTATGGATGTATAGGATTACTATTCGAAATTTTACTGTATGGTAAAATATGTAAGACAGATTGGCCCGTAGAAAAGTAGTACTGAAGTTGAAGTTTTGTAGAAAGAAGTAAATTACAGTCCTCAAGGCCTGTTAAGGATTCACTGCTTTACTTAGGCCTACAGAAAATGATTCCGAGTATTTAGGATGTATTAACGATATGTATAATTAAAATTCAACTAATTCATTACATTATTGTAGAGATTTTTTGTAATAAATTGAACAAAGTGGTGGTTTGTTTTTATATTGTAGTTTTGCTAAGTAGTTAGTAATTTCTCAATTTTGAATGTGGTGACAAAGCAAAATAGTGTTCATGTCGTACATCATTATCTTCGGGCATTAAGAAGGAAAAAAAACTTAACATCTGATTATATTGACAAATTCATTTTTAGAAACTATTATTAGTCATTACATTAATGAAAATTTACGTGTTGATGTAATTAAATAAATAATTGCATTCGTATAAAATAATTTCATTTTCGGTCATAATCAAATTAATCATCAAGTTGCTTGGGGTGCTGCCTAAAATATGTTTCATCAAAAGATGCTCACACATTATATTTCACTGAGCAGTCAAGAAATCAAGTGAGTGACCATTTGGAGGGAAGTAAGTGGAGCTATCAAATGTTTTTAGTTGGTGACGGACGGAAATTGTCAAACTTGTACTCGAGGCGGTAATTCAAAGCAATTTATATAATAATGGATGTGCAAACATGTATGGAATGCACTAAAAATTCAGCGACGTCTGTAATTTAAGAAAACACATAAAAAAAAATCATCCGGAGAATAATGCTTATTTAGCTTCTCTCAAGTGAGAAAAAAATAGAACTTACATTTTAGTTGCAAGAAATGCCACAGAAATTTTAATTATTCAAAGCATTTAAAGTTCATTTAAAAAAAAATACATAATGAGAACGAAGGCAATAGAAGGCCCAACATCAATGCGTAATATGTTAGCAACTTCGTTGCAGAAAAGCAGACCGTTCTACAACATTATAGAGAGTTTCATAATATTTCAATTGCGGATAAAAAAATGGTGTTTCAAACGGAGGAAGAATTTAATACTTAATAAACTATACATACAAGAATTTAAGGGCCTAAATCTGAATTCATTAAAATATGTTTGTTTTTATATATTTCCATACCCTCATAACAATTTAATTGCACATAGTTGCTTACGTTTTTAACTAAACTTTACATTGTCAACTTTGCGTTTTCTTCAAGCATATGTAGGCTACACTAGATTTGTCAAACCTTCTAAATTTAGATGAGCCAAATGCTCCTTGTAACGCGTTTTAATTGATCTTTTAGTTTGCCCCAATATATACATGATCACAATTTTTACAAGCTATTTTTAAATGCCTGATTTGTCCAAATGATCTACTTGATCTTTGGCTTACCTAAAATATTTTTAAGACTATTATTTGCAGTAGTTGTCTTGTCTAGAAAAAACGTTTTAAGATGAGTTAATTCCCTAGTTTATTCTCTTTACATTGGTGATGCTTACAGATTATTGGCTTATTGCACAGTTTGACCTTCAAACAGTCACTGTTGATGCGAGAGCATACCTTATATGTTTTGCTGTTAATAAATTCCTGCATTCATTTTATATATATTATATATATATATATATATATATTTTACAGAAGCATATTTGTTTTATTCTATTAATCTTCTAAAACATAATCACACATTTCAATTTCAAGACAATACTAACAACAAAGAACTATTGCTGAATTTTATTACATAAATATTTAGTCCATAAAATAATACTTTTAATTGGTTTGATTTTAAATGTTTTAACTTTAAAATAATATTAAATAATTTAGAATTTCACATTTTAGAAATAATAGTTTGAGATTTTTTCAATTTGAGCATATAAACTAATCTCTCTATTTTCCTTTTGTGTGTTTAATTAATTAAGTCAATTTCTATTAGACATAGCATCATTTTTTGTAATATTTTTTTTTTTTCTGAAGACAGTGTATACATATAGCTGAAACATTATTAGAAATTGAATCTATGAGTTTTATCGTTTCCACTGGCTACGAAGAAGGAAATAACTGGTTTTTACTAATTAACATATCATTAAATGTCTTATTGTCATACTATCCATATTTAAATGTATTTTAAAGTATCATGGTGTAACTAGTGTTACACTGTCCACAAATGCTCAATATCATTTTGTGCGAGTCCAAGTTTTCTAGTGATCTTTTTGCATCCCGAGGACTCAGTTTTCTTTTTCCACAAAATTTGACTTCAGTATTACTTTTCTGGACCACCAATCTGTCAGGCTGTGTTTTTGCCATGGAGTAAAAAAATCTGCAATAACAATTTACATACTCATTAAATTTTCTTGTCAATGGAGGGTTCTTCCAATCGAAGGCTTTCTTAAGAAGGGTAGAATGTGTGTACATGCATTGCGATCCAAAGGAGAATTGAAATAGGATCATTAAACTGAACTTGAGCTCTTTTGCATTGACTTACCATCTTATCATTACTTTTAAGTTAACACATTATCTTTCAATAATATTAAAGATATCTGTTTTTCATTTTAATAATGTTTAACTTATTTCTATCTTAATGGGTCCTTACAAATGAAATACGAAAATTCAAGTTGTGATCCATTAGACCAATGTTATTAATCAATTCCAGTAACTGATTACTTGTATTGAAATAAATTTATATTTCACTTTACACCATCGTACCTATAAGCAAAAAAGTTTTGCGTAAGATACTAAATTAATTTTATATTTTTTCTTTCTACGAATACAGAATTGCATTCTTCAATAAAATGTATATCTTTATTGACACAAGTAAACACATACGACTGACGACATTGCTTATGATATACAAACTGTGGCGTAACTNACGACTCTAGTGACCATATCGTTCGATTCTCCACGACTAGCATGAATCTGGTCGTGCCTGGATTCTTATAAGTTATCTTAGTGTTGGTGTCCATGATGTCGCCTTCACCTTTGACTATTGAGGAGTCGGTGTGAAAATCTGGATGAGATAGGATCACGTCGAATGTGCTTTGTCGTTTGCACTGTAAGTTGTGTTTGGTATGTGCGTTGGGATCGTAGTTTCCAGCGTCGCAGAATAGCGAAACTGAAGGCGTTTCCGCGGCGAACGTGATGGAAGAACGGGCTCTGAAATCTACCATTTTACTTACGTTGTATTCAGTGGAAGTCCCATTGCAAATTCTGCGGTGAAAGTTAGCATTTAAGAACCCTTACAGAGCTTTTTTTTGTTACTTACCCATAATCCGTTTCAAAATCCGTGCATCCTGTTACCTTAACGGAATCACCTTCATGGAAGTACATCGGATACACTGGGTCGTTCTTGTAACCTTGTTCTTCGAAGACGCCGTAACGATATTTCGCAAATTCCTTCACTAAGGAATGATCTGTAAAGTAATAATCATTTTTAGTACCAATCATAATTTTGGATTTTTCTTCTAATTTAACCAAAACGGAATTCTTTTGCTCCAAAGCTCCATAGCTCAAATAAATCTGATCACAGCTTATTCACAACCAGCAGATTGTTGCCTCCATAAAACTCCTCTGGTGGGGTCGTTCGCTTAAAAATTTCAATAAAACTCTCCCAGATAATAATAACAATAAAATAACTGTATTCAAGCTACTAACTTATCTATAAAAGAAGGACAATACTTTATGCAAGCAATATCCGAGTATCGAAAACCTAACTTGTGTGTTTAGTGTTAGCAGTTGAAACGTCTACATTTCTAAAATGTTCCGGTTTAGGTACCGTTACGGCATTATGTATGCGGACAGTTTACTATCACGTAGGTGCACACAAATACTAGTTGGCGAGAGCAGGGGATCATCACCTCTCTCAATGCACTCGTGATATAATTAGTAAAGTGCAAACATTTTGGGATCGTAAAAATTGTTGGCGATAGAATCATTATTCTAAGTTATATATCAATAAAAAATGTTGAGGATTTAGAAACCAGTTCAGACTATTACATTTTGGTTTAACCAAAACTTTTCACCAGAAATTTCAAAGATTAAATTCTATTTATATATTTTAGTTCTATTTAATGTGTATGTGTGTGTGCCCGCGGTGACGTAAGCGGCGTCATGAAAATAATGGACAAACAGAGGAATTTGGCGCGATCACCAGAACAGTACAACGTCCCTGATTGGCGAACAGCCGAAGTCAACCATGCGTACGCATCGAAGAATACAAGTTGGCAGCCACCGTTCAAAGAGGTCGGACGTAGGCAAGGTTCGTGTATACTAGGTGGCCTCATAACTTTTCAGCCAATCAAGAGAAGGAGCGCGAACACGTCATCACGTATGCTGTGCTTAATAAGTAAAGTGGTGCATATAATGTAAAAACAAATGGCGATTTGTACTCCCAGACTAATATTATTTTTTTCAAAAATCTTAAATTTAGAATTCTCTTTCAAATTAATGTTATGTCAAGAAGAACGTGTCTTGAAATATAATTTCAGGTTCCTTTTATTATTACAGAATACCACAATACCATATTATATAGTCAAAGAAATGTTCCACTAGCGTACTATACGTGGCACCGCAGTATTCTCTTATGGAAATATTACCACTACAAACGTGCAACAATAGAAAATGCTGGTGGTGTCATCTATAGTGCGCCAGTGGAACATTTCTTTGACTCGAAAATGATCGCGAGGCGCCTCATCACAACCTCATCGCGTATCCACCCTCCCCTTTCCCCGGGCCTCCCCTGCAAGTTATGAGGCCACCTAGTATATACGAACCTTGGGACCTAGGTTCGTCTGGAACGAGACAGTTGTGAGGTCCGCCATTAAGCACCGCCCACAACACAGTTATATATTAGAGCCGTTTTACACGTACGAGAATTTTTACATAAATCATTCCAAAATTATCTCGAAAATTTTAGTGAGAAGAAATTTTGTCGCGATACTTCATTTCACACAGGAATAAATTTTAACCGGAATTTTGACGATATTTGTTGTTGTAAGCATAGAAATCCTAAACAAATAGCAGTTAACCGATAAACCAGCAAAATATGGATCATAATTGTTTAGATTAGGTTACAACTTAGAAGTGCAAATGAAATTAACCTTATTCCTGTGTGTAAAACGACCTGAAAGGTCGCGACAAAATTCTTAGGAAAAATTCTTACCAAAATTTTGGGATAATTTTTGTTATGATTTATGTAAAAATTCTCGTACGTGTAAAACGGCTCTTAGTTTAAAGTGCGTTACGTAGCGAGCTGTTGGTAAGTCCGTGATTGCAAAGTAACTCGGCTATTTGTTGCTGCCAGATAAGCATACCAGATATTGGTAAAATATAAGCGCGTGGCAGGTTGACGTGTCTCCGTCATTGTGTAAGAGTATGGCAATTTATTTAGAGACAAAGAATAAAACCTTAGAAGCGAGAAATCCAGCCATCAGATATTAGATTGCATATTAGCCCGTACGGCTGAAAGTGTTGTGCTGCACTATGGGGGAGTTTCCCGATCCATAGAGTCCGACGATGGACATAGTCAGAGCTGACCGACGAACGACACCACTGCCCATGTCTAAACCCAAAACGACCACGTCTAGAGTCAAAACTACAAGTGTTACCGCCTTATTAAATTTTTGGAGTCGATAAGTGCTAGACAGCAGCATTGTCCTAAAAGACCTATAGAAAGATTAATATAGGCCACACGAATTACTTACCTATTGTAAGTGATTTTGAAATATATTGCAGTATTTGTGCTACTACTATAAATTGTCACGAAAACAATAGTGCTACCCAACATATAAAAACTAAGAAACATCCACAGGATATTAATCCAGAGGTAGAAGATGTTAACAATTTTACTCAATATTTATGTGAAGCTTCTTTGGCTGCTAATATACCACTTAAAAAAATAAATCATCCAGTATTAAAGATAACAAAAATACTCCCAACTGTGGTATTGGTAATGCTGTAAACTTCTCCTAAACCCCTCACCACCAACCAGTGTTTCTGCTGATGATGATAGCTTTGCTATCGAAACGTACGTCCAGTTTAGTGCAGTTTGTGGTGAGGGGTTTACGAGAAGTTTACAGCAGTGTTAAAGAGTTTTCTCAAAAAGCATGTTCCTATGAGACAACATTTCGCCTATATCGCTCAAAATTCTATAACAAAGTTATGCTTAAAATTAAAAGTAACCTTATAGATCACTACTTATGGGTTAGCGTTGATGAAACCGTAGATATCTTGGTTACTGCGTTGTAAACGTAGTTGTTATATTACATCCTACAATTCGAAGTACGACTTATTTAATATGTACTAAAGTAAGCGGTATATATCAGTAAAATCGTCCAAAGTGGTGTAGATGAGCTGCTTGGTGGAAATCAGCTGGAAAGAGTTTTACTACTTGTTTCCGATTCCGCAGCATATATGCTAAAACTGGGAAGACTTTTCAAAGAAATTTATCCGAATTTATTACATATAACTTGCGTAGCACATCCCGTGCAATAACTTTATGGGTAGACGCTTCTCTTTTTATTATAACAATTTCGTTGATATAAAAGATTTGATTCTGAAGTTACCTAACGATGCCAATAGCATAATTGAATGCAAAGCAGTTTTGCAAAATAGTGAGTTATTGAGTGAACTGAAATTTATTAATAATAATTTTAGTCATTTGACGGATACGATTATCTTTTTTGAACAAAATAATCTAAAAATTACTAACGCTTTAACTACCCTAAATAACATAATTTCACAAATGAAAAATATTCCCGGTGATTTTGGAAATAAATTAAATGAAAAAATTACTGCAGTATTTAATAGAAATCCTGATACGAGTTAGATCTCCCAAATAGGTATACATATATAATTTCACATTAATTGTGTAGAGTAGTACCATCTTCAATTTGTATGTAAGCGACCAAGCAATGTCCAATTATTTCCTTTAAAATTCATTCTGAAACGTCGCACTTAAAATAAATAATTTAAAACCGGTTTGTGCTCTATTTTTGGCAATTTATCCTTGGTTTTAATACTGTGTAAGCAACAATTTTTTTTTAGTTTTAATTAACAAAGGTGCAAACTACTGAATTCATAGTTTTTGTCAGATTCTCTCAGTTAATGCCTATGTTACTTTTTTTTTTCTATGAGATGCGTATAACTTATATTGCCATTATTTTGAACAATGTTTTGTAACTTATTGATGGGTACATATCCTTAATGGGAAAGTTAAAAATAACTGCACTGAGAGAAATGAAAATACCAACCATTTTTACAGTTTCAAATATATATGCATTATTAATAAGTAGGTATCTGTGGGCTTTTGACGCAATCTTTCTCTCTCGCGCTTATGTAAAAACCCGTATGAAAACAGGATATCCGCCTTTTAGAATACTATTTGCCTTTCTCTCTATTGATAAGAAAGGATTTTACTATACAAGTGTCGCTCAAAAGTCGTGTATACAGTGTGTTTCAAAAGTATACTAACGTTATGAGCGTTATACGTGTGTCGTGCGACGCGTGTGAGGGCTGGCTCGCGGGGCGCTGCACGTCGGTGGTCTCGGGTCGGGCGTCTGTCGGGGTGCGGCTGGCGGGGGCGTCTGCCGGGGCGGCTGGCGGGGGGCGTCTGCCGGGGGCGGCTGCGGGGGCCGGCGACCGGTGGGGGAGACGGTGTATAAATTTATTTAATTCTGTGTCAGTGCTGTAGTAAAGATTGAGAAGTCTTAAATCGAGGCAAAAAAAAAAATGTTGAAAATAAGGTAGTTGAAAAGTTGGTCTCGTACTCCAACATTTAGATAATGATACGTTGACAGATATGGATAAGGGTCTAATTAAATTCATTCCTATGTACCTATTCGAAACGCATATTAGTCCGACATGTTTGGAACAGATATGGGATGATTTACCTCGAAAGAAAAAGGAAAAACTGCAACCATATAGACCATGTTATCGTCACTACAATACACCTGATCAATCAGATCACATTGATGGTCCACCACCGCCCAAAAATCGTTGTTAGGATGTAAAGCTGTGAACGATTTTTTCGATAAAATTTGAATTTGTTGAGAAAAAGAAGATTCCCAAGAATTAAAGTTTATTGCGTTACACTTATATTTTGTATGAGCAATACATGTATTTAAGAAATGGATGAAATAAAAAACGATGATATATATATATGTAGTTGTTTTATCTTTTTTGACATTAATACATAAATAATAATATTTATATCTAAATTCTAATAGTACATGCATATAATAGAAAGTATAAAATAATATAAATTTCAATGTTACAGTATATGATAATATTTATATTAAATTCTAATAGTACATACATATAAAATAGTATAAATTATGTCTACACTTAACTAAACAGAAATGGATAATTTAACATATATAAGTAGTATTAATAAAGAAGTAATCATCTCTTTCCTACGAATTAATCATCTTCCTGATCGCTTTCGTAACCATCAGGGGCAAATTTTTTTTTTAAAGAGAGGATAATCTGTCTAATTCACGTATATCTAATCTGTTTGATTCATACGTATCCAACGCGTCTATATTAAACGTGAAACATGTATGAAATAAAGTGACACACTCTTCAGGCGAAAATAATTTTAACAATGGTACTTGAAAGCAGTAGTTGCACCAAGCTTGTTGAGATTTAACAATTGCACGCAACTCTCTAGGTGAAACCTCAAAATGTTTATGTGTTGTTGTTCGTTTAATGTCATGCATGTTTAATTTTCGGAACGCGTCAATTTCCCGTAAATGACAATCTTTACAGATTGAATAATTGTTATAAAGTTTAAATCCATACCTCCATAAACAAACTTTTGGTCTATATGTTTGAAATTGAAAGAAAAACTCCTTAGAACTTTGTGTTAGGTCTAACAGCTCTCGGTACCAATTTTTTGCAGTTTAATATAGCCTTTCTTAAAGCTGGCGAACATTTTTTATCACCATATCCGCTGAATAAACCTTCTAAACAATATAGGTCACTCGTTGCTTCTTCACTATGACTATCGTGAATAATCTGTTGCCATCTATGTAGGGGATATTCAGAGAATAGCTCTAACACAATGAATGTAGGTAAGTGTTTATATAGTAAAATTATTCCAATCATGTCGTTTATAGAATTAAGGATCGCCACTTTTGAAATCGCGTATAAGGTTTTTGGTTGATTCATGTTTATTATGATATTATAAATATATATTACTATATTACGTCTGACAACAAGGCAGAAGAAAAAAAACTAATAAAAGTATCTTAACGCTCTTCATTAGTGTTAAACGTTAATGCGGTTTCATATAATCAATTCTTATCTAAGAAAACAAGAAATTTATCTTGGACCTCGGTATCCCCAAGGAAGTGTGTGTATCTTATCAATTAAAACTTCTCTCTTATCATCTTCGGAGTCCAATGATTTTTTATTAACTTCGACAGAATATAAATTGTGATTTATCGAACGAATTGTTTTAAATTTTGAATAATACTTTTTATTGTTGAATAAAGAATTTTTATATGTATGAAAGTTAATGTCACGCATTCCACTTTCACCCACACCTTAGCTTTTATAATTTCCTTATTAGAATCAATTGCTATAGCATACATTTTTGATTTTAAACCAACAAACTCACTAATAGCAGTACCTAGCATTTCATCTTTAATTTTACCTATAACTTTTTTGTTTGCGGAAGTAATACCAAAATAATTATCTGAAGGATAATCGCTTGTATCGAAATGTAAATTGCAATCTTGCGAGATAATTTCATAGACGTTATGGGAATGGAAGGAGTTTCTATTTCATTGTAATATATTAAGCTATCGGTATCCATGTATAGTAATTCTAATTTATTTATCTTTTTCTTAAAATAATTGTAATGATAGTCATACATTAATGTCTTGGACAAATCTAGAATGCTCATTCCAACGTAGATCGTTTATTAAAGTTAATTTCTGTTTTAAGCAATTCGATAGCGATTAAATTTTCATCAAATATTGTTACCGATTTAAAGTTAGGCTGAGCAATTAAACTTTCAGCACCGTAGCGGCCAGACCAATGTGTTACGAGTCGGATATCCCGGTGTTTTCTAATATTTTCCAGAGTTTTTCCAAATACGGCATTATTTTTAATTTATATAAATCTTTCTCGAAAGCAGTTTTTGCATTCGCTCTCATATTTGTATTAAAATCAATGTAATCTTTTAACCAACGGCTCTGCTTAAATTTTAACACTCTATGAATATGAACTAATTCTATGTCGAGCGATAACGCTTGAATCAAGTTTTTATAATGCAAAATTAGTTTTTCGCGATCATATAATGTACTCATTAATTTATAATCTTTGGAATTTTCTGACTTGAAATGATATGGTAGCAATGGTAAATCTTTATGGTATTCATGTAAATGCTTTGGATAATGTAAATCTACCTCTAAGATATAACCAAATTCCTCTTCCTCTTGAATGTTACTATTAAATTCAGTTTGTTGATTAGATGCTATTATAATCCAATTTTTCACGTACTCTATATCATTTTCCCAACAGAAATCACCGTATGGTAGTGCATTAGACATTGCCAACCGTAAAGATTATTAACATCAAAATACATTATATATGATTCATTTAATTTTTGATCGAAGGATTTCAAAAATTTATTATTAGCTTTCGCGTAACGTTTACTACATTGAACCAAACCACCCCTAATTGCCTTCTCAATAAACAAAATCATGTCGATATCGGTTAGAAGTTCTAATTGAATTTTAGTCATTTTCAGCATGGCTTGCCAAGAAAAACCGGCCGTAGTGTAAAACTTAGCGGGATCAAGACCGTAACTTCTTTAAACAGATTTTACGAATTTTCAAAGATATCTGTCAACAGTAAAACGTCAATTTTCAGATAAATATCAGAATATTCCCCCAAAGTTTTAACGTTGAATCGGTTCCAAACTAAATTAGCATGTTTATAGTCATCATTACTAATGTTCGTGTCGTACAATGTATTATAAAACTCCTTCCTATTTGGTAAATGTACATCTTGTAGCTTTTCAAAACTGTCAACGTAATCATAAGGAAATACTCCTTTCGTGTTATAATATCTAAACTCATGTTTGGGAATGCTTTTTTAATTGAATAAAATCATCTGATTCCAAAGATTTAGCTAATTTATCTAGAGATGTGGAAAGAAATCTATAGCTATCCAGAAAACGCAATTTTACCAGTTTATCGTTTACCGTGATAGTTTTAGTGAATGAAATATAATTTTCTTTAGTAATGGGATGATAGATATCGGTCCCTGTTCAAATGACAATTCTTTAACTATAAAATGTCCATCATAACCGGAAAGATTATGAAAGAAAATGGGTATAATGTTATCAAGTTTCAGGTTAAGGTTGCAATTGCGACATAGCGCAAATCGATATAATCCTGTCACGTGACAATGATCAAGTGTTTTGGATTATTGTCATCAAAGATAATTGAACAAAGCATACAATGTGTAGCTGTAGCATATTCAAGTGATTGTTCAGGCGTCAGTGGTTGTACAGGTTTATTAACATTTAAAATGTGTTGTACAAAGGTAGTCGCCTCCTCCTTTAGTTTTTAACAAACCATTTACCGGTTGTTCACCTCTATAAATTTCGAAATGATTCAATTGGCATTCAAGGAACAAATCGTTTGATACGCAACACTGTAGGGGTTATGCTTCTGATATTTATATGTATAGGAAACGTACTCTGTTTGATTTGCTTTATCATCGTTATCGATTTTTGTTGTGAACTTTCAAAATCTGCATAGATTACGTATGGTGACTGTATTTGCTTGCGATAGTTGTCGAATTTCAATTTGTTGTTATCTACTTTAGGTAAGTTAATCTTGACAGAATCGAATAGTAAACAATCTTGTAAATGTAATTTCAATTTCTCATTCGAATTAAAATAGCATAGACATCTATCACAAATGAATTTTTGCTCTTTATGTTTAGAGATCTGTGGGGAGCAAATTTTTCCTAAATCGATAATTAGACAGTAATGACTTTGTCTACGCTTAGTCAAATATAAGAGATTGGCATGGGTTTTTTTTTTTTCTTTTGTGTGATATAGTGGACCCACTATTGTTTTCCCATCTTTATGTATACCGAACACGTTTACGGAAATATCTGGGTTTTGTCGTTCAAACTTAGCGATATCACATAATTTTAATGGAAATTGAATACCAAATAAATTTAAAAAATCATGATAATTTTGTGGATAATCTTTAGTATTGACGGAGTACCGTTTAGTTAAACATGCCAAAATACACCAAACAAAACAGATTTTATCATTATTTTTTACATTTAGAATCGCATTGCTCGTCTTTAATTTTTGCGGTAATTCAATGAAACCGTTTCCTTTCAACGGGCTGTATTTGTTAATATTGACCGCTAAACTTATGACTTCTTTTAATGCCCAACCACTGTCACGTTCCTGAAATTCGCTCATTTTTAATAAAATATTGTTAACCATTTTATCATAAATTTCATGGAAAAGAGATGTTACAGTTACGACATAATTAGAAGTGCAAAATATTTATAATCCGTTTTAATTTCATTTGCTGAATTTTTAATATAGAGACAACATAAAATGACATTTACCTTCACAGATATAAACTGTTGACATGCATTTTCAATTTTATTTTCTATGATGCTCAAGCAATCAGCCATAAATAGGACAGGATCGGTGTGATGCAAGTTGATGACGATACCGCTTTGAATACGTGTTTTGAACGCACTCTTAATCTATATGATTAAACAAGAAAAGCAAATTCAAAAAATCAAACATCTCTTAGAAAAAAAAAAAAAAAAAAAAAAAAAAAAAAAAAAAAACTTACGTTCGTTCCAAACAACATTCGTTGTTGCGGTTCAATCACCTTCCCTCTTTCCAACTGTTTAATTTCTCTTTAATTTGACAGCTATAATATTTGATTATACATAGTTCGGTTTCTAGTTTACTGTTTTAGCATCTTCAACGATTTTTATTTGCATCATTTAAATTAACAACTCATTGAACTCCCTAATTGTCTTACTAGATTTAAATAATTCGTCAACTAATTTAATTAAATTATCCATTAACAGTTACATATATTGCATTAATGTCAAAAAAAATCTGAAATAAATCGTTAATTAATGTAAAAGCCATGTTTTTAAAAAAAACTTACCGTTTAAAACGCTTAATTCTTACTAAATTCTATAATCGGGCACTTGTTACCCTTTATAATTCTTACGTCCTTCAGAATTAGGAAAGTTCCAATCAATTGTTTTGTTTCATCATTTGAGAGAGCTGCGAGGCGTTTCGGAAGAAATGCCTCAAATTCTTCATCCAGTGCGACTACCAGATTCTCTCCGTAGTGGTGTTGACACGTCTAATACCGAAATTAAATAAGGGGTATTTATATCCAACTCACTCAGCTTTCTGGTTTCCAAATACTCAAACTCTAACAATTGGTTAGCTTTCTCCATGATGATGGTGAGATTCTCGCTGCTACTGATATTTGTTAGATACCTCAACTGAATTTATTCTATCCGTAACCACATCCCATAAAAAGAATGCATTTTATCTTTGTGTGGTAAGGAGCTGTGATAATAGCGCTTGGATTTTCTGAATCAATGTATTTTTACTTGTGCATTGAATTCCAATCATATTTAATTAAATTCACCAAATTTTTCTACTTTATTACTGAATTCGTTAAATTCGTAAAATGTTTGATTTAAGAAAAAGAATATATTACCATTCTTATACCTGAATGCACCATCAACATTTGGAGGTATCCCTGGAAATTTTTCGGTAATTATTCCACGCGTTTTTGACGTTAAAGTGCATTCGTCGATTTCAACAAAATAATAATCATCATAAAATATATATGTCCTTCCCGTGTGTGTGTTGAAAACAGAATTAATCCTATTTCCATTCAGGATATTAAACTTGTTGGCAGTAATCTATATTTAATTGCAAAATCTGGAAAACCTATCTTATAGAATAGGTTGTCATCACTGTCCAAAATTACAAAATCACCATAAATATTTTGATAGATATGTGTGATAGGGACAAACTTCAATGGTATATAGTTACTAATTTTTACCGGTTTTATATATTGTTGTTGTTGTTGTTGTTGTTGTTCAGCTAAATTTATAATCCATACCCACTCCTTATGAAATACATACATGTGATGACTTGACGTAATTAAAAATTTATTAGTTTGAGTTTCACATAAATCTAGTTTCGTTTCTATTGTTTCATCCCCTTTACTTGTACTTGTACTAATAGTGGAAGTAGTACTCGCAATATTGGTAGTTGATTCTTCTTTCTTTCCGTATAAATATTGAACAGCTTCGATATCATCTTTGGACAAGTGATCGTTATTTTCTGTATAAAATGCATACATAATAGAGGTGGGATCTGAACTATGTTTTATTCCTAGAGTATGTCCAACTTCGTGTAATAATACTTTAAATAAGCTCGTTTGAGCACTTGGTGTCTTATTAAATCCATAGTACCAATCTTCACTTTTATCCAAATGAATTTCAATACAATTATTTTGATTTGGTGGATAGGCATGCGCTAATGCTCCCCCTTCCCGTCAAAGGTCTTCATACAATATCCTTTCATACACCTCGGATTATTTTTATGAGTAAAAATTTTATCGGAAAACGAAATGATAATGTCAGGATTTGTTACCGAATATGTAAAATCCAAATTTGTATGATTTTGCCATACTGTAAAAACTCTATCGGCAACCTTTAAAATTGTTGCGTCGGCCATAGCAAAATACCATACTATTTGATCTTTAGTCCATTTACTTGCATAAGTATAGAATTCGGTGGGATAATCCGAAACATCGCAACGAGGTTTATTCATTAATTCAATAGTTTCATTGTTCAAAGTTCCATCAACTGGTAGGCTGTAAAATTCTTGAAATTTTATTAATGCAACGTTCAAGTCGACAATCGTTGTACTCGAGTTATCCAAATATCCATATCGATAGAGATAGTCGGTAGTATTAAGTGATAGTATAGTACGAATTAAGCAAAACAGAAACATCAATGGGAGATACATATTTGTTTCTATTTTAACAACCAATGACGTATAAGCTATGACAACCAATATGAAACTGATCGTTCATCAGTTGGTTACTTAATTTATATATGTATGTTTCGAAATCAAACGAAATGGTAAAAAACTATTTTTTATTATACATGTACTATATACTTTTAAAACATATCATAACAAATTCTTCTTATCAATCCAACTATTATGTGTGTTATCTAGTCCTAACCACTTAACGCGCACTTTATCTCCTTTCTTTTGCAAAACCTTTTCCACAAGATAAACGTCCGGATGCTTGGCTTTTTGTAATTCGTGTTCATAAAAACTACCAAGTATAGGTCTTCCGTTCATATCCTCTAATAAATACACCGTAGGCTTTGAAATTTTGATCTTCACAACTTTAAATAATTCCGTCGACCAATTCGGTAGGTATCCTTTATCGAATATACTCTTATATTTGCTGATGCGTACAATATCTCCAACGCGGAAACGCTGAACACCCATCACTTTAATGTTATTATAGATTTGTGTTAATAAGCGTTGTTCGTTACTGGAATTAACAGCGGAAGGACACATTTTTATCGTTCTATGTTTAGTGTTATTTAAGTATCAGCTATTTTAGAAAGTATATCAATCCATTTGTATTTCCCGCGTATACTAAATTCCTTATATACAGCTTCTCCTTAATTGTGCGGATAACTCTTTCCACGATCGATGCTTTTTTAACGCTATAAGTGGAATAATGATTATGTCATACTTTTTCATTAAACTCTTGAATTGTTTGTTATAAAATTCCTTTCCCGCATCAGTCTGAGATTTTTCGGTTTTCGAGCGATGTCCTGTAGAATTTTCCGCATCGCGTCGTGCACCTCTCCGGCGGTTTTGCGTTTTACAGGTAATGTCCACAAGTATTTCGAAAAGCAATCGATAACCACTAATATATATACTTAAAGCCTCGATTTTCACGAGCGTAATTTGTAAATTCCGCTAAATCGGCTTGCCATAAATCGTCAATACCGTTTACTATTACACGTCGTCTGGGAAAATTGCGTCTTGCGGGTTTATGGAGTTCCGTAACAACGTCCCTTTTCTCCATTCTTTTAATAAGGTGTTAGGTCTTGAGGGTTACCCTTCGGCGGTGTCTGCGCCCTTTGTGATTGCAAATTGCAACCGTCACATTAAATTCATCTTCCAAATTTGTCTTCGCTAGAGCAATTAATGACTTCAAATATTCAACATTATCTTGTGCTGTCTTCTCTATGGTCGCTATCTTTTTATCCAGCTTCGCAGTTTCCGTGTTTATCTGTTGCAAAATACGACCACTTAGTACTGCAACACCGTCGCTCACTATTGTAAGTTTTTCATCAAGATCTGTAGACATCTTTTTAAGATCGTCATTCAATTTTAACATCTTCGTTTCAAAATCGCTTATATTTAACTTTGACTGTTCAATATTTTTGAGTGTTGAGTTGCAGGTATTTGTCTTTCTACTGAGGGTCTCAATTTCCTTACTGTAGAATCGCATCGTTGTGTTTAGTCGGTCTTTCAAGTTAGAAAACTCATTATTGGCATATTCTTCTAAATGAGATACTTCACTTGTAATCATTGTTTTCGTTATATTATAGGATGTTTGGAGTTTATTATTGAAGTGATGGTATGCTGTCTGAATTGATTTATCTGTCGTATCTTTATGCTTCCATATTCTTTTATGGCAATCTTCAATTTTGCTATCAAAATTACTTTTCGTTTGCGTAAATTTATTATAAAATTCTGTCAGATCCGATTTTATAGATTCCAATTTCGTATCATTCTCGCTCTGTATTTTTTGTTTCGCATATTCTCCAATTTTGATTAAATATCGTTTATTAACGGAGTCTTGATCGTGAATAGGGTCTGCTAGATATCGAACGCGTTTACCTCCTATATTTATGTCACCTTCCGCCGTTAAAGTAAGGCAGGTGGAGGATGTTTAACAGTTATTCTATTAACACTAAGAAAGCAACCGAATTTATCAGTGCTCATCGTAATACTAAGCATTGTGAATTCGGGAGGTAAATATTTATTCAATAACACCCGCCTCCGTAAGCTCCTCAATGATAGAGGCTATCTCGTTATTGTGACCTGTATGGCCGGCGTTCTGTGAAGCGATCAACAGTTTAAGTCTTTCTACGATTTCGTTTATGTCATTCCAGTAGACATAATCGTAAGAAGTATTGACGTTTGCAATAAGATTTGTACCGATGCGTCCGCCAGCACCAGTCCACGACTTTCCTTTGCGTTTTTGGCTAGTAGGGGTTTTATTATTTCTTGCCACTTGTACGATGTACCCCCTCGCATTTGCTGGGCCCATCAAATCGACGACGATGTACATTTGTTTGTTGTAATATATCATAATACTGTGATAAATCATCTTCATTGTATTTCTCCGGTTGCGTTTTAAATATCAATTCGTAGATACCTGGTGTTCCTTTATAGCGCTTACCATCTATCAACACATCGATGCCATCAATTTCCAATGTACCATTACCCAATTTCATTTTATTAGTTTCCGGTTCATATGTTACCCCATATGTAGTGTCAAACTTGTTAGATGTATCCGTGAAGAGACCGTTTACATATAATCTCGGCAGTGGATGGATAGTTCCAATAAACTCGTTAATTAATTGTGGCGTTTCTTCCGATATTGTTTGATACATTTGACGAAATTCGTCCAACGATTGACGACCTGCTTGCAACTCCGGAAGTTGCTCTTCTAGTTCATTTTCGTTAGTACTAGTAAAAACACTATCTTCAGGTTGTACGGTGGGCAGTACAATATTCGGCACCGATGTCGAAGCAGAAGGGATATTTTTGTTTTTCATAGTCTCTGTAAACTCTAATAGTGGTTCTTTAATCGATTTAATCTCGTTTTTCACTGCAGTATCGAGTTCCTCTAACGGTTTCTTGATTAATTTCGTTTCGTTCTTTATTGTTGTAGTTAAACCCTCCAGAGGTTCTGTAACTGGTTTGAACATTTTCCGAATTAAATCATCTTGATGCGAACGACCCAACTTCAATTGCATGTGTTTCTTTCTAATTGCCTTACTGGCATTAATAATGTCTAGTTTTAGTTTTTTAGACTTTCCTTCCACCTTCTCCTTTCGTCTTGATAACATTTTTTTTTTTTTAGCTCTGTCAGCCAACAGTTATCGGTAGGAAATGGTGAATCTTATGATGGTTTCATGCTTTTAATATGAGTAAAAGATACATAAAAACATCCACGACAGACATTCACAAAGTGAACAGAACGCACAGCAGCATTCAGCACATGAATCACAGCAGTGATCGTCTCTCTCCACGTTCTCGCAGGGGATGTTCCATTTTATACAACCTGATTGTATGAGTGTAAATATAGAAGTAACCTCTTTCAAGAGAGAATTACAAATATATAAAGCAGTCAAAATTTTTTCTGTATCGACCTTTGCGCATTTCACTATCCTTGTCTATCACTAAGAAACCATACTTGTCCTTCCAACATTCGCTGCACATCATTTTAAATTGTTCAAATGTCATGTCAGTGCCCACGTGATCGTTGTAAATATGGTGTAGATTAGTATCATCCTGTTTAAATAGTACCAAGAAATTTGCATTGTCTCTTATTAAATGTTTGGGTATGCGAGTGTAAGTTTGACACAGATAAAAGCTATCAACATGTTTATGTCTTCCCATACAAAAATACTCCCTAATTTTTATCTTGTTTGTCACAAACCACATCGTCAAAAATAAATATGGAATTGGGTCTAGCCTGTGCCGGGTCCTTAATTTCATCATTTTCCTTATAAGGAAAATACCTTATTCCTTTAACATTGTTTAAAATATTTCCAAGTAGTCTGTATTTCGGTTGATATAAAGATTTAGAATAAACGTATACATTTTCAAATCTCACACCATTTTCATTAAACAAAAGCGAAAGCATAATGTTCGTTTTACCACAATTTGAAGGACCGCAAATTATACTACGAATTGAATTCGGTAGCAGGCTGCCGTGTCTATTGGTTTTTGTGTTCTCATCGTTATCAAAATTGACAATATCTAATGCGTCCTTCTGTTTCACGAGTCGCATTGTAACTGAAATACAAATAAATTAACAAATGTATACATAGCACTCTTCATTTAAATGCTGACATTTAAAGAGGGTGGAGGTGTACTTAATTCTTTGATCAATAATTTACCTATTGAGTTACATATACCCGGTTACCAGTTCTGTGGACCAGGTACGAAACTTCACAAACGACTAACTCGGGGGATCTTGGTGTAAATCCGTTAGATGCAGCTTGTAGAGAGCACGATATTGCATATTCACGATACAAAAACTTGAAAGATCGGCACAAGGCGGACAAGGTTTTAGAAGAACAAGCCTGGTCACGTGTTAAAGCGAAAGATTCTGGTTTAGGTGAAAAGGCTGCCGCGTGGATGGTCACCAACACAATGAAAGCTAAAAGAAAATTAGGCATGGGTCTAAACAAGAAGAAGAAGAAACCGATACAGAAAACCGTGAAATTAGGTATGGGTATAAAGAAGAAGAAGAAGCCGATTCAGAAAACCGTATTTACGAAGGCAAAAAAAGCCATCAGGAAATTCAAGGGGGACATTAGAGAAGGTGCAAAATTAACTTTGGCTGCGGCTAAGATTGCAGTTAAAAATGCTGGAGGACGCAAACACATTCAAACCCCAAGAATAATTCCTATACCTAAACAAGGCGGCATCTTACCGCTCATTCCTCTATTTGCTGGTTTAAGCGCCGTAGGTGCCTTAGCAGGGGGTGCAAGTGGAATAGCACAGGCCGTGAATAAAGCTAAGGCGGCGAAACAACAGTTACAAGAAGCACAGAGACATAATGAAACCATGGAAGCCATTGCATTAAAGGGTAAAGGATTGTACATGAAACCGTACAAGAAAGGATTGGGGCTATTTTTAAACCCCTATGGGTTAAAAAACTAATAGGTCGACTGCCGCAAAGACCTCTAACAAATATTGATATTTTTAAATATGGTAGAAATATCAAATATTTTAGAGGAGTATTTATGAGAGATACCTTACCAAAATTACCCCGCAAAAATGAAAGCGCAGTCGTCAATCTGGATAGTGTTAACGGATCAGGTACACACTGGGTCTGTTTTGCTAAAAGGGGTTCCATTGTACAATATTTCGATTCATTTGGTAACTTAAAACCTCCACTAGAATTGATAGAATACTTTAATCGGAAAGGTCCAACTACAATTATATATAACCATGAACGATTTCAAAATTTCAACAGTGTAAAGTGTGGTCACTTATGTTTGAATTTCTTGCTAAATATATAATACGTATGCTAATTGTATGTTTTACCAGTCATGTCGCACACTTTTACTTTAAAGGGCACGAATTCTGTGCTCTCCGCAGATTACTACCCACCAATAGAATTGAGCCCTCATCATGATTATGCATTGGGCCTAATAGGATTTCATAGCTACAATTCGATTCCAAACGTAGTCGAAGGTGGAAATAAATTTTATTACGGCAACAATGAAATTATAACGATTCCCATCGGTTCATATGAAATAACTGATATAGAAGAATATTTGAAGAGGAAGATGTCCAAGGATTCGATATCACTCAAACCTAACAACAATACACTGAAATGTGAGATCGAAAGTAAATTTCAAATTAACTTTGAACCGAAAGATTCTATAGGTCGAATGCTGGGTTTTAGTAACAAGTTATTACAATCGAATCAAAAGCATGTATCGGATTTACCGGTTCAGATTATAAAAGTGGTAACAATAAGAATAGAGTGCAATATAACGACGTCCGCCTATTATAACACACGTTTATCTCACACACTCTACGAGTTTTCTCCGCAAGTAGAGCCGGGTTATTCCATAAATATAGTACCGCAACACATTATATATCTCCCTATCAATTCAAAACGCATCGATAACATCACACTGACATTGTTAGATCAAGACGATGATTTGGTAAATTTTCGAGGTGAGCAAATTGTTTTAGATTGGAATTGAAACAATTACCCCGAGATGGGCATTTCGTTTCATAACTTTTATAAAACGCCCACATCCTCTCAACAAATATACACTTCATCTTCTAAGCTCCAACAGTTAACACCTGCCAATATTGTATTTCTTCAATCTATTGGATTTAGAGTGAAAAATGGCGGAAAAACTAACAATATACGAAGGCATCAAATTTGATGAAGTTATAACGAAAGAAGAATATCACACATATTATCCGAGAACTAATAATTTCAACTTGAACGATGAAATACGAATACTGATAAATAATCAGGATGTCTACACAATTCCTGGAGATAGCTATTTATATATAGAAGGTAAATTTAATCCAGGTAGTGAGGGGACTGGTACATGTAAGCTTACGAACAACGCATACGCATTCCTTTTTGACCAAGTACGATATGAATTGAACGGGGTGGAAGTGGATCGTTGTATCAAACCCGGAATTACATGTACTATGAAAGCTTTATTATCTTACAACGACAACGAAAGTAAATCGTTGCAGATGGCTGGATGGTACCCTTAAAAAAAAAACGAAGAACAACCAACATTATCGGACAAATAATTCAATGTATGCATTCCGTTGAAATTTCTACTAGGTTTCGCTGAAGATTATCGAAAAATCATCATCAACAGTTCCCAAGAATTAATACTACTAAGGAGTCGTAGCGGTGATAATTGCTACAGAAATACCTCAGATAGCGGTACCAAGAAGGCCACCATAGAAGTTAATAAGGTAGAATGGCATGTACCTCATATTACAGTTAATGATGCTACTCGTCTAACACTTTTGAAAACTTTAAACACCAACAAAGCTATATACATACTCTTTAGGAAATGGGATTTGCATGAACTTCCATCGCTACGTAATAATCAAAGAGATATTTGGAGTGTCAAAACAAGTATGAATTTGAAAAAACTCGTTTCGTAATAATCGCCTTCCAAACAAATAGAAAAGATATCTTAGAAGATGTGAGCAAATTTGAACACGCTTCGATTAATAATATAAAATTACATTTGAACTCTGACAGTTATCCATATAATAGCCTAAATCTTCAGATGAAAATAAAACGCTACAGTACTGCCTATTGGTTGTATGCCGCTTTTCAATCCAGTTATTATGGACCATCGATTGCACAGCCTCTAATGGATTACAACACTTTCTACGATTATCCCCTCTACGTAATCGACTGCTCAAAACAAAATGAATCGGTGAAATCCGCTACAGTAGAATTAAGTTGAAATTAGAAGCGGACGTGGCATTCCCAGCAAGTACAACCGCATACTGTCTTGTTATACATGATAATATATTGTCGTACGAAGCCCTAACCGGTATTGTGAAGAAGATTATTTAAAACAACGTGGAGAAGAAAGTAAGATTCGACGATACCGTTATTGTTCACGAATGGGTTGACCAAGAAGAACTGAGTGCATGCGATATGCTGCCGATAGATTTCGATTTCAACGCAGAATTAAATATTTGGAGGAACTACTATCGCCTGTTCTCGAGATGGCTTATCGTAGTAAAATCAAAAGTAAATCGTTCCTGATCGTGGACATACAGGGATTTAATATACCAGACTTTTTACCAAAAGAAATGAGCCGACGGTAAAAGGAGCCTTCATATCTTGTTCAAAGCTCCACGACCTTTTCGTATGTTATCGCAACAAGCGCAGAAATCAATTTGGTGGTTGGAAAGAAATTACCTAAATCTACAATATTCATCAGGTTATGTGGATTTGCAAGACATGAACGTTATTTTGAATAGTGTGTGTAATTTATATAATAAAGTGTATGTAAAGGACATCAAAAACGTGATTATCTTAGGAAATATTTAAATGTAGAAATTATTAATTTAGAAAATTATGATAATGTACCAAATCTTAGTAAAACGAAACTTCCTTGTTTTTATCATAATAAAAGGAATGTGACAAATAGTGAATGTATGTGTTCTGAAAATAATGATAAAATTCTTTTATAATTATACTTTCAATAAAACAAATACATGACTACTTATTTGTTTTTATTTAACTTCCTTTAAACATATACATACTTATAATAAATATTCTAAGGTAAAACAAAAGTTGCGATATCATTCTTATTCCTATCAAACTGATAACAAATTATTTCCAAGAAACAATCAACATATTCAGAACTCCACATGATTATCTCTTCATGCATATCTTTGCTAGCACCGTTGACTTCCTCTCGTTGTCCGCACACCGCATGCTTTATGTACTGATCAAGTTTATTCATGTCCACATTTTCCTTATTTCTAACAATCAATTCTATTACTGTGTTATAATAACGTATAAAATCTAATAATCCTAGCCTTTCTATTCTAGCATTTACAACAGTTAACAGTTTCACTAACATACCAACACAACTTTTGTCCAAAGTTATTTCCTCTCCACGACATTCGATGTGTATTGATGGTTCCAGCCGTTTGTTGGTGTTAAAATAGGAGAACGCTATCTTGAAAACATTCGCACCAGAATTGATAACAATGTTTACACGACCATGACATCTTCATCGACATATGATTAATAATACCATCTCTATACTTCAAAAACTCTTGCCAATCATATCTTGTTAGGGTTATACATACGGTTTTATTTCTCTTTCCACCACTTGCCAATTTTACCACCGGAATGAATCCTCTCACAGTACTTAAACCCGTTGATATATAACACTTTTGGTTCAATGGATATTGTACTTCGTTTATCAATCTATATTCATTTTTAATATCGGTTTCATATCTTTTCAAACAGACTGCCTAGCAACCTCGACGAGCTGTTCGGAGGAGATGACCTGTTATTCTCCATTGTTTCTAAGACTTCTCGATCTTTAGTGCAGCACCATCACATAACTAAATAAATTTATACACCATTCCCACGTCACGCGCGCGCGTGCGTAAGTTTCACTGATCCGACCGCCCGCCAGCCGCCCCCGCCAAACACACTGTATAGTAAAATCGTTATCTTATCAGTAGAGAGAAAGGCAAATAGTGTTCTAAAAGGCGGATATCCTGTTTTCATACGGGTTTTTACATAAGCGCGAGAGAGAAACTTACAACCCCGACAAAGACCCCTAGATACCCTACTTTAATTTTAATGGACTTTTCATCAGTGATCTATTTTATAAAATTAAAAACAAAAACAAGAAGAAACTTACATACCTGCACTGGCCAAACCCAGAAAAATCAAAAATGTACACAATAAACTAGACATTGTGGAATAAAACATCTGTTAGCACTGTGTGTTCTTGAAGTGGTTTCGTTATCAGTTCGTGCTCTAACATATAGGTATAGAGGAATTGAACAACGTTGCCGCAAGTAATTATACTCTACTGCTATTATTTTCTGTTTGATGATAATACGTGGCAACGATGTGTCATCATAAGCGACTTCATCTTAAGCAAAAAATATTGTTTCTTTAGATAAGTTTTATAAGAACATTACTTAACAGAGTACTAGACTGACACAAACCAAAACCTGCTGACCTGCTGGTGTTAATTCATTTATTGTAGTAACCGAAAAAATCAATTCTGGTCAGATAGGCAACGTAAGTGAAGAAAATAATTTGCAGACCATAATATAAACAAGACTCTATAAAGACTGCACGAAGGTTTATCTAGATTTTTAGTAAAGTATTATTAGTGTCAATCGGAATAGAAGTTGTTATCCCAGTAAACATTTTTACATTTCAGAAATCTCATCGAAACAATTTTTTCTTTTTCAGGTGTTTGCTACATTCCTGAAATTGCTAATATCCGCCCCATTCTATGTTCCGTTTGTAACACAGCGAACGAAACATTTCTATGGGGATACATTTTCTACTTTTTCAGGCCAAATTTGTTTCGTAACTAATTTTAATCTTAATAAACTATGATATTGTATTATATAGCACCATTATGTTGATTAAAATAGAGTACATATACATTATATTGACAAGTTATGTATAAAAAATTGCACCGAATTATTTATGACCATCGATAACACTAGATCTATATTTATCATATCATCTTAATACAGATCTTTTACGAGTTTAAAATACAACTTAGCATTTAATATTCCATTGTAATATCGGTGTACAGTATTTGCCTGTTCACATTGTATGTAGAACCGGGTATCATTTATTTGCAAGATACAGCTCATAAATTATATAATGACACCACGAATTATAAGGTGAACTTGTCAGAGATAACGTTTTAAAAATAATATATTTAAACATAGGTATGCATGGGATCTCATTAATTTTATTTTGCCAAGAAGTTAACCGAAAATTATGCAATTTTTAGTGCAAAAAATACAAATTGCTGAAAAACATTTTGAGTTTTTAAAATTATTTGGCAAAATAATGAATTTTATGTTTATTCACTGTTATTCTTATTAATGAAATGTACTTCGATGCCTCTCGTGAAAGTCTTGATTCGAAGATGCATGACGTTCAAAAACAAATTTTCTTTTTTCAAATCTTGACTAAAGTCTATAAATGGAATAGACGAATTGATTTAATACGTGGTGTTTAAAACTTTAAGGACGAAATTGGTATTTTATTGTCACTTTGTAAAAATATTAAGAAATTTTAAAATATGTGTTGTTCAAGGTATATATTTATATTTCTCTTTACTAACTATAGTTAAATATAAATCAATTCCGTAGCAAAAATATATTCTTTTGTAATAAAATGCCTATTTGGAATTATAAATTTGTACAAATTATCTATTCTATTTTTTTATTAAATCGACATGTTTGTTGTTAGAACTCCTGTTATAGATATTTACTGCTGCTCATAAAACTCTTAGTCTTTGAGTTAAAATAGTTTTCCTAAGGTCATCCTTTTGGAAGGACAACCGGTAAATCTGACAGGCGAGCTTGGGCAGGATGGACTCGTAAACGCGGCGCGATGGATGGGACCGGTCCAAGCTAACAAAAAGTTGGATTGGGCCGAGATAATTGCCAAAATGTGTGCCTCTAGTACAACACATTGATCTTGAATAAATTTTATTTGACACGCAAATGAGGGGTCAATTAAAATGAATCCAAGATTAAATCGGTGTCGACGAATCTCACAAAATAAAACACATCTGAAAAAGGATATCTATTGTCAATACCCTCTGTTTATTATATAAACGCAATATTTCCAATATTATACGTGGTGTGCGCTGATTACTCTTGACGTTTGCAACGTCTTTAATTCGGCCGATTGTACGCTAATTGTTGAGAAACTGAAGGGGAGAGGCTCACCAAGTTACCTAATTGGGTTTGATTGCAAACTATCTACGGGAACAGTATTTACTGATAACAAAAGGGGAGCAAATAGCTGTAACATCAGGAGTGCCCAAGGCTCCGTACTGGGACCCGTCCTTTGGAATGTTCTTTCGATGACATTTTCCACCTCAAACCCGCGGAGAGAACCAGTCTAATAGGTTACGCGGACGACTTGGCGATGATGAACATGTCCAGAATAAACATTTGGATGGAAAAGAACAATCTCCAACTCGCACCCGAGAAAACGGAAGCTATAATTTTAAAAGGCAAAGGCATAGAGATCATGTCCGTTTTAAGAATTTAAATATAACCGTCATGTCAAAGAAACACATAAGATACCTTGGCATTATTCTCGATCAACGATTATACTTTGGTGAGCACATAAAGTATGCGTGTAATAAGGCGGAGGAGAAAGCCGCTGCATCAACTAGACTAATGCCGAATATTGGAGGTCCAAGTAGTTTGAAGAGGGGAGTACTGAGTGGGGCGATGTTTTCCATCCTATTATACGGGGCACCAGTATGGGCATCCGCGGTAGATAAGAAAGTATACCGGAATTTGTTGGAGAGAGAACAGAGACGTGCACTATTGAGGGTGGCTTCGGCCTTTCGCACTGCATCCATTGTCGCGTTGCAAGTAATCACAGGTACGACTCCCATAGATCTCCTAGTGTATGGGAGGACCTATACATATCAACATGATGGACTAGAGGTTAGAGAAGCCGCGAAAAAGGAGGCCATGGAGAAGTGGTGCGAGAATGAGAGCAACGCTCAATGGACTAAAACACTGATTCCGACCGTCGAAACCTGGGTAAAATGCCCCTTTCGAAAACTGAACTCAGTTTATCTTACTCAAGCTCTTACTGGGCACGGAGTGTTCAGGGTGTATGCTTGGAGATTCGGTAAGGACGTCACCGACAAGTATGCCTATTGTGAGATGGTCGATACTGCCGAGCATACGATCTTCGTGTGCAAAAGTGGGAGGCTTTCCTCTCACGTGTCCCGAACTTATGCGACAGTGGGTAGGGAACTGGTCTCTGGGACTTAACAATAGTTATGATGGAGACCGAGAAAAATTGGAATGGAATCGTTAGCTTAATAACTGATATAATGAGAATTAAGGAGAGCGAAGAGAGGGAGAGACAGAATGGCCGAGACTTCAGGATCTTTGACTTTGAGCAGTAAGCATTTGAACCGCTGTCATACGCATGCCCAAACGACGTTTCTGGTATGGCAGAGAAGGGTAAGGAGGGGTTTTAGTCGGAGTACGCCGGACACTCCCAGGACACATTGAACCCGTGCCCTGGGGCCAAGCGGTTTCCCCTCAAAAAAAAGGAAAAATATTTCCAATATACAAAATAATGACTTTCTAGTTATTTTTAGACTTTTGGTAGTAACGCAACTTTTTTCTTTGTATAGCCACTCTAAATAATATTGTCTAAAATAATTAGATATACAGAAATAATTTCACAAACATACTTACCTTCAAATGTGCCCCAACTTTTAAAGCTTTCCGATTTCATATCACTTGTAATGTATTATAGAGGATAGGAACCTGGTAGATACCTTACAACCACTTTTGTAAGTTATTGCTAAGTAATTTCTATCAAAACACAACGCCCTCATAATAAGAATCAATGATAACCTACAACTAAATCATAATATCGTCTTAATACAGAGATACGAACTAGTACAATACATGAAAATCGACTATAAGCAAGTACCAACAGGAATAACGAATAGGGAAACAATATAACATCTCTAAAAGATCTGTCGAACACCATAGTAAGAGTATGAAAATTCGAAGAAGACACAATTATCTACGGATTGATGAAAACATTATCGCACAATAAAAAAAAATAGACTGTATAAAACAAAAAAACAATACTCGCTTAACGATAATTATAAGATGGAATGCGAAATCAAAACAGTATACCAACCGTCTCATTAGAGCGACTGAGGATCAGTATTTCCAAACCCTACTAAAAAAAAAACGTTATGCAGATAACAAGTAAAATATGGAGAACAACAAACGAACAAATAAATAAAAATCAAAAACCAAATAAAGTAATCCAAAGAATAACGAAAGAAAATGGAACAATCACAACACAGATCAAAGAAATAGCAAACAAACTCAATAAATATTTTTCTACAATCGGCAAAAAATTAACTCATAAACAAGTAGAAGTTACAATAAAATACCACGAACCACCACTACAAAAAAACACCAAATAGGTTCAAAGACACCGCAGAAGAAGAAATCACAAAAATAATAAAAAGTTTGAAAAGTAACAAAACATTATATTAAGCGTACTGATTAATAAAACTCTCCGAGAAGGTAATCACACATACCTAACCTACTTAGATTACTTGGGGCGGATTTCTTCAGCCAATGATAAATGTCCCCTATTTGTATCTGTTGAATAGCGTTATCTATGGGATATGAAAAAATGGAATTCTTCAAGTAACTGCAAACAATTTTATTTTTTTTATTTTGGGACAGAAATCGAGAAGATGGCATTTGGCAACGCTGTAAAAATACGAGCTGTTAATCTCGGCTAGGAAAATAATACACGGTTAGTGTATTATTTTCCCAAGCTAAGTGTGTACAAATCATTTGGCAGAACATAACTACAAAACGAAATATATAGTTGAGGTACGGTTAGCGTAAATCAGTTTAGGATAAGTAATGGATGATGATGATGAAAATGATTTATTGGATTTGAAATGGACATAAGTAGTCTATATGTTTTTATTTTTACAATATATAGAAATTGTATACCATACATGGCTACTATATAGTTGCAGATATTTATAATGCATAAAATTTATGAGTTAAATTTTCATTTGTTTCCATTCTACATTGTTTTAGAATACAAGAAAAGACAGAGACAAATGTAGTCTTAACTTTACCGAACTAGAAAAAGAAACATTGATAGATGTTGCATATAAATTAATATAAGTCTATATAAATCTTTTTTTCGTTTTTTTCTTCACCTAAACCACCAAAGCTTTCTCGCGTGTCTTTCCACTATTATATAATTATAATGAGGTTATGTTAATGCAATACATACCCATTAACTTGAGGATAATAATTTATCGGTAGAGTCGAGTAACAGATAACTTTTGCGTCACATATCCGAAGGATAATATTTATCAATGGGTGAAGAAAATAAGTATTATCACTTATCTGCCAGTTAAAGTATATATACTTAAGAAAAATTATGACAAAAATCCGGAAAATTATAGACTCGTCTCTTTGCTATCGACAATAAATAAGATACTATAAAAACAATTTATCAATAAATAATGAAACACATAAAAAAACGACATAATAAGTTACAGTTGATACACATTTCATCATCATTTCACCCAAAATTAAGTACGCTATCTGCAGCGTACACCTTAACAAGCACTTTCCAAAAAAAAAAAAAAACTACTAATAGTAGTGTATATTGTCATGAAGAAGGCTTTCGATACTGTATTCAAAAAAAAAGAATTTAAACATAATAAAGTCTTCTATTTCCCACAGGCAATAAATGGCAAAAGTAAACAACTCCATGAGTGGAACAATATCTGCCAATTTCGGATTGCTACAAGGAGTGTTAATTAAAATGTTACCTAATAAACATTTGGGAAAATACAACAAAAAAAGAATATATTCGAGATAAAAGAAAGTGCTAAAATAATGTATAAGTTACACTATAGATCTTCAAGAATGTATGTAATATTAAACGAACTATGCATACAAGAAATAATAAAAATATATAATAAATAATATATTTTTTAAACAAAATAAAAAAATAATGAAATTAAAATTACAAACCAATAGAGTAACTCGTAGAGTATCGCACTTGAGAAATGAAAAATATAGCTACCATAAGAACAGTCAGACACTGACAACAAAAGCAGTAGATATATGTACAACAAAATACCGAAGAGAACATCCATATCACAAATTCAAAACAAAAGTAACACAATTGCCGAAAAAAGAATGTCCAAGTTGATCCCATAAACTCGACCGCAGAATCAGAAAATGCTAGAGGCCCTCACCAGCGTTAGCTCCTTGACCAGGATTAGGATAGTGACGTGGAACCTACATTTGTTATACTTATGTTGTGTAAAATGTATGCAATTTTAGTTGTAACGCTGTCTGTTTGATGTAAATAAATAAAATGAATAAAATAAATAAATGGAAATGGAAAACAGAGATTGGTAATAAAGTATTGAAATATACATACCATATGTTTACGTCTTTCATGCATATTCAGACAAAGAAACTTGCAACCTTTGTAACCACAATGATAACACAGAAAATCGGAACATCTGAATCTGACCATAACTTCTTCCGATAAATGAGAAAGTACGCATGCGCGTTTAATTTTGTACAATTAAAAACGTGTGTGAAACATAACAAAATAACCATCTCAAATTAAATGTTTTATACACTTCAACAACACATTTTTTTACGATATTACATTATTTATATGTTAGAATGAGAAAAAAGAACATTTCATGTTTAATTGAATTTTATGAAAAACAAAAAGTAAATATTAATTGATTCAAACATTCAAAACAAATAACCTGCTTAGGAATGGTAAAAAAGGTGTTGGGATAAAAATTGTTCGTCAACAATTCTAAAGATTCTAAAGCAGTATTATAAACCGTACAGTCCATGTTCTGTAGTATTACGAGATCAAGAGGACAACAATGTTGACCTTACGGCCGTTTTACACCTAGCTATTTATTGCGCAATTTATTGTCCAATTTATACCCGTTAGGTGTATAACATGGATTTAAAATTGTTACGTCTATAACACGGATTAAATAAATTGGTCAATAAATTGCGCAATAAATAGCTAGGTGTAAAACGGCCTTTAGGACACGCGATGTGACAGTGTGGCTGTCAAATTTAAAAATGTAACAAAAACGAGCAAACCTAATGTATTGTAACGTCAAAAATAATAAGATGCAGTTTTGTGTGTTCAATGTAATCCGTTCTAAAATATAATAGTAACAGTTAATCCGTGTATATTTTCCAACGTAAAACCCCAACAAACAATTCTATCAAACTGGGAGAACCCACAATTAGCTCTCACAAATATTTTTTTTTGTAGTGGGAAAAATTGCATACTGCACCTTCGGACGGTGCAATATGTAACAACACTTACATTAGGTACCCGTTAAAGAAATCCTTCACGGATTGGTATTCCACCTCGGATCACATTTAGCACTATTAATTGAGTTGGTGGCTCCGTACTTATTAGTTTTCTTTTATTTTTTTTTAAATCTTACTATTTTTAATTTCTATAAATATAATATAAAACAGAAAAAAAGAGAAATTTTTGACAGACTTAATGAAAGCAACTACACGGAAAAACCAATTTGTTTAGCACTAACACATCTTATCATAAAAATGTAGTTAATCTAACAAAATATTTCGTTATTTCAAAAAAATTAAAAGGTTAAATGAATTTAACTCAATATTTAGTTAACTTAAACAAAATTTGGTATTATCAAATAAATCGGCTTTTTCAGTGTAAGGAAGCGAAAGGAATGATATTTATAATTGGGAATTTCAATAAAATAAAAATAAAATTTTTAATATGCATATAGCAGATTTATAGGAAGACACGGAGAAGACGTGAGAAACAATAAGGGTAAAACAATGCTGGACTTTTGTGTAATGAACGACTTTATAATCACAAATACCCTATTTGAGCATAAGGAGATACATAAATATACTAGACAAGTAATAAGTAGGAGGGAGAAATCCATAATAGACTTTATATTAGTGAAAAATAAGAACAGAAAAATAATCATGAACGCGGGTCAAAAGAGGATTTCAGATTGGCAATGACCATTACGCAAGGAAAATCGAGAGAGAAACAGTATGAATGGACTAAGAAAAATCGAAACTGAAATAATTAAATCATATAAATTGAGAAATAAGAACATTGCGCGGAAATATGAAGAAGCAATATCAGCAAACATAAGAAACGACAAAAGAAACAACGCGAATAAGACTATAAATCAAATATGGAATTATTTTAAAAACACAATCCTAGGAACAGCTAAAGAAGTATGCGGAGTTAATAGGAAAATAAACAATAAGAAACAGACGTCATAGTGGTCAAACGAATTTAAGCACAAATAAAGCTGAAGAAAGAGTCTTGGAATAGATATTTATTAGATAAAACAGCCAACACTTGTGACACTTGTGGTGGAAACAAAGTAGAATAGCTGGAAAGAATTCGGGGAGAGAGTGCAAAGGAACAGCAAAGAGAAACAGAAGCTATTCTACGGCGTATTAAAAATAGTGGGGTACATTTAAGCCGGATAACCGATTAACCGGTATTATCATAACCGGTTAACCGGTCACGGCGGTTGATCGGTCGGGACGGTGGCGGTGACCGGTAAATTCGACTGAGTCAAAAATATAGTAGACATGTTTTATACTAACTAGCAAACTGATAACATTAATTGCCCATAGTGCTTCAAATCACAATGTCTGTACAAAAATGAATACAATTGAAGCTTGAATTAAATATATCGTACATTCTAGACATCTAGAGACTTGACTGAGTAAGTACGGCATAAGTACAGGGTGCGGCAAAAAAAAACCTTACTCATATTTTTATGCATAACTTTATTAACGAAATGAAATTTAACAAATGTAACGATTCAAAACAATAACATGGACCATTAGCAATAATATACTCAGCCGGTTTCGAAGTGGCCCCCTACGGCGGCGATGCAGAGCCCCAAATGTGATTTATTTTCGGCGATGGGCCGCAGGTTTTCTGGCGACAATCGGTCCCACTCCCGACGCAGTGACCGCTTCAGCGACTCCAAACTCTTGTGGCGTGTAGCACAGGCCCTGGCCTCCAAAATGGACCAGACGCTATAGTCCATCGGATTCAGATCTGGCGAATAGGGCGGCCATTCCGACAGCGAGATGAAGTCCGGAAAATGAGTCCGGCATCAGTCCTGAGTCGTTTTCGTCTTGTGGGCTGGAGCGGAGTCCTGTTGGAACGTCCAATCCGCATCGCCGAAGTGCCGCTGGGCCCACGGAAGTACGACGGCCTCGAGAATGTCGCGGCGGTAGACTTCTTGGTTGATTTTGACCCCCTGTTCCACGAAAACGAGAGGAGTCTTACCGCTGGCGCAGATTCCGCCCCACACCATCACCGAAGCGGGATTTTGACGGTGTTCGACGACGGCTGAGGTGCCTGGAGCCTCTGCGGACCAAAATCCTGTCGTTCTGTGGTTGTTGCGCTTGTTTCAACGGAGAACAGCTTCTCGTCCGTGAAGAGGATGCTCTCCCATCGCTGACCAGCGGCCCGACGCTTGAGTTGGCGGCATCTTTGCAGCCGTACGCGTTTGTTGTCGTCCGTGAGGAGCTGAACTTTTTGGAGCTTGTAGGGCTTGAGGTTGAGCTCCTTTTTCGCCATTCGCCGCACGATCGATCGCTGATGCCGGTCTCACGAGCGATTTTCTCATGGAGACCCGCGGATTTCGCTGCACTCGCTTTTGATGATCTTGCGGTTTGCAGAAGTGTTGACGGTGCGCTTTCTTCCACTTCCTGGACGCCGACCATCGTGACCGAGTTCCTTGAATCGCCGAACAGCATGCGACACCTTCATCTTTGAAACACGGAGCAAACGAGCGATTTCACATTGACGTTTGCCTTTAACGAAACAGCTCCACAATTGCGTGCTGAAATTCGACATGCTGAAAGCACAACAAGACTACACACAATATTACCGAAAATACAGTCCTTAGTACAGAAAAACATGGAGAATCCGATAAAACAACTATTATTTGGATACGTTACAGTACTTTCGTGTTAGGACGCATTAAACTTTGTAACGTTTTTTTTTTGCCGCACCAGGTAAGTACGTAACATACATACTGCTGTGAACTGATTGAATTAAATGGAATTGCAAAAATGAAATTAACAATGAAAAAGAGAAAATTAAATTAGCTAGCTGAACGGATAACATTTTTAAATTGAACACAAGAACAATTAATCTCAGAGTTACCCTCGCGAATTAAAACTTGAATCTAACCACGAAAAGTAAAATGTGGGTAAATGACATCAGACTTTCTTAATTACCCGAAAAATTGAAAAGGTCTGAAATTAAAAAAATAAAAGAACGGAATTTTTAACCCACCGACGTTAATTAACAATCAAATTTATTTTTCAAAAAGGGTTAAATTACAACTTGTGCAGAAAAAAAAAACGTGAACTGAAGGTTCTGGCCCAAAATAAAAACTGCACTTGATTCTAAATTAAAATAGGACAATGCTATTTCCTATGCAAATCAAAAGTATTGTTTGTTCAGGAAGATTATCCTAAATATTTCAATTTCAATCCACGTGGTTTCAAATTAAAATAAATTAAAAAGAAAAAACTAAATGCAAGCACAAAGCTTCTACTCACCCAAACGAGGTGATTGATAATTAAAATGGCAACAAAAATATACAAAAACACGTCTACTCACGTCAATAGTCAAACAAGGAACTCCTTAACAAAACTCTACAATCATTTCTCTTATAAAAACCCCACACTCCAAATCGTACAACGCAGTCGTATAAACAATACGCCAACATTCAATAGAATCCGCATTAAATCTACATAAGCAAACGATAGACAAATAAATGAATGGAACTAATTTAAAAAAACTTAACACTTAATTAATTAAATCATACAATAAACTCTTTAACTAAAATTTATACAAAATAAAATCATTGTGAAAATTCTCGGCACATTGAAATCAAACGAACGGAGTAAACATAACAAAACTATGCAACTTAAAATACAGTCAGCGGTAACGCGGGTTGTCTAACCATAGCAATACGTATACGTTTTCGACGAGCATTTCCATGAAGATATGTTTTACCCGTACGTATAATTGCGCACAGGTGTTGTAGTAGTATCATATCATGGTTACCGTAGTATCGCATGATTAGTAGCTGACATCGTCAGCAACAGTTGAAAAACTTAATTATGTGTTAGGCCTGGCGCACACTGGATGCGTTTTTGTGCGATTTGTAACCTACACAGGTATATGTGTATACATCCGGGCAATCCCAACCTATGAATGACCGCATAGTGGCGCTGATTAATACATACACAGGCGTACGAACAACCGCGACTTGCGGGTATATCCCAGATAACACGTAAGCTTACGACAAGCTCGCCACTTGCTCAACTTTACCTTGTCCAGACAAACTTAACAGTAAAAGGTTAATGCTGGGGTTAATGCAAGATTGCGATAAAGTTATTATATCATGGTACGGTGACTTCGTGTATTTCCGGAGTGATTCGCCGTCAATCGTTTATCGAGTATTGATTTTTTTTTGGTTTAACCGCCATTCCGCTATTCTGTCATCGACCGCCATTGTTTGTTGTGTCCAGTCGTGTCGTATATATATATACCGTTCCTGCGAATACCGTAGTAAACGACACTTACAATAAATAAAAAAGAACATATTATATTAACGTATTAAATTGCCCCAACTATTCATATAATTCTAACTAATTTTCTACACCATAAGCGCATAAGCCAATGCACTTAGTTTAAAAAGTTATAGTTTATATTGCTAACTAGATAGCTTGTAGTATATTTGATTTTATATAATTCAGAAATTATGAATAATTAAATGTTTGAGGTTTTTTTTCAGTTTAATGACAGTTGTAATAGGATTTTTAAATAAATTCAAAATAACACATATAAATTTAGTGTTATAATTAATAAGAATATTATATATATATATATATATATATAATATTCGGTTATATATAATAATCGGTTCCTAAAAAATATTTGATAATATTAGAATGATTTCTTGAAATAGGAGAGGATAAAATATTTATATATATTATATATATTATATAATATATAGTATATTTACATCCTACTATCGTTGGAGCGTCCGTACATTAACAATTTACATTGATTAGAGCGTCCACCTACATAGAGCGTCCGTATACGGACGCTTTATGCATGTTCCACGTAAAAATTTGTCTGCCATCTCATAGTATCGAAATGACCGTTATTTTAAAATTTTGGTGGACGCTTTTTTGCCACCAAATGGTCGAAAGTAATACGGCCACCGTATATCATTAGTTCACATAGTGTTTCCATGGTGGCGCTGCGAAAATCAAGACGTATATGTATTATACGATTGGTTTGTTCATTTTCTCGATTATCAAGCGTCCATTCGATTTGGCAACGGTGAGGTTTGAAATTCTATATTTATTTGAATTTCGTAAAATGAATCCGTTGTAGTGACTGTATAGTAAAATTTGAGGTCATTATTTTGTAATATTTTACGAAGCAATATGTAAAACAGAAAATAATACTATATTTGATATAGTTAAGATTTTTTTCTTGAGTATCTGTAATCAGTGTTGAGCGTAATTAACTTCTTTTGTAATTCTGATTACTTGTAATCAGTAATCCGCTTTATGTTTAGTAATCTACAATTGCAAATCCGTAATTTGTAATTCTAATAAGCCTGATTACAAATTTGTATATCGGAAACTTACTGGTGCAAGTCAATTTTTAACACGCTTTAGTTCATTTTTATGTTGGTTAGCTTAAAAATAAGTCATAAAGGTTATATTCTATTTAATAATATTTATGCAAAATAAGTTCTTTGTATCTCTTTTCACAAGAGGACGATTTTCACACAGGGTAGGGAAGGAGAACTTTTTATGATGAAATATTTTTTACAACGTCGGGAGAGAGGGAGTATTAAACATGTTTTAAATGGTTAAATTAATGTTTCTGAACACCGAGGCGGGGAAGGAGATGAGATTTTTTAGTGATTAAGTTAATTGTTTTCACAACACCAATGAGGGAGGGAGGATTGAAAATGTTTTAAATGATGAATTTCTCTTTAAAAAAAGCCCCGTGGGTGGGGAGGGGATGAATTATTTTTCAAGTGATGAAACTATTGTTTTTTCAGAACACGGGCGGGACATGCTTTAAATGATTAAATTAATATTTTTTGAATTAATTAGCAAGTTAATTGTTTTCACAACACTGGTGAGGGATGAAGGTTAAAAATGTTTTAAATTATTAAATTAAGGTTTTTTTCAACACCGAGGTGGGACGGAGATGAGATTTTTTTAGGATTAAGTTAATTGTTTTCACAACACCAATGAGGGAGGGAGGATTAAAAATGTTTTAAATACTGAATTTCTCTTTAAAAAAAGCCACGTGGGCGGGGAGGGAATGAATTATTTTTAAAGTAATGAAATTATTGTTTTTTTTTCAGAATACGGGAAAGACATGCTTTAAATAATTAAATTAATAGGATTTTTTAAACATCGTGATGGTGAAGGGGATGAAGTGATTAAATTAATTGCTTTGACAATACTGATGAGCGAGGAAGGTTTAAAAGTGGTTTAAATGAAGAAATGCGTTTTTTTTGGAACACCGTGGAGGGGGAGGGGAGAGTGTATTAATTATATTTAAAATAGTGAAATTATTTTTTTTGCAACGCAGAGAGGGAGGGAGGATTTTATTTTAAATATAATTCACACCTCCACACCCACGGGAGCTTTTTAAAGAAAAATGAATAATTTGAAATATTTTTAATTCTACCTCCCTTGTTGGTGTTGTGAAAACAATTAATTTAATCACCCAAAAAATTCCATACGCTTCCCCACCTCGGTTGTTGGAAAAAACACTAATTTAATCATTTAAAACATGTCTAATCCTATCTGCCTCCCGGTGATGCAAAAAAAAAAAATAATTTCACCATTTTAAAAATAATTAATCCAGTTGTGACAGCAATTAAATAATCACTCAAAAAATTTCATACCCTTCACCAACTCGGTGTTCGAAAGATATTAATTTAATCATTTAAAGGATGTCCCTTCCGATGTTATATAAAAAAATTATTTCATCACTTTAAAAATAATTCATCCCCTCCCCATCTACGGCGCTTTTTTAAAAAAAAGATTAAAAGTTTTCGTGCAAAACCAATATATCAAAAAAACGTTAAAATGTTATTAAAACTAATTTGTTTCGTAGATTTTCATTAATCTTGTGTTTATTCTTATATTTTAATTGGGATTTTAACGAATTCTAAGGAATTAGGTAATACGTTTATATGTTCATCTGAAATTTATTTTTTGCGACGATCGTTTCGTTGTCTAACATGACAACTGTTTCAAGTAAGCAATTTAAATTTTTATAAACATTAAATATAATTACCTAATATAATTTAAAAACCATTTTTTAATTTTAAATTCAACTTACACTACTAATTTCTATTATTATTTTTTCTTTCTCATAACTATGACTACATATTTTTTATATTCCACACGGAAGGTTGTCAAAATAATTTTTTTTTAACAATCAGTGTTATATTAATTTAATTTGAAAACGTTCCGTATGGAATATAGAAATATATGTAGTCACAGTTATGAGAAATAGTAGTGGTGGGCACTATCGGTATTTTCAACTATCGATAGTACTATCGATAGCCAATTATCCATAGTTGGCTATCGATAATTATCGATAGTCAACGATGCTTGTAGTGTTTCTATTGAATTTGGGCATCCTTCTGCGTTGTAAACTAAATATAAATATATTCGTGTGGGCACGACGAACGTTCAACTATCGATAGGTATCGATAGTCAACTATCGAATAGTTTCGATAGTCAACACTATCGAAAGTTATCGATGGTGCCCACCATAGAATTAGTAGTGGAAGTATTGAATTTAAAATTAAAAGAAAGGATTAGTTCCATTCAGTGAATAGTTGATGACTGATTAATCCAAACGTGTATAATTATCTCTTTATTCACACATTATTTATAAAAAAAAATAACGCTTTAAGACGGATGATGCTTGTAGTGTTTCTATTGAATTTGGGCATCCTTCTGCGTTGTAAACTAAATATAAATATATTTGTGGTGGGCACGACGACGTTCAACTATTGATAGGTATCGATAGTCAACTATCGATAGTTATCGATAGTCAAAACTATCGATAGTTATCAATAGTCAACTATCGATAGTTATCGAAAGCCAACTATCGATAGTTCTCGATAGTCAACTATCGACAGTTATCGATAGTCAACTATCGATAGTCAAAACTATCGATAGTTATCGATAGTCAATTATCGATAGTTATCCATAGCCAACTGTTGATAGTCAACTATCGATAGTCACCTACCGATAGTTATCGATAGTCAAAACTATCGATAGTTATCGATAGTCAACTATCGATAGTTATCGATAGCCAACTATCGATAGTTATCGAAAGCCAACTATCGGTAGTCAACTATCGATAGTTATCGATAGTCAACTATCGATTGTTATCGATAGCCAACTATCGATTGTTATTGATAGTCAACTATCGATAGTTATCGATAGCCAACAATCGATAGTTATCGATAGCCAACTATCGATAGTTATCGGTGGTCAAAACTATCGATAGTTATCGATAGCCAACTATCGATAGTCAACTACCGATAATTATCGATAGCCAACTATCGATAGTCAACTACCGATAGTTATCGATAGTCAACTATCGATAGTTATCGATAATCAACTATCGATAGTTATCGATAGCCAACTATCGATAGTTATCGATAGCCAACTATCGATAGTCAACTACCGTTAGTTATCGATAGTCAAAATTATCGATCGTTATCGATAGTCAACTATCGATAGTTATCGATAGTCAACTATTCGATAGTTATCGATAGTCAACTATCGATAGTTATCGATACCCAACTATCGTAGTTATCGATAGCCAACTATCGATAGTCAACTACTGATAGTTATCGATAGCCAACTATCGATAGTCAACTACCGATAGTTATCGATAGTCAACTATCGATAGTTATCGATAGTCAACTGCCGATAGTTATCGATAGTCAACTATCGATAGTTATCGATAGCCAACTATCGATAGTCAACTACCGTTAGTTATCGATAATCAAAACTATCGATCGTTTTCGATAGTCAACTATCGATAGTTATCGATAGCCAACTATCGATAGTCAACTACCGATAGTTATCGATAGTCAAAACTATCGATAGTCAACTGAGTTTTCTGTATTTTAAAACTATCGATAGTCAACTATCGATAGTTGTCGATAGCCAACTATCGATAGTCAACTACCGATAGTTATCGATAATCAAAACTATCGATAGTCAACTATCGATAGTTGTCGATAGCCAACTATCGATAGTCAACTACCGTTAGTTATCGATAGTCAAAACTATCGATCGTTATCGATAGTCAACTATCGATAGTTATCGATAGCCAACTATCGATAGTTATCGATAGCCAACTATCGATAGTCAACTACCGATAGTTATCGATAATCAAAACTATCGATAGTCAACAACGAACATATAAACGTGTTATTTAATTTGACCCATAAATCCCAGTCAGAGTATATAGGATTTTAGGAGTTTTTTTATCTTGAGACAACGGAATATCTCTATAACACTGCATCAAATCAAAAAAAGTCTTAATAAAATTTGTATGTAATGTAGGGGCTCACTGACAACTTTGAAATCTGAAATGGGAACCCCATTTTGTATTGCAGATTCGGATTCTACGAGGGATCGAATTCGGCACGATTCAGTGAGCTCCCTACATTATAACAATCTTATTCATCTTTTTTTGATTTGATGCAGTGTTTTAGAGATATTCCGTTGTCTCAAGATAAAAAACTCACTCAGTATAAATAATGCCTGTTTGTCAAGAGCTATTTACTAGTTACTTATTACATGCATATTAAAGCATTCTTATTTTTGTGGTATCATAGTTTCTAATAAAATTATATAACAATATATAACATCACGATAATATAAAAATACAGACGCGGCCGTATGATATTAACATGACATATGGGCTAATTCTAAGTTTCAAAATTGCAACACTGCCAGACGCTCCAATGACGGTTAGATGGATCCAAGTATATGTTTGGAACGCTTGAAGGTGTTAAGAATGAAAACTGGTAGGCAAAAAATACGGGCGCTTCATACACGATTTAATGTAAGGACGCTTCACTGTCGGTGGAGTATCAATTTGTAAATTTTAATGATCAATATTTGTCGATTTTCTGTTATTAACAGCTTTGTTGCAGATATGCAATAATATATACGCAAAGAAATGGTCAATTACATGAAATCCAGCAAGTGGGCGCTCTAAACAGGTTTTCTGTACCGGACGCTCTAAAGATAGAGAGATGTAAATATATAATATATATATATATATATATATATATATTTATCCCACGCACTATTTTGCGTCCATGCATTGCCATTTTACATTACATTTTGCGTCCTCGACTATCGACGCAAAATAGTTCCGGCCTTATTAATCGAGTAAATCGCTAAGAAAAAAAAAATTGTCCGTGCGTGCCCGTTGGTCATGCCACCACCATTGCCAGGTTTTTTCTCATATTTTTATTCCAACCCGTTTAGTACCTAAGATGGAAATAGGTGGAAGCAAAATAGTGCGTCATATGTAAAATTCACGTATAATTTAGTTCACAGAAATGCGATAGAGCGAAAATAATATACTTATGCCGTATATTTTTATTACATACGCGCATTATTTTGCTTCCTTCTACTTGGCAACGTCGCACACATATAGAAGAATCGATGAGTTAGTGATTGTAAATCAGTAGGCATATGTATGACACAATTTTAAAAAAAAAATGTTAGAAGTGTTTCTTTCCTTTGACTAATGAATACATTGTGAAGCATTTGAAAAGTATCGGTTTAAGTAAGAGGTGCCCGTGATTTTGATTTTTTTATAGATGTTTTCTTTACAAAATGTAATATTTACCAGAAATTTAAAATTATTTAATTTATACTACCGTTTCTCTTCCAGCATTTCTTTTTTTTTTTTTTTGATACTCTACATAATTTTTCAGTTAGGTTTCTCCCATTAATTTATTTTAGTTCAATAAGCCAAGGATACTTCCCAAACAATTACAAAATCCAGTTTGGCATATCTTTCAGTTATAGTAAAACAAATTCTAGAAATGGATATCATATGATAGATTTCACTATTGTACTAAAGTGTCGATATGTATAGACCACCTAATAAATCAATTAGAATCAAAAAAACAACTTTAATCTGAGAAGACTTTGCCACACGGGAAAGTGAAATCGACTATTCTTTCTTTACAATTTTCTCAATTGATTACAGTATGGTATATCATAAGTAATAGCACGGAAGAACTGCAAAGATTGAAGTATGGCACCTGGCGCCTCCACCAAAATAAAACATGTCATAGTCTTGCTTATCCAATAAGTGGGGAATCGACATTTAAAATAGATTTTCAGTTCAAATATTCAAAAACTTGCATTCAGCTTAGATATCTGATTTCTAGGATGTACTAAAAGTCTGAGGATGCTTCTTCATTAAAGCAGACACTTTTTTACCTGTTTAATTGATATATCGACAAATGTAAATAGCAAACATTTGTTCGATATATCAATTAAACAGTTATTAAGTGTTTTCTTTCATCGACCTCAACCGACACATAGATTAAGTTGGGTTAGGGGTTAAGATGGTGGATGGATAGGTTTCACTGCATCTTTTCAGATCTATGTGGTCACCTTTTTTTCTAGAAGACACACTCTAATTTAATTAGGTCTACTATCCTGAGAGCGCCTTCTTTTGGTATTTGTTAGCTGTGGGGTTCTCCACGCCCATGACTAGAAACTTGTCCTCGCCAGGTCGTCGCATTCCACAGTACATGAACTGGTGTTTTTTCCTCCTCCTGAAAATCTGCAAATAGCATCATCTGCCAGGCCAATGTTGTCATATGCCTGTTTAGTTTGCAATGACCAGTCAGCAGACCTACTACCATTTTGACATTTTGACATATTCCTGTCTTTACTCAGTAGGTCTCTAGCAAATTTCACGCCTTTGTTCCTTTAGAATTTTTTTGCTGTCTCTGTCCTGGCCACTTTTGCACTATTCTCTGGACTCATCATGCGTATAGTTCCTAGGTTTAGTCTGTAGTTTTAGTTGAGACGACATTTGTTATTGTTATACATATCTCAATTGTTAAATTTTTAATATGCTGTTTATGTATATTCTGTGTCGCACAGTTGCCACATACTTATAAACGTCATGTTGACAAGTGCTGTACCTGCCGTTACAATTACTTTGCACATCAAGAAAGTAGTTCTCATCTTCTCAAATGTTATCGCTGTTACGAGCATACTTCCAACGCATCTGCCACTAACATCTTTCATGCTTGATCGACGATAAGCACATGCACTGCTGGCCGATGAAATGCATTACTTATAAACGACTTTGAAGTTTGAAATAGACCAACGGGTATATGAGACCGCTGTAGGTTTATCATGCTGGTTATAAATAAATAAATTTGCGATTTGGTAATGCCAAAAGAAGGACCAACTCTGACGAAGGACCTTAACAAGTCTTGCTGAAAGATCATCCGCTCTCTTATTTTCCTCATTTTCGAGTGGTTGGGAACCTATGCTGATGCAGATCGGGTACCCACCTGATTTAGGCGCTTACACAGTCCCAAATTACCTTAGACTCAGCACTTATCGTAACGAACGCTTAAGTGTAGGTGGTTCGATTTTTCTGACACAATGATGAATTGCAGCAACCTCAGCCTAACTACACCGTTGTATCTCTGCTGAAGCTTACCGTAACAGCCTCTCTAGGCTTCTTTACATATATTCCAGCTCCTATGCCGTAGCCTGTTCCAGAGGTGTCTGTATACCGTTTCGCGTCCGCTCTCACCGGTGCCTTTCGGTCCCTCTTATCTGGTATTATAATCTGATATTTTGAAACATGGCATCGCATGGCATCCCCACAAAGAGTGCCTCCTTAAGTTTATTCAATAGTTTTTTGTAGTCAACGCTGTGCAATTTACTTATTGTTGCTTGAGTATGCTATATACTATTTCCTTGTATGTAAATATATAGCGGTGGCAGATTTAGAATGATTTCCATTACAGTGGTGGGGATCGATCTCATTGCACCCGTGCCACTTAAAGACGCTAGCCTTTGTACGACACTTGGCGTTTTGACCGCCTCCGTTTACTACAATTTTGGTCACCATACTACTGCCCGTACGTTATGCTGGGACTATAATCATAATGTTTCCATTTGCACTGCTTTTAAAAGTTGTTGTGATATATAGTGCCGAAATGCCAGTTTCACAATAAGAAAAATATGAGATGCATGAGATTTTCTTGAAAATATATGTTCCGGCTCTATATCAAGATGTAATTTAACACGTTAAAACAAACAATAGGGAAAGATTACTGTTAATGTATGAGTATGTACCTAATACAGCGGATACAAAATTTTATTGATTTTTAATTTTTTATTTCTGTAGTCATTTGTAATTAATTGAAGAAGTTGATTCGGTAGAATTTTGTGGCTGGTTTCATGTAAAGTCCTACATAATTGCCAAACGATTCGACTTTTATATTTTTATAAAATAAAAAATACCTTAATTAATTATCTAATCATTAAAATTTATTATTATAATATCTTTCTGGACCTATGGCGTATACAACATCGTTATTATGGCCAAATGTTAATGTACTGGACAACACACACATATACTAAATAATTTCAAATGAAAATATTATATCTTGATATGAATGGGCAATTTTTGTTAAAGCAGATTTTTTTGTATACTGATAAATTTTAAGAACGGTAGATATTAGTGTTGCAAAAATCACCAGATATCAAAAACCGGTTAATCGATTTTCAGTAAAAAAAAAAAAACGGTTTTACAACTTAAGGTAAAAAAACCGTGTGTATTTTTTGAAGTTAATTAAGTTATAAATACCTGTCTTCTGATTTCAAAAATGGACTTTGTTTTGAAAACTGGTTTTGGTTTCAAAATCGGATTGATTTGAGCACTGAATATAGATCATCTTCCTATTCCTTTAACACTGCATTGTATTATTCCTTAGATACGAGTAGTGTATTTCTTTACATAAGAGGTGTTAATTGCCTTAACTAGGCTTCGCAGCCTGTGTGGTATTTTTTTCGGCAGATTAGCTTCAAAGTTGATTGCTTCCCGCAATGGTAGTCTCTGCCGTTCCAATGAAACGCATTCAAAAACAACGTGGTGGGCTACCTTCTTCTTCCTTGTTGCATAGTCTACATACAGGTCCATTTTTAAAGACGCTTATTCTATGTGGATACATCTTAGGCAGCCGTACCATATTCATCGATTCGGTACCGTTCTAAGCTGTATTCGGTTGCTAAATGCTGGATGATTGCCTCATTATCCTTTTGTTTTGTTTGTCCTCATACTGTTCCAGTAAGCCTGGTGTTTCTTTTCGGTCCACTCAGTTACTGCATCACGTATCGCAGTATTGGTTATCTCGAGAGCTGGGTCAGATCCAATGAATTTTATGGAAGAGTCCTTGTTAGCATTCGCAAGTTCGTGCATGCTATGTCCTTATGCCCTGGTATTCACACCAAAGTAATTTATTGTTGTTTAGTCAGTAGTTTAAGATTTACCAAGCAGTTCCAAGTTAGTTTTGAGGTTACTTAATAGAATACTGCTTTAGAGCGGTTCGATTGTCGGATAGGATACTGATCAGCTTTGCATACCAATTTTGGTTTTGCTGTCCAACCATCCCCGTTCACGTAATCTTGAAGGGTTTGTCGAAGGAGATTTTGAGAGTAATTGTTCATGCCCATTTAAAAATACGTTGTGTTATGTTATTCTGACATTCTAGGAGTTTCCATTCTTGCCACCCCATTAATGTAAATAAAGAGAGTAGATTTGACATGGTTTCCATAGGTTTCCATGCAGCTGCAGTGATGCACAAGCAAGCTAATCTTCGTCTCTTTGCGAGTTTAATAATCGTCTTCCTCTGCGTGGTCTTTGTCCACCAAATCAGGGATCCATAGGTTAACAAAAGGCTTACAAGATGTCAATCTCGATGTTTTCCGAATTGTTCTAAGGTTTTCATTCATTCATTAAAGTTAGGTGGGCACTTACTGTCCGGGCACTTGAGCTAGGTGCTCATTGTACCATCCCTATTAATTCTCTTATTTCTACTCGAGCAGTTGGTGTTCTCTATAAGCCCAGTATCTTGCCACTGGAAACTTGGGAACCTTCGAGGGCTCCAATAGATCTCTCCCGAAATATTTCTGCCTGAGTACCTTCAGTTCCTCACATGTGCAGATTACATATAAACTCTGTGTTGTATAGATGTTTTTGCAGAAGACAGTGTCCAGCTACCCGCCCAGTAATGGTTTTAACTTCTTTCTTACTGCACCTGAGTAGGTTATCAGAGAAACTAACATCCCCTTCCTATCAGGCTTTGGTATATAGTTGACCTTCAGTCGACCTCCATTTCTTTGTACTTTCTTTATCTAACCAGGTCCAGATCTCCTTTTTGCGGAATTCTTAGTAATTCCACATACGGGCTCTGAACCCATGAAGTGTCTCTTAGAGCCTCAATCGGCTAGTTCGTCGGCTATTACATTGCCATTTACATCCTCATGTTCCGACACCTAAATCAGAGACACCGTGTAGTCTCGTGCCAGTGCATTGAGAGATTGTTTGCAGTCCCGAACTAGTTTTGACCTAGTTATGTGGTTCGAGAATGCCTTAATGACAGCCTGGCTGTCAGTCATTATATTAATTTTCCTCCTCATGTAGCCCCCTTTTGCATTCATTTCTGCACAGGGTGCAAGGGCGAATACCTCTGCCTGGAAGACTTGTGTATGTTTCCTCAGGCTTTATGGATATCTTTGATTAGGACTGGGCCACAAATACCGGCTCCTGTGCCCTGGCTGGATTTGGATCCGTCCGTGAACCAATTATCATAGCAGTGCTCTCACTACGTGCCTGCGTCTCTGTTCGGTATGGAGATTTTCACCTTTTCAGTGAAGATAATTTCAGGTGCCATGCTACCCGTGGGCATTTGCAGCAAGGCCCGTCGAGCATCGTGCCCGTAGTATAAATGTGCCCTCCCACCCTGAAGTTGGGATGTCACAGGTTGTTGGCTTTCAGTCTAGGGATCGCATTCATTGGCTCCGCTCTCACATAAGCTCCAACGGGGGAGGCCCACAATGGTCTCCAAAGAGGCGGTCCCTCTGCTGTTAATCACACCAGTGATACCAGCAAGGTTATCATTAATGCCATTAGCTATTACATTTATTTGTCATGTGGTCAAGTGTTGATTCCAAGTTAGTTTCGAGTCAAGAACCACTCCTAAGGATTTGGATTCTTGACTGAATTGCATCTTTTCATTATAGAGTTGGTGCGTTTAGGTCACCCAGCTTTCTTTTTTTCGTGAAGGAAACTAGTGTAATTTTCACAGGATCAACCTTTAGGTTTTTCTTTACACACTACCCTTTGTTGGTTTCAAAACCCTCTGAGTACTGAATGGATGCTTGTAAGAAGTTTGTAATTGGTGATATTTTCTTAGCAGTCTTTCATTTGCCAAATACTTCCAGAAAGTAAGTATATTTTGTTTCAAAACTTTTGGTTCGCAGGAAATCAGTTCGAGGTATTTAGTTCGTACCAATTATATTTATTTTCCCAGATAAGCATAAAATGTGCTTTAAAACCATAATAATTAGTACTAAATAAGACTTATTTTTTTAACACTCACATTATGTTTCTATCAGCTTTCACATACAAATAATTCTCAAGCATTAAAAAACGTGCTAACCTAATTTTCAATTCATTAGTTATCAAATTCGACCAAACCTCATACAGTGTTCTCGACTGGCGATATACACTTATTTCGACTAATTTGCGTCCACCACGAAAGAACACAAAAATACAGTTTTATATTGATCCTATATTAATATGCTATATTGCTTCCTATATACGTTTATTTCGACCAACATGGGCAACGTCGCGGACGCATTATACTTACAAGTTTATACAAAAAAATATACATCGGACGCAAATAGTTAGCAATTTGTCTGAAATATACGCAGTGGACGCAAAATAGATAGGCAAATGTAAGGAAGCAAAAAAGTGCGTAGAATGAAAATCGTATAATTCATTTTAAAGCTACAGCAATAAAAAGTGATCGGGTTATCCATTTTTCCCGCGTTCAATATACGTCACTAAAATGCTTCTAAGTACACTCCTTCCTGGGGACGCACTACGACCGCGTTATGAAAGGAAGCAAAATAGTTAGCGGGATGTAAATATATATATATATATATAATTATTCTAATATTATCAAATATTTTTTAGGAACCGATTACAGTAATGAGCGTCACCAAATTAAATTAAACCCAAGCGTAATGTGGAAGGTCTTAGACGATTTTTCTTTCATAGCAGAGTGTTTAGAAACTAAAATGGATACGGTTTAAGGTTTGGCCCAACAGACTGCCGCAATACAACAGGCATTATATGGTAACTCATAAGGATTAAGAGGAGAATCAATTTCATAACTTATGAAATTCTTTTTCAGCGCATATAGAAGCTTCTATGACATTAGTAAACCATCAATAGTTGAAAACTCTTCTTGGAGAAAAAAAAGTTGGTGAGTAATTGATATTATTTAAATTATTACCTGTTTTTTTAAGTCCGAAACCATGTTCATTTACTGGATTAATTCCAACAAAAAAATTACAGATTCGATATTTGATATCAACCCATGGAAGGAACGTTAAGAGTTTGACATCAAACATCCTAAAAAAGCCACTAGAGGACAATATTGCGGCAAATCATTCTCTAACAGGGAAAAGCTTAAAAAACCCTTTCCAGAAGACTGAAATGCTTAAAATTATTTTTGGTGAGTATTTTATTTAATAACACTAAGTATAGTAAAAATAAGATAGTTTGTATTTGTAGTAACGAGGAAACAGTTACTTTTCATAATATCCATGACGACTTGTCGACTCTTGGAAAACTGATAGCCGTTTCCCTTGTCTTCCCATCTCTGGTATTGTTAATTTTTTAATAGTTGTCGTTTTTTTATTACAGAGAATCGCGGCAACACGATGGCAACGGAAAATAGATTATAGTGTTGTTTCTATATAAATATAAAAACGCAATCTAAATGTGTATATATAAATATGTAGAAGTTTTTTTATTATTAAATACTGAAATTCTAATTTTATTTGAATGAATTTTTACTTGATGCAAACAGATGTGATTTTGAAAACAATAAAATATTTAGGAGACGATGACGGCATCCGAAAAATAATAAAAAGAACGCAAATTATATCTAATTTACTAAAATTCTCTCTGAGTTTTGTTTAGCAATAATTTTGTAAAAAACATTTTTGAAACACTTGGAAGTTACATAAAGTTTATTTGTACGAAATTTATTTTGGTTTCAGCTTGCTGGTTATATCTTTCCTTAAAATATTTTAGTAATTTTCAAAGTCACATGAAGAAGAGGTCATATACCCAACTCCTTTCCTTGACTATAGCCAAGCTTTAGAGAAAGCTTATACAAACCTTGATAAAAGCTTACAACAATCAAAACAAAATAGGAATTGGGTATTAATTTCTTCATTTTCTTGTTTTTAGGTCAAAAATATGGAAATGTACATTAATAAGGACGTTTCACTTTGATTTCAAAAGCTTTTTCAAGTATACATATAAAATATATAATTGTAAATGGTGTAAATATAAGTAAATTGTTTAATAATGATAAAATCATAATTCAAAATTCATAGTAAACAATGTTTTGTTTATTAAATAAAAAAATGTATACCATTTATAATTTATATTTTTACATATATCTTGAAAAAGCTCTTGAAATTAAAACGAAACGTCCTTAATGTACATTTCTATATTTTTATGACCTACAAACCAAGAAAAAGAAGAAATTAATATCCAATTCCTATTTTTGTTTTGATTGTTACAAACTTTTATCAAGGTTTGTACAGGCTTTCTCTAAAGCTTGGCTCAACATTGTCATTCCAACCTTGTCATATGGTTTTACAGACAAGCTTATGGGAACCTTGCCATGGTAACCTTGTCACATGCTTTTACAGACAAGCTTAACCTGTAACCTTACTTGAGAAAAACCTTGTCCTGTGTCAACTAGCAAGCTTGTCATAACCTTGCAGCAAGCTTACACCCTTGCCATAACAAGCTTGCTGACAACCTTTTTCCCTTGTCGGAACAACGTTTAAAAAGGCTTGTATTAACCTTAAATTGTTATCTGGGATCCGATCAGGTTGGGATTTGTGCGTGTTTCTGCACAAAATTCAATAGCAAAAGAGAAACGTAAATATGGATACCCAAAAATTAATTGAATTAATTTGTGAAAGAAAATGTTTTTAGAATCAAAAGGAATCGCCTTATCATTTTCGTGATGTTCAAAGAGCCCTTTTGCGTCGAAAGTCGTCGATTAACAAAGAAGAACTTTATGGGAGGTGTACCGGACTCATAGACATTATTCTAAATTAAAACAGACAGTAGGTAGAAAAAATGGAAATGTAAGTCGTACAAACACACATCCAGTCTGCGCCAGGACTTAAACTTCTTTTTTGTTTTTATTTTTTTGTATTTACGCGTAGATAACATTTACTGCATTATGTTTGACGTGTCAAAAATATACGGCTTGTCTTCATTGTTTAAAAAGAGAAAATGGGTGGATTTTACTTTCGCGTTGTATACATAAACAAGTCCTTAAAGTGTTTCAAAAAATACCTGCTCAATTTTTTACTTAAGTGAAGAAACAGTGTAACTATACCTTATTTTTTTGCAGTTATTTTTTGCCAATTTTATGACTGTGTTAAGGATTATTTTTGAAATTTATGGAGTATAGGTATGTACTATAAATATTATATGGTGTCCGTAAACCGTTTAACTGACACGACATAGAAGTGCAAAGTAAAAAATTTAGGCATAAATGAATTTCAATAGAATTTTTAGATTTTAGATAATGGAAATAAATACGACAGCATAGGGATATAAATTACTTTATAGGAAAATCATGCCACTAAGTGATAATATAATCAACAAATAGTACCGCAGACAATTATTGTACCCTACATGAATGATTACGTATGAGTAAGTATTTTACCTACTCGCATCCTTGGGTAAGATACTCAATGATTATTAACAGAATATATTTTTATTTATTTGCGAGGTGTTGAGTACATTTATAACATATGGATTTTGTTTCAATCAATAAGTTGTGCTTCAAACTACTTATCGCTAACAAGTAGCTATTTAAATATTGGAAGGGAAATGTGTTTGTGATACACTGTCTTGGAGCTAGTTTTAACAATTCGTATTAAAAAAAGCAAATGGGGATTCAGAAAATCTGTAAGAAATACTGCTAATAAAAAAATTAAAACTAAGAAAAATGGCTTTTTTATACGTGAATGCAAGTGTACCTATAAGGCCTTACATAAACTGGTACGAGAAATGCAATTTAATGTAAATTTATAAAGATCAATATTAGCAGTGATGCTTGTAATTCAAAAAAAAAAAATATTACGTACTTTATATAAACTCAATTTTAACCATATCTTTTTATCTTTATATCTTTTATATCTTTGAGTCATTAATAATTCTCTTTAAAAATAAACATCTGTTTGATCGAAATCAATTATTTCATGATTATCACACTAGAAACAAAAACGATTACTGCTACCCTAAAACTCGACTAACTAATTTTATTCTCAATATAAATACATCATCTTCTTGTTTATATAGGAAGTTATGTGATGCATTTATATTCAAATTGAGTAATTATTTTTTTGTGTGCGGGATAGAAATTGACAAGATAGCATTTAACAACGCTGTACAAAATACGAGCTGTTAATCCCAGCTAGGAAAATAACACACGGTTACTGCACAAGTGTGTACGAATCATTTGGCAGAACATAACTATAAAACAAAATATATAGTTAAGGTACGGTTAGCGTAAATCAGTTTGGGATAAGTAATATTTTCTTATGATTTACTGGATTGGAAATGGACATAAGTAGCCTATATGTTTATACCATACATGGCTACTATAGTATGCACATATTTATAATGCATTAAAATTTATGAGTTAAATTTTCATTTGTTTCCATTAATTCTACATTGTTTTAGAATAGAAAAGACAGAGACAAACGTTGTCTTAACTTTACCGAACTAGAAAAAGAAACATTGATAGATGCTGCATATAAATTAATATAAGTTTATTAATAAATCCATTTTACACACTTTTTTATTCGTTTTTTTTTTCATCTAAACCACCAAAGCTTTCTCACGCGGCTTTCCAGCATTATAAATAAAAGTAATGAGTTTATGTTAATGCAATATATACCCATTGACTTGAGAATTATCGGTAGGGTCGAGTAACAGACAACTTTTGCACACCATATCCGAAGGATAACATTTATAAGTGGGTGAAGAAAATAAGTATTATCACTTATCTGTCAGTTAAAGTTATCGTATAGTTATCCTTGACTGAAGAAACCGGCCCTAAAACTGGCATCGTTATAGGAATCGGCATTGTCGCGCCGCAGGATTCGTACGATACTTACTCGTAAGAATAGGGTACAATAATTGTGCATATGCGGTATTATTTGATGGTTATCACTTATTATAGTGGGTTGATTTTCCTAATGTTATTCTATGTTTATAGTTTCTAATGAAAGTTTTCCAAATTTTGTGTTCCTATTTTTTATATGATATGGTTTCTGTCGAGATTAACCCATACTAGATCCATCTGAACAAACATTAGTTTTATTGCTTTCTACCAGTTAACGACAACAAGGACACTGTAAACTGCCCCAATCGCAAAACTTGAGAAAAAAAAGAAAAAAACACCTTGGAATACATTTTTTCCAAAGCTCTTTGGCATACTATAGGGTATAGGGCAATATTGATGAATGTAGTTGTTATTAGCATACTTTCACAATGTGCAATTAGGCTCACAAGGGTCGCACTGCGATTATGTTGGTATTCATTAAATTCATAATTTAGAATTTAAAATTGATAGTAATAGTAATAGTTACCTAAAAATTGCAAAAAAAATGAAGAACAAGTTGCTAATTGTTTTAGTAAAAAATATTTTATTAACTACTTTAAAACTTTAAAACCATTTACACTGCTTTATTTGAATCAATAATATTAAGTATGGTTTAACTATATGACGGTCGGCATTAAATTATTAATGTTATCTCTTTCTACAAGATAGAATAGTACGAAAATATCTGATCGAAATTTAAATGATAAATATACATATAAGTTGCTATATTATTTACGCGTGTGTAAATAGAAAATAAAAAAATTTCCAACTGCTCCTGACGATGTCGTGAATAGCAATCATACGATGCCACGGTGCCGATTACTACTCATACCTCATGTGCACGATTATGCATACTAGTAATACGCATCGTTATACCCGTCCAGTGACTATATATAAGTAGACTGATCAAGTCCATATAAAAGCGAAATAGAAAATTGTCGATAGATGCCGATAACATCCATAAATTACCATATAATGCAATTCGATAATTCTCGGATAAAGGTGTGGGTCAGCGCTATCTAGGAATAAATTTACCAAACCAAGCCGGGTATAGGTATCTTTTATTGTGGGTAAATATCCGTATAAAAATCCATTTCAATTTTTCTAATTTTCAAATGTATTTTATAATATATACAATAGTTTGATAAGTGTTATAATAATAAATATTACTCCTGTAATTACGATTAATAATATGAACTGTTAAAATTCAACTTTTCAAACCTACGATTACGACAGTGCTCGTATACGAGAGGGAAAATCTCTTTTTAGAGGGAATTTTGAAAGTTAGAGGAAAAAACTTTTGTTTCAGAGGGAATTATTGAATTTATTGATGATTTTTTTATTTATTTGCTTTAGTTTTATTAATTTGTTATTGTATCGTGCATTTATTTTAATTTATTGACAAAAAGTTAATAAATTTGTATTTACCGCCTAAAAAATGAGGAACTCAATCAAAATACATACTAACACTGGATTATGATTCAAAGCAAAGACCGATTGTTAATATACAAATATAACTATAATATACATATGTATGATATGCAATACGCAGAGCATTACGGGTATTATGCCAATAGAAGTATTCTTTCATAATTCATCACCTACATATGAGTTCTACATAATGAGACATTTTGTACTAATAAAGCGTGTAAAATTTTTTTTATTTCTCTGGTAACATCTGTTTAGAATTCTATATTCTCTGCAGGTAACAATAATAATTTATAGCATATTATAATCCTGTTAGACTCTAAACAGTTAGAGGATTAGAAACGTTTTCTTCAAATAATATTGTAAAAATTCCACCATATGTTCTCTTACGCTATCGATTCAATAGCCTTTGTTATTACTAGATTTTTTGGGTGGATATTTACGTGTTTTATTTACTTTATTGCCGGTTATTTTCTTATCATCTTAAAGAACATGCCGCGCCGTCACCGAAACCATGTAATATGTAAAAGTTTTTACAATCTATTTATGTTCCTGTCTTTCTTTTTGCAATTTCTACAAAAAGCTGGATTACATGTTTTGATTTTAAAAGTTTAAGCTTCGGCTTAATATTAAATTTAAAAATATGAACAAAAAGAACCTATAATACATTAAAACTGTTTTTGTAAAATTATTGTTACAAAAATTTTGTAGTTTTAATTATTCTTATGGGGATTTTTGCATAGGCTTGCTCCTTCAACTGAATAAGAAATTGGCTATTAAAGTGCTCGTTTGCAATAGTCTCACTTTTAATACTTACCTATATTATAAATAACTACCATCTTGGCAAAATTTAAATTTCCAACAATTATTTTTAGTAACTTCAACAGAAAGACTTCAAAATAACTAGTAATCTAATACAAAACCACTGCTAATTTCCTGTTTCAATGTTGGAGTTACTAAGAATAATTGATCATATACTCATTTTTGTACAGGTGAGAAACAAAAAAATACTATTTTAGATTTTTAATACTAATAAGAAACGATAAAAATATATACTGCGTTTATAAAGTTTGAAAAAAAAATGATTTTCTACATAGGTAAACAGAAATATAAAATAAAAAAAAATATATTTAAATCGCGAATTTAAACATAAAAATGGGGTTAATAATCAGCAAAAATATATATATACTTCACTATAGTATAAAAAAGTGTCATATCAATTTTATTATAAACCTCAGATAATTAAAAATTAGTTTTCAAAAAATGCTATTTACAAGAATCACACCTGTATATACGAAAATTTTAAATTGTAACAAACATTTTTTTATTTGCTATAATTGAAAACCTAAAAAATATAAATGGCATATCATTTTATATAGTTCGAGTAGCATACAAAATGCAGCGCAAATTTGAAGTAAAATAATTTTAGGAATTTAAATTCCTTGTTGGGTAAACATTCCGGCAGCTTTGCGATCTACACTTGCGCCTCACTAATCCCTTAACATTTTTTACACATCTGTGATTGTTTACTTTTATTTATGACTTTTACTACTAATACGAATACCATATACTCATGTCGATTTTGTCCCACCTTACTACATTAAAATCTGGTCACTTTACAATATGGGAAATGCAAACGTACGCAGCTTTTCATTATTGCGTTTGTTTTTCCCACAATTTAAATATTGGCTTTTGGTGCTTGCCATGCCTTTCACGTTGGCAACAAACTACCATTAATACGGGCTAAATCAAAAAAAAAAATCATTTTATGTTATATGCTACCGCGCTATCTGTGAACTAAATGCCCTTCTACTCATGTGTGCTGCTCAACTCATCATCTGTAATCACGTTCGGAGCTAAGATAGCATTTCGCTTCCCCCGCCAGTTTGGATGTAGAAACACTAGTGACATCTGGATTTGCCATCCAAAGGGCCACTTTTAAGCGCAACATTTTTCCCATAAGCTTAATCAGTCTACTTATATATAGTCAATGTACCCGTCAAAAACGTAAACGTACCTATACTCCTACGATGCCGTACTCCACTCGTGCAGGTCTCTGGTTACATATATCTCATTTTAGTTACGGTAAGTAAATTCAGTTAAGTAACAGTAGTAAGATAAAGCATTCACTGTAAGTAAATAAGATATTTTACACCAATTAATACACAGTAACTAATACCAGCAAAACAAATATTATCATACATTTTGTAATAAAAACTACTGTGAAGTAGGTGGGTTGAAATAAATAACAGGAGTAAATTTTAAATATTAGTTTTTTATTTAAATAATATTAAAAATAAATTGACATTAATTGTTTATTTTAAAATATATGTGTAGGCCAAACATTTGATATTTGCGAGAATATGATGAATGTTACAAATAATAGATTACAAATAAATCTAACTTATCACATTCCAATTTCTTTTCACAGAATCGTTAAGATAATTGAGATTATTCATAGAAATAATTTAAAACATTTGTGAAAGTTTATAGTGTTCTCGTCTTCTTAAAGTAAATACAACAAACATGCTGCCACTAATCCGAGTAGCACGAAAGCTTTCAAATCAGTTGCGGAATTACATTTATCGCTTTCGCAAAGATAACATCCGGCTGAGTCCCTTGTTTTACATGTGCCAGTAGGATCAGCGCCAGGGATCCAACAGCCTTTTATAACAGTAGTCACATCACCAACTGTGCAAAAGACAGGTATAAAATAGTATTCATTTATGTTCCTTTTTGATTATTTTTACTTACCTTCAGCAAAAATTTTGTAACATGTTTCGGCGGCACAATTTACAAGGGGCGGAGTCCAGACATCAAGTTCTTCCAAACATTTTGGTTCTGTTACACTATTGCATTCGTAACATTGGAAAGCAAAAACTGTAACCAAAAATTTTAATCTGTAGGCGCCTATACTGTATTATGGGTTGAATTTTAAAACACTAATCGTGTGAAAAATTATCATTTTTTGTTCGAAATCATATTTTATAAACCATAAAGAAAACTGCGGATAGACTCCGGAATGTCTCTATTATAATATCTGCTGAGCTTTCGGGCTGAACCGCATCCTAGATCTTCCTCTGGCCGATGCTTCGTCTAGTCTTTCGTAAAAGGACATCCTCAGAGCTGCTGCTACTGCTGTTGACTTGAAACTGGAATACTAACACACGGGGACGGGTTTATATAGGGAGAATAAAGATTTCTACGATTCCAATAGTTGCTATTCTCGAGTTGACTTTCTCACGTTTTCGTAGGAAAGTACTCCCGAAAGATTCCCCGGTATTTTCTCCTACAAATAAGCAGGAGAATTTGCTGGAGAAATTGAATCGGCTTCGCTCGATCTCACTTGGGTGATTTTCGCGTTTGTTGTTACATTCGTGAATTATCTAACCTAATCTAAGCGATCCTAATAAAAGTAGAAGTAATAGATAATATAACTTTATTAATAATATTTAGTTGTAGAATAACCAACAACTTAGATTACAACTAAAGCCGGTTGAAATAATATCTTATATATTCTCCCCTAATTTTATATATTATGCATTGTGATGCTGAGGAAATACTGTTGGCCGAGGAAATATCTAAAAATAAAGAACAAGCTGAAAGACTTTCTGAAACACCATCAAGATAGTTTCTGCTCAGAGTAAATGCATTTCAGCAATTAAGCAATAATTTGTTTGAATGATAATAAAGTGAGAAATATAATTTAATGATTGTAAGTTTACGCGGCGAAAACCGAGCTATTTATTTCGACATGTTTGGTTATGTACTCTATTAGTCGTTGCTTTTGTATAGCTGTAACATGAACCTGTCTAGACTTTTTCTCTACTATGATTTTTAGTTTAAAAAATGAGTTAAAATAATATCGATTAACATAAAGAAAACGATCACTATATTTTAAATTAAAATAAAAACAACTGTTATAAACACATCTCTTTCTACCGCCGTTTTTATTGGTTCCTTTTCATCCCTTCTTAATTTATGACTTGACAACAACGTGCTATAATTCCCCGGGAGTAAACGTAGGAAAGATATTCCCTGTTAATTCGAGAATACCACATTTTTAGTAATGGGCAATTAGTGGTGAATGTTTTTCTCGGGGAGTGAAAACTTTCCATCGGTTCGAGAATAACCCCCCAGAAGAGCATGGCGGTTGTGATTAAGTTGTTTGGGAAAGAGGAGAGGCTTCTGGGAGTTATGTAGGAAATAATCGTGTTCACGGTTCAGGTTATTGAGATGTTTATGGATTTCAATGGATTCTCAGATTTTACGGCTGTATAGTGGTAAGGATTACGGGGAAGGATTTGGACGGAGTTTAATTGGATTTGGTGACCGGTCTCCAGCCTATGCTCAATAAGTGCAGAGAACATGTTATGCTATCCCATGTCACCAATACCCTAATCAAGAACAATTATCCTAGACACCAGATCCAACGTATCCAAACACCAACCTACTTCACATCAATCCACTGCTTATCTCTCCTACATCCAAGGTGTTACCGACCTTATAGGCAAAATCCTGTCCATCATCAACACAACATCAAAACCGTCTTTAAACTTAATTCCAAACTATCAGCTTCTTTTTCCGCCAAGGATTGTAACCCTTTCAAAGCTCTTGGTATTTCTCGAATTCCATTCTCTTCCCATAGTGTTTCCATTGGTGACACAAAGCGTTAGCTCGACACTCGTGTTACAGAACATGAGCGTTGTACTAGGGCGTTGTGTGTAGCTAGGTGTGCATTTGCAGGGCATAGGTTGGAGACCGGCCACTAAATCCAATTTAACTCCGTCCAAATTCTATTCCGTAATCTTCACCACTACAACCGTAAATTCGAATCTATTGAAATTCATGAACATCCCAATAAACTGAATCGTGAGGACGGTTATTTCCTACATAACACCTGGAAGTCCCTCCTCTCTCCCAAAATACCCGATCACAATTGTCACGCTTCTCTGAACCGTAACCGTCATGACTTACTGCTCCGTAACCTTTACACCTATATAAAAACCCGTCCCCGTGTGTTAGTCTTTCAGTTTCAGATCAACAGCAGTAACAGCAACCCTGAAGATGTCCCTTGCGAATTTGGACGAAACGTCGGCCAGAGGAAGATGTAGGACGTAATTTCAGCAGAAGTATAAATGTTAGTTTGTTTCTATTATAATTCCTGAAAAAAAAACTACAGAGGTTGTTTCAAAATGCCGAAAAACCTGCACAGTTGTGCCTTTATAGCTATTTAAACATTTCTAATATTACACCCAGAAGGAATAATTTGTTATACTTGATTTTTTTTTGGCAATGTTTTACATAAAAAATGAAACGATACATTTGCAAGAAATTTTATTAACATATAATACGAAAAAAAAAAAATTCTTGTATTTGGCGGCCCAGTAGTTGAGTACACTCTTGTGCACATAAAAGCATCTACAAAATGAGATAGTCAATAGCTGCTTGTGGTACCTCATTCAAAGCAACTTGAACTTCGTGGATTAACTGTGCCAGAGTGGAGGATATCTAATGGCTGTATTCATAAGTAATAAATTTTAATGGACAGGAAGGTCTATCTGTAACCTTTGAGGGGAAAAAATATGTTGTAAATATCGGGTGGTAATGCCAACCCTGTGCCCGACGTAAACGTTTTTTAAAAATTAGGGAAGTAGTTGATTTTGTGGCTTTATTTAATTTAATTCATTTCTCTTTATCAAGATGTTAACAAACCTACAAGATTGAAGAAAACATGAAACCATTATAACTATTAAAAATAATTATGTAATAAAACTTACATGATTAGTATTTGAAATGTGTGCTTATGAATGATTTTAATTTAACATTATTTGTAACAAACAAGGTGATGTTGTTTAGTCAAAATCATTATTAAGATAACGAATTAAATATTTATGAAAGACAAGTGCATTATATACATATGAAGACAAATTATAATACAGAAATACTTTAAGGTTATATGAAGACATATCTTCATATCAACGATAATGTGTAAAACAAGACAATTTTTTTGTTAAAATTGATATTTTTTTACGTTAAATATACACATGTAGGCTAGTTAGAATATTTAAAATAAGTGAGTATATTTCTGATAAATTATTTATGTCTGTTCTGAAATTGACACTAGTTTTCTCTTTTTTAATATAAATCATTTCCAAAATGTTTCATGCATGATATAGTTTCTTTCTTTAATTAAAATGTTTGTTTTGTTAAACTTAAATCTATGTTTGTTATCAATTTCATGTTTTTTAAAGCTGTCAAACTACTGGACGACTTATGATTTTGTATGCTATGTTTAGCATAGTTTTAGGTATTATTTCGTTTGTTCTACGTAAATTTATCTTACCGTTTTCAAGATATAAAAAAAATATTTTTCTTAAATTTTTACTACCTATACGAAATAACTTTCTTTTTATTTAAAATTTCAAAAAATATTTTAGTTATTTTTCATACAGTTCTTTATTATTCTTTAGGATATGAATATGAAATGTGCTTTTGAAAAATCCTTCAAAATGTTTAGTTATGACTTATGACTATAAGGTAAAGTCAGGTAAGTGTGTAACCGGGGCAAGTGTGTAGTTTGTTTATATTTATTTTTAAAATTGAAATACGGACGTCCTCCTGTTATAATACTAATGTACTAAACTTCATACTAATTTTACAAACAAAAGTTCGCATCTCCTAACGTGTAATAACTTGAATATCTTGTCAATATATCATACCTTATTAAACAGAGCGCATCAGTTTAGTATTACACTCTTGGCCGAACTATAGGATAATGCTATTAATATATAAAATGCGGAACGATTATACACTTGCCCCATTTTGCTGGGTAAGTGTGTAGTATTGGACAGTGTTTAAATTTCTTTTTTTTTCAGGTAAACGTTGATAATTATAAAAGGTGGTATCTTATTGAAGGCTTTCAACTGAGCATTACATTACGTACTTCTATGTGTAAAATTTATCAAAATGTCTTATTATGTGAACAGTGTTACATTTTCTTCACACTATGCAATTTTTACTACACACTTACCTGACTTTACCTTATACTATATATACTTATATTATTTTTTCTATTCTAAATATTAAGCAAGATATTGCATTTTTAAATTTCTAATGGATTTCTAGCGTAAATAATTTTATATCCTAGAAAAATACAAACAAACTAGGAATCAAACATAATGTGTTAAATGTAATTATAAAGTAAAACTTTAATTATTTAAATTGTCGTTCGGCATTTACAATACATTTCTTTTTCCTACAGCATCCATGCTATTTATTATATAAAGCCGTGTAAATTATGATAGCGTTAGCCACATTTTCACGCAGTTGTTCAGCAGTGTTGCAAGTATGTTTGTAAATGTCATATAAAAAAAAACAACCTAAAGAAAAAAATTCAATGGCGTTAAATATGGATATTTTAATGGCCATCGTATTGGTCCATAAATGCCAATCCATTTATTTGGGAAACTATGATCTAAATAATTTCCGGTATGTAGGGAATAGTGTGCAGGTGCACCATCTAATTGAAAATAAATTCGATTCCGTTCACTAAATGGAGCGTCATGGAGAAATTTTACCATATGAACATTTAACAATTTAATGAATCGCCTAATTAACACATTACCATCACATATAAAATAATACAATTTGCAACTCCTATAGTGGTTATTATTCCTAGTAAATATGCCATCGCCAGTAACGTGAGCTTCATCACTCACAGGTATTGAAGTTAGGATTTTGTTGACACATTCATATATACCTCCGACAAAAATTGATCCTTCTTTCATAAATTGTTGGGATAGAGGAAATGATTAATTCCAATTCTGTAAGATTGTATTTATATTAAAATTCGAAAACTACTGGTTTATAATAGTCCTAATACAGCATTTTCGATTTCTCTGGAGCAAGTGGTTGGAAAGTTTCCACATATTTAAACAGATATTTGCTTTTGCCTCGTATTAGCCTTCATACATTTTTTGAATTGAATTTTTCTAAATGGCCCATGATCTTTTAAATTATACTCCAGCCTTTTGAAAATACGAACGTTTGGTGAATACTTTTCAGGATATCTCAGTGAATACCAGTACTGCGAATCGAAAGCATTTTTAATGTGGCCTTCCAAAACCTAAACCATAACCGGTTTTTAAAACCGGATTTGCAAATCGGTTTTTAAAATCTGTTTTGAAGCGGCTACAAATTTGTTGATTGATATATATGCGATATTTAATATTCATATACCTAATTTTGAGAGGTATAACTATAATATATTTAATGGTCATTATGCCATTTTAGCTATAATCGTGAATAATGTCCGTAGTATGTATTAAAAGAATAATATTAACAACATTTGGTGTGTGTCAAGATGAAACAGGCACTTATTGCGTATTAACAATATATTTTTGTAATTAAAATACATACATTAAATAAATTACGACTTTACAGTTATACTGTTCAAAATTGAATACCGGGTATATGAATATTAAATATCTCTATATGTCACAATGCAAAAAAGTGGAACCATTTCAAAACAGATAAAGCGATTTTCAATCCCGGTTTTAAAACAATTATTATTATTAATTACGGTTACTTTTCGTCGAAAAGCATGTACTTAAAAAGAAAATAGTCTTCCCGCAAAACAGCACGCTACTTTCAATTAAAATAAACACTTTTCTGAGAAAAAGTATTCTTTTCGTTGAATATGATGAAAACCAAAAATTATAAAACTTTTCATTTAATGCTCTTTTCTCAGTGTACCAGTTTTTGATATCTGGCAATTTGCGTAGCACTATATAGTAAATACGGATTTAAAGCTCTCATAGCGTTTTTTCCATTTTTAATATATGCTTGCAACATATCATATTTTTTACGATTAGCGAACTCAAGCGTTTTTTAAGAAACTACAATGCAATAACAATATAAGCAGAAACAGAACTCATATAACTCTAAGAAGATTATAACGTTATTGAGTAAAATAATGTAACTAATACCGATGCACTCTCAGTTTGACAGACGAAAAAACATCAATTGTTTCAATTTGTAGAGGCATGGCGCTCTGTGCCGGGAATAGTTTGCATACATTTATCACTCATAGCACACTGTTATCTTATTAGCAAAGCACTAAAATTATAATATCTCTGTTATTATTATTGTTGTGTTGTTATCGTGGCACTCTGATGATTTTTTTCTGTGGCATCCATGGCACGCTAGAAATCTATTAGAAATTTAAAAACGCAATATCTTGCTCTAATACTTAGAATAAACATAGAGTGTTACATGTTTTTGTAATGTCCGCATTTTTTTTTATTTAATTATATCATAGCCTACTCTGGTGCCCCTTAAGAAAAATAGTATGACGTCATAACTAAAAATTTTGAAGCATTATTCAAAAGTGGATTTCATATCTACATTCCAGACCAAGAACTAACGTATGGAAAGTATCTAAACTTTTTCAATCAGTTAAATATATCAAAAATATGCCGGAAATTACCTTTCATTCAATGTCGCTATCGCCGTCTATTGAGCAACGGTCAAACTAACTTTTACAAAAACCAATAATTCAAATAGCCAAGAAATGAGATAAGACAAGAAGACCTTGTGTCGATACCTTTGAATGACAAGTGTCTCTCCTTGTCTTATCTCTTTGCTAATTCAAATACAAATATCGATTTTTTTCTTTATAATGAAGTCAATTGAAAGTCAATTTAAATCACAAACAGAGATTCCTGATATTGGCGGTCCTTTATAATATGTAATCTTAAATATTTTCGTAATCGATTCTATAAATCTGCTTTAACTGTTTAAAATTGGTTAAAAGATAAGTAATATTTTTCGTTTCTACGTGGAAAATGATTGATGGGCACCTAAGTACTAGAAACTGCGTCAATATATGATCAAAGAAGATATGTACCTATTTGTGGTATAGATTTTGTACCTCTATATCTCTAATCGAAGGTTCTTATAAAATCAATGACAGAAAATATAAACGAAGAAAAATATATTTATGGAAAACGCTTCTATACTTTGTTTCATTTAGAAATCTCATTTAGGAAAATTGCATTTTTTTTTGGGTTAATCACAATTATAAATTCTCTTTGTCCGTTTCGAAGATATATGTATGTATATGACACTGATATTAAAAAGCATTTATAATCGGTATTCCAATTTGTTCTTTCGTTGTGTAATGTAGAAATACTTTGTAATCGTCACGGTTTAAAGGGAAAAAAATCTTATAGTTTATTTTTAGTTAAAAAAGTAATTAATTTTTACAAAGTAAACTTAAATATCTTCTACACTCCTCACTACAAACTGCACTAAACTGGACGTACGTTTCAATACCAAAGCTATTATCATCAGCAGAAACACTGGATTGGTCAGAAAAGAGGCAGTTCAGTGTTTCTACTGGTGATGATAGTTTTGCTATTGAAGCTTGGAGTATTTTTGTAATAAACTTAAATATTTATGTAAAAGATCTAATAAGATATTGGCATTTATCAAAATTTCTGGTAGATTTCTTGCATACCAACAGTTATTTTTCTGAGTGCATGTATTAAATAAAATGAGGATGAATTTACATACCTGCGCTGGTCAAACCCAGAAAAATCAGAAATGTACACAGTAAACTAGACATTGTGGAGTGGAACATCTGTTGACGCCGCGCCGTTGGTTTCTGAAGTGGTTTTATCAGTTTGTATCCTAACATATATAGCGGAATTGGACAACGTTGCCGCAAATAATAATACTTAAGTGCTTTTATTTTCTGCTTGATAATAATACATGGCAACGGTGTGCCTTCGTAATCGATCTTGCTCATCTTTAATCGAAAAGCTATGTTTTCTTTAGATAAGATTTTCAACATTGCTCAACAAAGTACCTACTTGACTTGAGTGGTAATTTAAATATTGAACAAATCAAAATCTCCTGTACCTACTGCTATTTTTAGTCCGTTGATTATAATGGCCAGAAAACCCATTTCTGGTCAGAAAAGCAACGTTAGCGAAGAAAATAATTTGCAGACATTATATTATAGTGTAAAGTGCGAACTCCGATATGTTCCAACACCGAATCTGTGTGACGCGACCGGTCACACGATTCGGGGTTGCCGAACTCGAGCAGATACGGAAAACGCCGAACGTTCGGTATGAGAGTTTTAGTGTGGTAGCATTGAGTGATTGCATGAATTAGGTTGCTGTTGGTATGGAAATTATGACTGGGTATGAACCATTGCTGTCACTGCATAACTGAAACTCTTTTTTGGTTTCGCGGGAAACCCGGCAAATCATAAATATTTGAAGTTCTGTCATTTTTGGTTGAAATAGACAGAAACTCAATATAATCACGGACACCAGTAAGTCATCTTTAGGTTATGAAAATATTGACAAACTACAATTACTTATGCTATTATTTAATTTCTGTTATTTCCAAGTTTACGATGTGAATGTATGGGTAATTGCGTATACAATGGCGAACAAACTCGAACAAAAAAGTAGTTTTATTGACCTTCTATAATTGTTATGCCCAACGTGATTATTATCATTGAAACGTTCGTTGTAAGAATTATAGGTTAATCAAAGAAATATGTTTTGCTCAAATTTGTTCGCCATTTTTTATCCAATTATCTACGAGTATCATACACCTGTATGAGTAATATTTACAATGAGGCGAATATGTTTGCACAAACACGGTTCACTGGGGATGTATGATGGATTCTTTATCGCTTCAAATTGAGGGCCGTGAGGAAAAAGGGTGATTTCTTTTAAATGATTATATATTAATAAATATCATCTAATTTTTAATTTATTGCCTCTTATAGACAAAAATCATATACGCATTTTAACCAGATCATCACATAACAATATACATTTCGACCCTCTTTAGATAAAACTTAAGAAATTTGATGAATTATGAAAAGAGTGGTAAGCGTTTTAATATTTAAGATAACATTGCAATTATTTAATTACTTTATCTACACATTAGTTTTAAAGATTAATTTTTACAAAACTTAAGATCTTTAATTTACTTGGAATGCATCAATTTAATGTAATAATGAATACTAAAATTACACTAATATCAATGTCAAAAAAAAAACGTTGAATTGTTTATTATCTTTGACAAAGCTGTCATTTTCAGCATAAGACATAGTAGTTTCAGTAAATAAATTTGTATTTGTTACCCGCTGTCATATGTAACAGTTATTAAATGGATCCAAATTTATGAATATGTTAAAATGTCGTCCGTTTAATTAGTTGTGGGTGGTATGTTATGTGGGGGTATAAAGTATAGGGTTTTTAATATGTACAATTTTAATAAGTAATGTTTTATTATAAAGTTTTAATATGTAACTCTCTCTTATCATTATGTGGATAAAGTTGGTCCATGTATCATTTTCAGTGAGTTTCACAATGTATTACATTATTTAATATCTGTGTTACCTTAATAAATCACTCGTAGATGTTCTGAGGATGTGGGCAAACAACCCACGAAAATTAGACCTTTGAATAAAGATACCACTCGAAACAGTTTAATTAATTGATCGCAAGCCTAGTAATTATACTACATTTTTCCTTATTATCTGTGACGGTCACTAACAGCATCAACATATATATATATATATTATAATATATATATATATATAATATAATATATATATATATATATATATATAATTCACCTTCTCGGCCACTCCGCGTGTTTTCCTCCGACGAGGATTAGTTGGACGTTTGGGTGGCATCTCAGCTACCTTTTTCGACTTCTAGTCACTACTGGCGTTCGAAGACTAGTTGACATGTTTATGCGTTGCCGTGTAGTATCCCTGGTTGCCGCTGCCATGTGCTATTGGCTCAGGTGACTGACCAATTACTTCTGGCATCTGTTGTTCCTGTAGTGGATGACCGACGACCATTTGGTTTGTAACAGATCTACTGTTTTGTGCAGGACTGGTAGGTTTCGAATACACTGATGTTGCAAGGCACTCTTCCAAGCGACAGGTAAATGTAGCGCATCATCTCGTTTATTTAGGCATTCTGGCCTTCAAAAGGCGAAACATTGATGTCTGTCAATAGCGACATTTTTGCTATAATATTCTCTCTTTAAGACGTTTTCTCAATTATAAATATGCAAAACCACTCATTCACAAGTTTTGGTTTCAACTAAACGTACCAATTTTAAAATGATTTTTTGAGAACCATTATAAAATAAGTGAATGTTTATGCTATTTGATTCAAGTCTAACTAATTGCGTAAAATAGATGTCCCAATACATCTTTAAGATATTGAAATTTTTATGCCCACTGGAATTAACGTTTAATAACACGAGGTTACACTTTGCAAGTCAGTCACATTTGGTGGTTTGTTTGGATGTGTTAATACGGAGAATCAAACACGAAAACAGATACACGTGCAATGCAGGTGGTGCCTATAATGCAATACTGTATTAGAATAGGTGGGGTTTCTATATTTTTTATCCGAGGGAAAAATTCTGATTGGTTGACGCTTCTGAATGTCTAGAAAAATGGTCAATCCTTATATCTGAACAAAGAATTCACACGAATTCTAGTCATTTCTGTTCTATTCAATACGCGTAGTCAACTCGTCTGGCAAAGTTTGGAAAAATCAACACTAAAATATTTGACTAGCGCAAAATTAACGCCAACACCGTAATATTTTCAACAGTGTATATTCAATCAAACAAATAATTTGGATTATTTGAAGCAAGCGCAGTATTTATTATTTAACTAAACTAACTTACATGAAAGTAAAAATAAATATCGTATTTTATTTTCGCATAGTAGTTTTCTCCCCATACAGTACAGCAAATATACTTATGTGTACTAATCATCGCATAGAAGGCACATCTCCTATTTCAGTTCAGTAACAGAAAATATTTCGCACAAATAGGGCGGAAAATACAATTGGAACATACTGATCTGGTATATTTACCAGATGAACTTCTGATAGGAATCATCGCCATTGAAAGGATGCTTTCTTTAACGGTACAACATCGTAACCGCATGTCCCTCCATACATCGCCGTTATCAAGATGTAAAGGCGTATCTCATATAAATGGCAATAATAATAATAATAATAATGAAGCCAGCAACGATTTGTCATGCTTGTAGTGATTATCAATTATTGTTAACAGTAATCGTGGTAAATGAAGTACTTTATAATCAATCGTGTTTAGCTAATCGAGAAAATAAGACCCCCTCTTTTCTTTATATTGCTCTACTGTAAATTTGTAAAAAATGACATATGCCTTTATGTCTTTTCAACGGCGACATATGAGTGTATGGATTTTTCGAGATAATTCATTTTCATTTCGATCAAAAATGATCACGGCATTTTGTTGTGTTTACCTTTAAGTCTAAAGTGAATAAATGTTATAAGAAAAGGAAAAAACTTTTGAATCAAAATGCTTAGGGTTTTCTGTCAATCTGCACAGTTTTCATGTTCAAAATAAAAAGGACTTGAATCAATTATCAATATCTTTCACTTAAAAGAATGAACTGCTTCAACGAAAACTATATTATAATTATAATTTCCAAAGAAACCCGTGAGTTTAAAATTATATTCCTTTTCAAAGAAACACCAAATCATGTTGGTCATATAGAAAACGCAAAAACTTTTGATTTAATGCCATTCTGTTCTGCGGCTTCGTGCATAGCTACGCCTACAGTTGAAGTCCTTCCATTTCCAGTTGCCCAGAATGCAATCAACAGCTGGCAACTTTTCACCCGGTATGCGGGTACCAAAGATCTCCCCTCTTTGTATTCCAATGTACGCACGTGCACATTATCCTTATCACTTATAAATTGATACGGGTAAGCAATACCCCATTCTAAACAAGTATTCGTAGAACTATTATTGTGCTATCAGGACGGAGTGAGATAGTATCCCATTGCGTCCTATTTGTTCACATTGAGCTATTTTTAATTAACTATATGTTTAGGGTGGACCAAATTGATCCATAACAGGTAAACATACTTTGCAACGGAGATATGAAAAAATGAAATAGGCAGTTCAGAACTGCTTTTTCGAGATAAAAACGTTGGTGAAATTAAATTTTAAATTTATCTTGCCGTTTTCAAGATATTAAAAAAAAAACCATTTTTCTTACGATACAACTTTTTTACTATTTAAAATTTCAAAAAGTATTTGGATATTTTTCATACATTTCTTTATTTAGGATTTGGATATGAAATGAACTTTCTAATAAGTCTAGTAATTTTTTTAATTAGGAAACCAAATCCATTTTTCTTAAATGGAAACCATAGTTAGGCTATAATCAAGTAACATATTTTGCGGGCTTTACAAGATCATATAACACTCTGTGTTTATTTTGAATATTAAGCTAGATATTGCATTTTTAAATTTCTAATTCGCCAAATACGATAAATCTATGTAAAAAATTAGCAGAGTGCCATGAGAGCCCAAAAAAATAATAATAGTAACATAGATATTACACTTGCTATGCTTTAATAAAATAGCAGTGTGCTATGATTGATAAATGTATTTTCATACATTTTTGTGGCAAAGGATATTTATAATCATATGACGACACGTTCAAGGAATCGACTAAGTGTACGAGCTCATAAAGCATCACTATATGAATGTAGCCTATACTATAGGTGTGTAACTTATTTAATGCACTACCTGAAGAAATTAGAATAACCGGTTCTCTAAATTCGTTTAAAAAAATATTAAAATCATCGCCTGGCTGGTAGTCGAGTGGCTTGCACGCTTGGCTATCAGTGCGGAGTCCGGGTTCAAATCTCGCTCTGGTCAATTACGATAATCGGTTTTTCCGGGTCGTAATGTTGATTAGGAGGGAGATTTGCTCTGAGGGGCCTGATAAGCTAATCATATAGCTAGGCGTTACCACCCCTTTAAAAAAAAAAAAAAAAAAAAATTATTTATGAGGCTTGCTTTTATACCATTGAGGAATTCATAAACCGCGACAATTAGAACTATAGGCGCAGTTCGATTTCATACAAGTTACTTGTTGCTATCCATTATCTCCTCCATATCTCTAAAATATAGGTTAGCGTACATTTATTCCAAACGCATCATCGCGATGACGCGATTTGAGACTAACAAGAGAATAACATAGTCGCTTCAAGCACAGTCTATTGCTGGTCTATTCAGCGATCGTGTTTTAATTATACTAGAATTACATGGGTGCCCGGTAAAAGGGTTCTGATTTCGAGGGAACTGATAGAGAGTCATTATGATTGAAAAAGTCTATGTACGCTTTTGACTTTTGACGTTTCCTTTATAAGTTACAGCTTTTTTTCATTTTTTTTTGATTTGATAAAAAAAAATTAAGCAAACAATAGGTTTGATCTACCGAACAGATAAGACAAGAAGCGTTGCTTGTTGTCGGCACCTTTAACGGGTTGTCGCTGGGAATATGACTTTTAGTGCTACTTCATTATTTTAGCAGCAGGTGCCTCAGTTGTCTTGCTGTTCTTTTACACCAATCATAAAGAGCGTGTGTCAGAGAAGTAAGTACAATCTCAACTCAAAATGGTCGCTATTTGTCATATGTTGTCATGTGCCTGTTAAAGGTGTGTAAAGGCAGCTTTTACGGACTTTGATTAGTAATAACAACATTATTAGTGTTATTATTAAATGCAGCAAGAAACAAACAAGGTAACAATAAGTTGAATTAAAAACGCGATAGAATTAGAAGATCAACGACAGAATAACGGCTACAGTGGCAGCCCCTCTGTAAATTGACAGTTCTGTCAGAATGCGGTCTCGTCAAGAATAACAAATGTCGCTTCTTATCTTCTCTCTTTGCTATTCAGTTTCTACACGCCAATTTGCCACATTCAAAGATGGCGGACGCCGAAGCGTTTTCCAGTCACTGCGTGCATTCGAAAGCGCGCTCCAGTGTTTATGTAGTTTGTTGATTTTGACCAACCCTATTAGTGTTATATAGCGATAAGCGATAGTGAGACCGATCATCACATGCATCGGTAGCTTGGAGTAAAAGAACTAATCTGGCCACCACAAGAATTAACCTCTCGAAAATGCAAAGATTAGCGTATGCATAACTGGCGTTATGAGAACCTGCCTAATAGCAGCTATTGAAGTAGGACTGGATCTTCACATTATGGGGGAGGGCGTGGCAACCAGAACCATACTCAGAATGACCAAGGAAAGAACGATTACGCATAGGCATCAATCTCCTGACGATAATTAAATCTGGGACATGCTTCGGAATGACATATCAAGAAAAATCAACTTTATAAAAAAAAAAAATATACCACGAAGCTTTGCAACAAGAGCGAGTGCGATCAAAACATTCAAAACACCATCTTGGTCAATATGGTTATACAGCATCTCTTATGTGCCTGTTTAGCAGCTTTTCAAGAGTTTTTAACATAATCTACTACTTTTGGTAATTCCTGTCAACATTGAACTGGACGCATCTTTCAATAGCATATTGAATGCTAAATTTACGACAAATTGTATTATAAATACATCAAGAGGAGAAGTTTTATTGACTGTTTTAATAATTTATATTTGCTATAATATAGTCTTAGCATTTTTAACACCTCTAACGAAATTCTCCGTTCAAATTTTCAGGTTTTGAATATCCTAATTGATAATATAATATGTACTTGTGGGTGTAATGTGCAATAAAACATTTCATTATTTAAATGTAGTTAGTCTTCTTACATTTGATTTTAAATAATTTATTTAAGTGTTTAAAACGTCAGCCTTTGGAATGTATTTTTGGAATGTATTCGAGCACATTTCCATAAATTACTCTAGATAAAAATCTGGAGATTTACATTTCTCTGTCCATTGTAAAAGCACTATAATACAAACTGGAAAATTTAATATATCTGCCTTCTAGTACATAAAAGTATACAACTTACCGCGTTTTATCTATTGGGAAGAAAAAACTCAAATTTATGCCACAGGTGAAAAATGAATGAATAAAGTTAAAATCTGATTTAACTAGTCTATTCTACTCGTAAAAATGCATGAATAATGTTAAAACAGTTTCACAATTAATATGTGGAAGGATCAATTTGTACCTCGGAAAATTTATTTTTATAAATTCTAAATCACAAATCTATATACGCACGTCTATGTACGCCATACGTCAATTTTGACAGTAAAATGTTAGAAAACCCTGTACTACTAATTTCATAATGGTGTTTGGATGAAAATATTGATGACATTCTCGATCTCAGTGTATAATATGAAATACAATACCTTTGTGTTATCACTATACTGAGTGTTCTTTATATTGGATACTTACAAACTACATCGTATTTATATAAATATTGTAGGAGTTAATTAAACAACATCAATCTGTAAGGCTTTAGTAAAATTAGTATAAAGAATAATATATAAAATAACATTGTTTAATCATAATCATCAATACAATTTATTTAAGATTGCTTTTAACGTTTTGACATTTTGTTTTCTGAATTTTAAGCTTAGCTCTATTATTATTAAATTTAACTCTACTATTATTAAGCTTACATAACAAAGTATCAGGATATAATGATGTAAAATAAGTAAAATATGATGAGGATTATATTAATTTAATATCTCCAATCTAAATAGTAGTGCGTAGGTTCAGTCCATTATTACTTATATGACTGCTTAATATGTTCATTTAGAATAGAAGTGTTAGGCGGTGAATATAAAATGTTTATCCAATTTTATATCAAAATATTACGTTTAAATATTATACGTTTGCAATCAATTTCCTACAATCCTTGAATACATTCAAAGATATACAGCTATTTTAAATTAACTAAAATAAACATAAGATAACTATTACTCAAAAAAAATAAGTAACTTCTAAGTGCTGGCCCCGTAATGTATCAAAATGGCTGCCTCAAAGTTAATGTACCCTCGGTGCAGGTTGCATCTGCTTGTCTACGATAGGCAGTCATGCATTTTTTTTTTTTAAATCCTGCATATCTTTAATAAACCACTATGTCTAAAGCAGCCAATAATTAAAAAAATATGCCATGGATCTAGGTAGAAATAGCAACGATAAACATTTTAAATATAAATTTTATTTAAAATAAATGGATTGATTGGTAAATTGATATTCATATGGAAAACATTGATAATTGTGAGCCAAAAGTTTGGATTCTTACAGAATATGATGAGAAATGAAAGATTACAAGTAAATCTAACTGATCACTAAACTAAGGATTTTTTGTATATTTTTAATGGAGATATATGCTACGTTCGAATATGTAATCGATTTCATTTTTTAGCTCTGCAACGTTCTTTTATTTCCATCAGAGCAAATAGGGCGAACTCTTACGGCATTCTTATGTTACTTCTGAGATGTTTTAGTGTAGATTTTTCTGCTCAGGATTATCAGGGGAGCTCGCAGATTTTGAATGGTGGGAGAAGGTAACTTTACATGAGCGTATTCTGTATTTATAATACAGTTTGCACCTTTCTTTATTTCTGTAAATTGTCTTTTGGTGATTTCTTTTAAAATTGGTGAAAAAAAATTATTTTATTATTATTTTCGTATTTATATACCATACAGAGTATTCATTACTGTATAAGTCCTTTGTCTCTGAAAACATGTGATACAAAAAACTCCCTGCTCTGCTAGCTCGACAGAGTGGAAATTCGAACGTAGCAATAATCGAAACTTTTGGCTTCCCTATTTATGTAGTGTAAAATATTTTTTCATTTCTTTTTCATTTTTAAGACTAATAATAATATGTAAATAGTTTTTTTAAAGTAAATATAGTAAATATGTTGCCGCCATTCCAAGCAGTGCAAAAGCTTTCAAATTAGTTGCGGAGTTACATCTCTCGGTATCACAAACGTGACAATCGGGTAAGTTATTGCAACGGCCAGGGAGATAACAGCCCCTCTCAAACAAGCCAACTGTAAAAAGCGAATAATCATGTTGGTATTATTTATTTCGTTTTTTTTTTAGATTTCTACTTACCTCCAACAACACCGTGAAAACATTGTTGGTTTTCAAAGCAAGCTACGACCTGTGGAACGAAGGGGTCTTGAAGATCTTGACACCCAGGTTCTAAGATGCTTTGGCAAGCGTAACATTGGAAAGCAAAAGCTGCAAATAGAAATGGTAATGTTTAAATATGTATCAGGATATTGTGATTTTCTTAAGCTAAACCATACATATTTCATGTTACATTTGTTACATAATGTGGTTGTACGGCGCACTAATTAATAGATTCTATGTATTGCGTATATTCTGTGTACGATCATCCAAAACGACACCTTTCTAAGCAAGCGTCATCTTAAGCACGCTATGTACGAGTAAAGACGATTTCCATGCTAGGGAGAGTCCGTAAATGGTCCAGTGTCATTTTGCAAGTATACCTTTCCTCGTTCATTTACGGGTTATATTTAGGTACTCCTTCATTGTCTTTGCATTATAATTTATATTATTATTTTACCTTAATACTAAAATTCTTATTTGCTCTTAGAACAATATTTGGTTAAAAATTTAAACTAACATAACCGATAGGCATGTATATGATATTGGAAATAACTTATATTGTAATATAAATAAATTTACAATTGTGAAACAGCTTGATATCTTGAATTGAAAAATATTTATGTAATTGTTTAATTATATCTCAGTATGTACACAGCCAAGGTTCAACGGATACAAAAGAGTCGCTCTTAATGATCACAAGTAAACTATTAGTGAGCGATTCGAATAAAAAAGAATTCGGTAGCTCTAAACGAATACGCAATCGATTATTATGGGTAAAACGAGTTCTTTTTCCTTAACGACTTCAAAATCGTTTTAAGAATCGATTCGCTCTTACCGACTGTAATCGTAAAGCACGAAAATCGAATCAGAAAATACATAAAGTGTTCATAGGTAGGTATTCGCAGTCTAAAGGTCCATTTATATAAAGTAGTAGTACTAATAGTAGTGTAAAAATAGCGGAGTTCCAAAGTAAAATTCTGTATATTTTTATGTGAGTATTGACATATAACTAGCAAGTTAGCGGTAGCGGAAAAAGTTGAAAAAGTTGGTAAACTCCGAATTTCTATGCATCCTGTATACAGACTTCGTGCTTCATACCGTGACATATTCTGCGAATGAGTAATCATTAAGCCTAGTCGCTAATATATGTATAATCATATATTTTCCGCACTTTGATTGTAAAGCCCTGTTTGTTATTGATTCATCAAACATTTTTTTCATTAAATCGGTAATCTAAAACCCAAAGATAAAATCTCAAAACAAAACTTTATTTTCGCCTGAAAATAAATTACTGGTTATAGATAAGATTAAATGAGAATAAAAATATTATAGCAATAATTTTTTACTTATTTGTTTGAATTAATTAGCTTTCTTTATATACCATTAAGACTTGATGATGCATTATAATGCGAAATCGGTAATCTGAATAAAATACTGGTAATAGTGGATTAGACACTTGTTACTTTGTTCTTTTATCTTGTTTTTATTTGTGCCATTTTAATAAATATATAATAATAAACAGAACAAAAATTAATAATAATATATAACCTAAATATTTTAACAAACAGGAGAGTTAAGTTGACTCAGACTTGCTGGTTAACTATAATAAACTAAAAGGGAGGATACAACAGTGAACTGAAAGAATATATCTATTACTCTTTTACTTAACTCGAGCAATAGGTTTCTTAATGTTAAATGTTACACTTACTCCTTAATAGGTGTCGTGAATTTATTAGCCATGAGAATCATGAGAAAATATTAAAGAATGTAATATTTTAAATTACGCCTTGTCATTTAAGTTAAAATTTTATCCAAGGCATGTTTACTTTAACATTTGCTAGCATTAATTTCACCATGTAATGGTTACATCAATGTTTAATATTTAATACCGTCAAAAATATTGAAGTAAGTGCTTCATTCTTGTCAGTTTCCCCTTAATAACATTTTTACACAGCAATTAGAGTGTGGTTGGCTATATGACTGGAGAAGTGGTGACCTGGATGACTTGTTAGAACAAGGTACCGTACCAATTTGTTAAGAAATTCGACAAAATTATGCATTAAACTGAGTATTTTGTGTTTGCTCGTAGATTGTTGCCATCTACTGATCTGCTTCACAGCTTTTTTAGGTAATATTTTGCGAATAGAATAATAATTTAATAGTCACAATAAATAGTTAAATTCCAATTTGATTTATTATTTCAAGTTATTAATCGTTTAGATGCAAAAAGCCTTTTTCAAAAATTTATAATTATTTTTTTCAGTAAGTAATTCTTCTTATACTACATATTTTCAATAAAAGTTATTACAAAGTTTTATTCAAAGGTTTTTCATTTAGTTGTGTATTACTATTATTATTATTATTATTATTATATATTATATTATTATCTATTCCGGGGGGAACCTGTAACCCCTACCGGGCGCGTCCCCGGTGGCGGATAGGGCGAATGCTCGCTGATCTTTGGATCAGAGGGTTGGGAGGAAATAAAATACCTCCCGCGGACTAACAGGTTTGTGATGGCTCCGCTGCTGCGCCTGGGAGTGCTCCCCCTCGGGCGGTATTCTCGACCGCACGGGATGGTGGGCTGATGTGAGCTTGCTCTGCTGAGGGGTTGCTGGCGTGGAGTCAGGAGCCAGCCACTTCGGGCCCTGATAGCGTAGTGTGCTACGAATGCGGAGGTCGGAATCCGCATCGCTCCGGGCGAGTTCCAGTCCGTCCGTGTTTTCCGGGACTGGTAAAGTGAAGGTCGGGCCTCAGGGACTGGGGTAGGAGAACACCACTCCGGGGTATACCCGTTCCGGATTATTTCAGCCCGCCCCTCGCACACGAAAGCGCTGGTGTAAAACTAAGCATGTCACTTAAAACTAAAGAGAATGTGGATGAGGCAGAGGTATTCAGCCCGAGGGCTTTTACGAAAAGTTCTCTGATGCAGAGAACGCCACCGAAGAGACAGAACAGCCAGGGGGGAAGTGTTGACCTCGACGCCACCCTTAAAGGCAGTGAGGAAGAAATTCTGTTCCGGTCTCTCCAATGGAGGAACACATCTCTCGAGCGAGAAGTGATGAGGAGAGGGAACTAAGAATGCAGGGCATCATCCGTATGATGAAAAAAGCCATGGAGCGTCAGAAAAACATTAGTGCTGACGTGAAGAAGGGTGTCGTGTTACTGGAAGAGTCGATCGATGTGATCGCTAACTTGCGGAGCTCGTGGAAGTCCGCAGAGCGGTGCATCGCTCACCAACAGACCCAGACGTCGCCCCAAGCTCTTCCCGCCCCTGCAACTGGTGCTAAAGACCCGCCACCAGTCCCACCGCCGAGTGGACAGAGGCTCTGTCGAAGAAGGGAAAGCGCAGAAGGAAAGTGGAGAAGGAGAAACCCCCTGAAAAAAGCCCTGGACCTGTGGAGGGAGAAAGGAGTAACGAAGGAGAGAAAGAGAAAGAGAAGAAAAAAGCGAGGAAGTTGCCGGAGGCAAAACCGACCGCTAAGGAAAGGGCGTCAAGACAGGGAAGAAGGGTAGGCAGGTTAAACTGCGGCCCGATGCCCTGGTGATTAAGCCGGCTCAGGGCAAGTCTTATGCTGAGTCCTGGGCAAAATCAGAGGAACGTCAACCCGGAGGAGACGGAAACAAGAATCGGGCTGTGCGACAGACCCGGTCTGGCGACGTCCTCCTGAATTCGGGAAGAACTCCAAAAATGGGAGTAGGATTTGGGCATAAGTTGAGGCGGTACTCGGCGAGATGGGAACGGTCCGAAATCTCGAACAAAAGTTCACTTTGGAGATGCGTGACCTGGACAGTTGCACTACGGTAGCGGAGGTCCAGGAAGCCATCAAGAAATACGGTGGGCGACGTTGACGCCGATGTTAAGGTCTCCCTCACTAACACCAACAGTAGGGCTCAACTGGCGATCATCCAAGTAGGAGATCGGCTCGCGAACGAATTTTGAGGGCGACCCGTATCAAAGTGGGTTGGATCTGTGGTAGAGTTCGTAGGAGGGCAGAGGTGCAGAGATGCTATAGTTTGCCTGGGGTACGGTCACTTGCCGGCTCTTGTAAAGGCACGATAGAAGCAATCTCTGTTTTTAAATGCGGAAGTCCCGAGCACAAGGCGAGGGACTGTAAAACGATCGGCAAAGTGCCAGATTTGTGCTGAGGCAGGGCAGCCTCAGGAGAAACTACAGCACGTGCCTGGAACCAGGAAGTGCGCGACATACCTGAGCGCCCTGGAGAAAGCTAGGAAGGAAATGACCACGATCTTCCAAACTAATATGAACAGGAGACCGACTGGCTGATGAACTCCTGTATCAGCTTGTGTACGAGTCCAAGGCAGATATAGTTCTTATCAGCGAGCAGTACCGGGATCGTGATCAGCCCACTTGGTTTCCGGACTCGCTGGGCACTGCTGCCGTGTGGATAGCCGTCTAACCAATCCGCGGGTGAGAGACATGCCGTGGCGAGGGTTCGTTTGGGTCAGGGTCGGAGGGGTAACGTACTTTAGTGTTACCTCACGCCCAACGAGCCCATCCCAACAATTTAGGGGGAAGGTTGATGCCCTGGAGGACGCCGTCTTTCGCACTCACGGGATGTCGTCGTCGGTGGGGACTTCAAGCGTAAGGCTTTGGAGTGGGGCATGCCCCATCCGGATTCCCGGGGGAAGTACATCCTCGAGATGGCAGCTAGGACCGGACTTATTGTCCTAAATGTGGGAGGCGTAACAACCTTTCGCCGTCCTGGTTACACCGAGACAATTCCGGATGTTTCCTTTGCTTCCGAGGCACTGGTACCGAGGATCACAGACTGGAGAGTCACGGAGAAATACACTGGAAGCGACCACCAGGCCATTATCTTCACTGTGGGCGGCTTACGGGAAACCCCCCGTTTGTCCACACCCGTGCCCTGGGGGTGGAATCTTGCTGGGCTGAATCCCAACCGATTCTTTGAGGTCTGTCGGAGGCACAGATCGGCGCCGAACCGACTGGGGAGGGGAGAGACCGGGCGGAAGGGCTCGTGGAGTCGACAAGGGCTAGCATCGCGAAAGCCTGTGACGCCGCCATGCCCCGGAGGACCCCTCGTCGCCCGCAGGTACTCCGCTTACTGGTGGACGCCTGAGATAGCGAGCTGCGCAGACGGTGTCTGCGTCCGAGCTGCGCAAAAGCTAGGGATCGTGACACGGCTAATGCAAACATCTGCGGAGCATCGGGAGGCGAAAAGGCACTTCGGCGTGCGATAAACCAGAGCAAAGCATGCCGCTGGAAGGAGCTGATCGCGGACGTGGACGCCGACCCGTGGGACTCGGGTATAGGATTGTACCCGTAGGCTTGGAGCTATGAAGTCGCCGGCCGCCCTGGAGCCGCTAGGATGAAGCGCATCGTCCAGGCACTCTTTCCCACTCACTCTGTGAGGAGAAGGAGTTTTGGGGAAGCGAACGATTTCCCTCCATTTGAGGAGGAGGAGCTTAAAGCGGTGATGGAATTCTCTCCCAAACAGGAAGGCACCGGGGCCAGACGGCGTCCCGTATGAAATCTTAAAAAATGGTGCACCGGCAATGTCCACACGTATTGCTGGACATGTATAATGGGTGTCTGGCTGCCGGATTTATCCCTCCCGCTGGAAGGTAGCCAGACTGGTTCTGATCAACAAAAAGGGGGAACCCGGACGACCCGACCACATACCGTTCTCTGTGTATGCTAGAACACTGCGGGGAAAGTTTTGGAAAAACTCGTCCGGGTAGACTACATGCGGCGATAGATGCGCGGGAGGCTTGTCCCCCCGCCAGTACGGATTCCGTCGCGGTAGATCGACCGCCGACGCTCTGCTGGAGGTTTCCGAGGCCGTGGATGGGCGGAGAACTACACCCATTATTCACGCCGCATCGTCCTCTTTCGTCACCCCTGGACGTGAGGAACGCCTTTAACTCGGCAAGTGGACGGACATACTGGATGCGTTGCAGCGGGTCTTTCGGGCGCCGCCGTACCTCCTCCGAATGATCGACGACTATCTGAAGGATCGCAGCATAACTTATGAGAGTAACAGGGGCATATGCACCCATGAAGTGACGTCGGGGGTCGCGCAGGGATCCATCCTGGGGCCGGACCTCTGGAATGTCCTCTACGATGGGCTCCTGAAAGCCGAAATGCCCGAGGGGGTTGTGGTGGTCGGGTATGCGGACGACATCGCGTTACTTATAACAGCGCGGGATGTCGAGCTGGCCCAACTCACTCTCAACCAGTCAATGCGGAGAGTAAACCGCTGGATGGTGGACCAGGTTTGACCCTGGCCCTCAACAAGACGGAGTTGGTCATCCTCTCCAAGAAACGGATGCCACCTCTCTTCCTTTTCGAGTGGGTGATGTTGAAGTGAGGACGAGCCCGGCGGTGAGATATCTCGGTGTGATGGTCGACGCCAAAATGACCTTTTGGCGTCAGATCCTATACACCGCTGATAAAGCCGCGAGATGACTGCGGATTTGAGCCGTTTGATGGCGAACGTTGGGTTCCTCGAGCAAGCAGGAGGAGACTGCTCATGTCAGCGGTACAGTCGGTGCTGCTATATGGATCAGAGGTTTGGCGGACGCTCTCAATAAACAACTGTACCGTAAGAGGCTGGCCCAGGTACAGAGGAGACTGCGTTGCGGGTGGCGCTCGGCGTACCGCACTGTATCGGAGCCGGCAGTTCTGGTGGTGCGGGCGTCATCCCGGTAGTACTGCTGGCTCAGGAGAGGAGACGTATGTTCCTCAGAAGGCACGCATTAGAAGAGGAAGCAGTCGCCGCCGACAGGGAAACTACCCTGCTTGCTTGCAGGGACTCTGGGCGACGGAGGAAAGAGGACGGTGGACCGCGACGGTTAATCCCGCTGCTCCGTCCTTGGATTAAGAGAGGTCATGGTGAGGTGGACTACTACCTCACCCAGTTCCTGACTGGCCACGGCTATTCAGGTCCTATCTCCACCGCATGGGGAAAACGGACTCTGGGATATGCCTTTACTGCCCCGGGTGAAACAGATGACGCCCACCACACATTTTTTCTCCTGTGTGAGATGGGCGGAGGATAGAACGGAAGTCCGGCGGAAATTGGTGAGCTCTCCCCGGATACTATTATACAAAAAATAGTTGAAAGGAGAGCTATTGGGAGTAGCTGGTCGCGGTAACGTCCACCACGTGCTGCGCATCAAGAAGGCGACTTAGATCGCATAACTGATATGAATATGTGTATTATTATATGTGTTTATATTTTATTAATTAATTTATATTTTACTCGTTGTGTATGTCGTTCCCTTGAACCATTAAATGGTTGTGTTGTCGGTTCCCTTTGAGCCTTACGTTTGTGTGTGCCTCTATACAGCCAAATTAACAGACCCAGCCCGAAGTTATGTGCTAAACGTTCCCGGCTGGTGTTTCTAGGAGACGGGGTGTTTTTTTACTGGTAGTCTTCTTGAAGAGTCAGACTTCGTGCGTAAATGCATTTTCACCCCCACGAAAAAAAAAAAAATTATTATTATATTTGATTATTTTATCATTTGTTTTATTATTATTATTATCCGGGGGGAACCTTTAACCCTACCGGGCGTCCCCGTAGCGATAGGAATGCTCGCTGATCTTCGGATCAGAGGTAGGAGGGAAATTAAAATACCTGCCCGCGGACCAACAGGTGTGATCGGCTCACGCTGTTGCACCCTGGGAGTGCTCGCTGCCCGCTTGGTGTTCTCGACCTGGCGGGTTGGGGGCTGCTGTTGAGTTCGCTCTGCCGAGGGGTTGCCGCGGCGTGGAGTCAGAGACCCAGGCCACCTGGGCTTATCAGGGAGTGCGCGATGATGTGATGTCGGAATCTGCATTGCCCCGGGCGCAGCTCCAGTCCGTCCGTGTATTCCGCGGACTGGTGAAGTGGAGGTCGGGCCTCAGGGAACTGGGGTAGGAGGATTCCAACTCCGAGGGTACACCCGTTCCCGACTAGTCCAGCCCGCCCCTTCGCGCACGATGCGTGGCAAACAAAAACAGGATGTCTTTTACTAAAGAGAAACAGTTAGAGGAGAAAGTAGCGGAAGTAGCTGGTGCCAAGATCTTCGCGCCCAGCTCGCGGGTCCTGAGGACCCCGCCCCAGGGAACACCGAAATCGATGGGGCGTGAAAAGGAGTTAGCCATGCAGCAAGACGCCGCCGAGACGCCGGAACGGTGGGTGGAGGGAGGAACTCTCCTCCAGCTCTCCCCTATCGAGGGTCATATCGTGCGGGCAAGGGATACTGAAGAAAAGGAGTGGAGTAACTGCCGACGAATTATCGCAGTGATGAAAAAGGCAATGGACCGTCAACGCAACATTAGTGCTGACGTAAAAAAAGGGGTTCTGCTAATTGAGGAATCCCTTGAAGTTATTGCCAATCTTCGGAGCTCCTGGAAGTCTGCGGAAAGCCGAATGACCCACCAGGAGACACAGACGACGCCCGTCTCCTCCCCTGCTCCCCAGACCGGCGGCAAGAGACCAGCCACCAGTCCTACGGTGGAGTGGACGGAGGCTGTGAGAAAGAGGGGAAAACGCCGCAAAAACGCCACCGAAAAAAAAGAGCCGGAGGCTAAAATAGTGGAGCAAAAGGAAGGGACCGTAGAGGACAAAGGCCGGAGGAGAAAGGAGCCAAAAAGGGACAAGGAAGCGGAACCGGAGGCATCTCCCAAAAAGAAAGGAGAGAGTAAAAGGAAAGGCAGGCAGCTTAAGCTCCGACCTGAAGCCTTGGTGATAAAACCGGCTGAGGGAAAGAGCTATGCAGAAGTTCTCGGCAAGATCAGAGCGAATATGAAGCCTGAAGACACCGGACTGAAATAAGGGCAGTTCGCCAGACGAGATCCGGGGAAGTGCTCCTAGAGTTTGGGAAAGACCCCAAGAATAGATCGGCCTTCGACGGCAGGCTGAAGGAGGTTCTCGGGGAACTGGGAACCATACGAAGCCTTGAGCCGAAGACGTCACTGGAGATGCGCGACCTGGACAGCTGCACCACGGTGCAGGAAGTCGAGGAAGCCATCAAGAGGCATTTGAATGTACCGGATGCTGAGGTGAAGATCACCCTCAGCAAAGAAAATAGCAGGGGCTTGAAGCTGGCGGTCATCCACATTGACGACCGACTCGCGAGGGAGCTCCTTAAAGCAACCCGCATAAAAGTGGGATGGGTGTGTTGCAGGGTGCGCAGGAGGGCCGAAGTACAAAAGTGCTTCAGATGTCTAGGGTACGGGCACCTAGCCGCCGCCTGTAAGGGCACCGACAGAAGCGGGTTATGCTTCAAGTGTGGAGGCGGTGACCACAAGGTTAAGGAGTGCAAGAGCTCCGGTGTATGCCACGTTTGTACTGAGGCAGGGCTACCTCAGAACAAATCACAGCACGTGCCTGGCACGAGAAAGTGCGCACGTTTCTCGCGGCACTAGAAAAAGGCCAGAAAAGCAATGAAATGACCAGAGTCATCCAGGTCAACATTAATAGGAGCAGGGTAGCTGATCAGCTCCTATACCAGCTGGCATACGAAACTGGTGCGAACATTGTGCTCGTCAGCGAGCAGTACCGAGACGAGGAACAGGCCACTTGTTCTCGGACTCGCTGGGCACTGCTGCCATATGGGTCTCTGCCCTGAGTGGCCCTCCAGTCGAGAGCGCATGGCAGAGGAACGGCTTCGTCTGGATCAAGCGTGGGAGGGTGACATATTACAGCTGTTACCTCACGCCCAACGAACCCATCCAGTTTTTCCGCAACAAAGTGGACGCCCTGGAGGACGCCGTATCCGACACCCCCGGAGACGTCGTCGTGGGCGGAGACTTTAACGGCAAGGCCATAGAATGGGGCATGCCCCACCCCGACTCCCGTGGAAAATACATCCTAGAGATGGCGGCAAGGATTGGGCTAATCGTTATTAATACAGGCGGCGTGACAACCTTCCGTCGGCCTGGTTACACAGAAACGATACCTGACGTCACCTTTGCGACTGAGTCTCTAGCCCCCAGGATAGGAGACTGGAGTGTAAGCGAGAAGTACACGGGTAGCGACCACCAGGCGATAATCTTTACGGTGGGCGACCGACCGGAGCACGGTCGCCGTCCTGCGGGGAGATCTCCCGGATGGAACACCGCCAGATTAAACGCAGAGCGCTTTCGGGAGGCCTTGTCTCGAGCAGAACAACCGGTCCCGACGCGCGACAGAGGAAAAGCAGGGTGGGCAACGAGGCTTGTCGAGTCCACCATAAAAGGCATCGCTGTGGCATGTACTGCATCAATGCCCAGAGCGACTCCCCGTCGCCGCAAACAATCAGCGTACTGGTGGATCCCGGAAATCGCTGAGCTCCGTGGAAGGTGCTTCCGCCTGAGACGGATCGCGCAGAGGGCAAGAGGACGATAGGAAGCGAATGCTAGGTCGGCGGAACACAAAGAGGCAAAGAAAGCCTTGCGGTACGCCATCAACCAAAGCAAGGCGCACCACTGGAAGACGCTTGTTGCGGACGTGGACTCCGATCCCTGGGGACTCGGATACCAAATCGTCACCCGCAGACTCGGGGCCATGAAGTCGCCTGCCACCTTGGAACCCGCCGCGATGTACCTCGCATCGTGCGGGCCTTTTCCCGACCCCATCCATGAGGATGAGCGGCACTTACCGGGAGAATGACTGACTTCTCGCCCTTCCGTGACGAGGAATTAAGAGTAGCGGTGGAGTCTCTCCCACCAAGAAGGCACCAGGACCGGATGGCATTCCGTACGAGATCCTAAAGCTAGTGTATCAATGCAGACCCCATCTACTGCTAGATATGTATAACCCATGTCTGGCTGCGGGAGTTTTCCCTCACCAGTGGAAGACAGCCAGACTAGTGTTAATAAACAAAAAAGAGGGAGATCTGGATGACCCAAGCACCTACCGCCCATTGTGCATGTCGGACACCGCGGGCAAGGTGCTCGAAAAGCTCGTCCGGGCCAGACTGCACATGGCGGTAGAGGACGCAGGAGGCTTATCCTCCCGCCAGTATGGCTTCCGACGGGGGAGATCTACCGCGGATGCCTTGCGGGAGGTCACCGAGGAGGTGTCAGGGCGGAGGACCGCACCACTACTCCCGATGTGTGGTCTTCTAGTAACGCTGGACGTGCGGAATGCCTTTAACTCGGCCAGGTGGGTCGATATTTTGGATGCGTTGGAGCACACGTTCCGGGTGCCTTCATATCTGCTGCGGCTGATCGATAGCTACCTGGAGGGGCGTGCTATCGTGTATCAAACGACGCAGGGTCAGCGTGAGTACAGGGTGACATCCGGGGTCGCTCAAGGTTCCATTTTGGGACCGGACCTATGGAACATCCTGTATGACGGCCTACTGAGGACGGAGATGCCTGATGGGGTGAAACTGGTTGCTATGCAGACGACGTCGCGCTGCTCATCACCGGCGGGATGTCGAGCTGGCCAGTTGAAGCTTATAAAGCCATGAGGAGGGTGGACCCTTGGATGGGAAGTCATGGCTTAGCACTGGCCCTGGAGATAGCTCTCGTAATGAGAAGGAAAACACCCTTGCTAGGTGGCAGAGCCTATGGGAGGGCGAGGGGAGAGTCGCTGACGGCTAGACTAATCCCGAACGCGCCCATACGGTCACCAGGAGCCATGGCGAGGTAGGCTTCTACCTCACGCAGTTTTGACCGGCCACGGGTACTTCAGGTTCTACACGACGTATGGGTAAGACGGACTCTGAAGTATGCGTATACTGTGGCGAAGTAGAGACGATGCCACCACACCTTCTTCGAATGTCAAAGGGGGCAGAACGGAGGGAGTGGTGGAAGCTAGGTTTGGTGTGCTCTCACCAGGCACAATCATATCTAAAATGGTGGAGAGCGAGGACTTCTGGGGATCTATTGCCGGCTACGTGGAGTGGGTCGTCCGCACAAAGAAGCCCGACCTCGATCGTCTGTGATAATATACACCTATGTATCTTTTATACGTAGTTATTATTTATTTATTTATATGTTGTTTTGTTGGTTCCCTATTGAACCATTAATTGGAGTGTGGCCCTTATACAGCTAAATATATAGACCAGCCACCGAAGTAATGTCGTTTTACGTCCGGCTGGTGTCTAGGAACGGGGTGTTTTTAGCTGGTAGTCTTTTTTTGAAGGAGTCCAGCACTACGTGCGTAAATGCATTTTCACCTCCACAAAAAAAAAAATTATTATTATTATTATTATTATTATTATATCTTTTTAACAAAAAGGAGAATAATCGGAAAGAATGATTTCTGTTGGAATTCCATTTGAAGCACACGCTTCTCTTCTCCTTCCTTAAATTTGGTTATTTTTGTAAATCTCGAGCGCGTACCAATATTAAATTTTTGTTATTTGTCATTGTAGGTAGACGATTTTGTCAACTAACTTTTCAACTGAATTTTCCAACATACTAATTAAAAAGTCTTAATTATGTGAACATTTGAATTACTTTATTTTTCATTAAAATGGATAAACTCAATCAATAAAAAAATCAATGTTGTCAAAAACACTCAGCAAAAATAATTTGTTCAAGTTGATTTGTTAGCAATGTCATAGTTTTACATTAAAAATGAAACATTTGCAAGAGATTTTTTAAAAAAAATTATTAATGTGTTTGGCGACCCCGCAGCTGGGTATACTCCTATATACGTCTAACCATCGACAAAATGAGATGGTCGATATCTGCTTGTGGCACCTCATTACAAGCAACCTGAACTTCGTGAATTAACTGTGCCAAAGTCTGTGGAGGATGGTGCAAACTCCATGATATCTCATAGATATTCAATGGGGTTTAAATCTAGTGAACGGGGTAGCCATGGCAAAACATTAACGCGTGCGTTGTCTTGCTGGAAAAGGAGGCGTGAATGGCCACAGCTGTCACACTACCTCGAATAAAGAGAAGTGGTGAGGGAATAGCCATCCAAACCATTACTCCAACAGTGCTGTGTACATGCCGCTCAACAGTAAACCCAATATCACGCCGCTCTCCATGCCGGCGTCGTACTCTTCTACGGACATCGTGCATACCTAGACAGAATCGCGATTCGTCGCTGAAGACAACATTATGCCATTTTGCTCCCCAATGCTGCAGTTCTCTACACCAGTTCAAACATTGAGAACAGTCGACCGCAGTCAAAGGAACCAGTAATCATGGACGGTATGAAGAAGGTCCAAAGGCTCAAATGTGGCGATATAGTGTACGCAGTAATAGGTTTACCTTCTTCTCCAAACCATTGGTCAGCAATTGACGCGTAGTAGCAAAACACTCTCGTAGAGCCAATTGTCTGAAGCGCCCATCTTGACGCTCTGTGGTACACTTCCGTTGGCCATTTGGTCTTCTTTGTGTTCCCTCTACCTTCTTCTATACACACACAGATTACCGTTATTGCAGTACAATTAACACGGCGGCCAATTCCGCGATAGATCAAACCGACATCTGGAGAGACAACAATTCTACGGTAATAATTTTGAAATCTTCGAACTCTAGGCATTTTGTTACGCTTAACACTCGTAGACAGACGCGCAATAACTAAAAATTTCTGTATTGGTCAGCTCTCATAAACAGGTTTCCCCGCAAAAAACTAAGAGGTATTTTTTTGCAAAAAAAATATCAAAGAACAATAGTTCACATTATTACCATAGCCTGCTTTAAATATAGTCATTCTGATGCCAAAACATCAAGTTGAACAAATTATTCCTTCTAGGTGTAACACTTCTATTGTCACTGATAGTATAGTTTAAATAATGTTTTGTCAAATGCTCAAAATGGTAGCCGTCATTTTCAATACGTAGAGCATTTCAATCACACGCACCAGTATTTTTGGAGTAATTTACAACACTGAAACGTTTATTGTTTCCTCACTTCGTCAGCATTTAAGGGAGGCGCTTTCTTTAAAAAATCTTCAAACAAAAAAGGTCTAACGAATTTAGATCGGGTGACCTAGTAGGCGCACCACACTTGGCCATCACGACAAATCCATTTGTTTGGAAAATGTTCGACTAGTCACTCCCTAACATTAAGAGCATAGTGGACGGAAAGCCCATCTTGCATGTACAGCATATTGGGACGTATATTCAATGGCATGTTATCTATAATTTCTTCCAAAACTTTGATATATTCAGTGGCATCTGAACGGTTCGGAAGTTCAATCGGTCCAATAACTGTGTGGTTTATTGTGCCTAGCTAAAAATTAATGAAAAACCTTTGGTGATCATACTCACGAAATTGCTGCAGTCTTCCTTCTGTCCAATAATGAAAATTATGAGTGTTAAGACTCCAACTCTATGAAATATACATTCATCGCCCGAAAGAATATGCCCCCGAAAACCGTTGTCATCTATTCTATCTAATAGTGTTGCAGAAATTCAGTCGAAGAAGGTAATCGTTTTCATATCGGGGTAAATTATAGCAACATAGTATAGATGTAGAATGTTTTACTTTAAAACCGAATGAACGGTTTTGTGTTTGGAATATTCATTGCAACTAACTGTCTAGTGCTAATTGAGGGACATCCGGTTACTACGGCCAATATCTGCTCTTCTACTTGTACAGTGCGCCTTTGCCTTAGCTTTTGAGCATTTGAGCTTCCCGAAGACCTGGGCCTAACATTCAAAAGACATTTGTTGTAGGGTGCTTCCGGTTTCATTACATGCACAGTATACCATGTAGTGTCATGTACCACCTACATGCATACAGTATACTCGATACGCGAAAAATCCGTGTTAAACGAACGAAGGAAAAAAAATATAACGCCCAAAATACGTTCATACCATGAACACTATATATTTTGATGTCAGCAGGCATGACACTATATATTTTGATAATTCAAATTAATTCGATTATTTACAACACTATTTTGATTGCCACATACAGGTCTTATGCGAATATCTATACATCTTTATATACAGTAAACAGTGATAATAACAATAAAATATCACAGTGAAAAATAAAAACAATAACGCAAATAAACAAAATAGCTATTTTGCAATTACTATGTGTAAGGTAAAGTCAGGTAAGTGTGTAACCGGGGCAAGTGTGTAGTTTGGCTACATTTATTTTTAAAATTAAAATACGGATATCATCTGTTATATTACTAATGTACTAAACTTCATACTAGTTTTACAAATAAAAGTTCACATTTCCTAACGTGTAATACCTTGTAAATTTATCATACTTTATTAAAAAGGCGTCAGTATAGTATTACACTCTTGGCCGAACTAAACGATAATGCTATTACTATATAAAATGCGGAACGGTTACACACTTGCCCCATTTTGCTGGGTAAGTGTGTAGTATTGACAGTGTTTAAAATTTCTTTAAACCGTTGATAATTATAAAAGGTGTATCTATTGAAGGCTTTCAACTGAGCATATATTACGTACTTCTATGTGTAAAATTTATCAAAATGTTAAATCATTATTATGTGAACAGTGTTTCATTTTCTTCACATTATGCAATTTTTACTATACACTTACCCGACTTTACCTTATAAACTTTCATAAATAGCTGTTTCAACAGCAAATTAATGTGCATTTTGTAAATAACACTTTTTTTTAAACATTAAATTCCAAATTGTGACAACACCTAATTTCTGGGCTATTAAGCGCAGAATACATAGGTTTGCGTTGATCTTCGCATTTTTAAATCGTTCTATAATAAATCCATTATTTTATCTTTCATATACGTAAATCTGTAGGTAAAATAATTAATGAGTGAGATGAGTTAAATCTAAATCTTCACATGGGGAGGAAAAACTTTCGAGTAAATTTGTAGTAAAATGAGGGAATAAAAAATACAAGGATAAATAATATAATTGGCGAAACCTCCAGTACGAGCAGTACTATGTATAACATTAAACATTGTCCTTTTTTAAATGAAATTCAAGAACACAGTGCTCGCGTTTTAAATACTTTTGAGGTGGATATTAGAAAATGCAAGTAGAATGAAATCTACATACCTGTACTAGTTAAACCCAGAAGAATCAAACATGCACATAATAAAGCAGACATGGTGAAATAAAACATCGATTGCCAACGACTGTTCTTGAAGTATTCTCTTTATTAAATTGTTTTAGCATGTATACCCAATTATTCAATGTTTCAACTAACCAGTCTTATCGATCGAACTTATCGATGATCCTTTTTATCGTCTGCTCAGTTTTACTTAAAAAATCTCATTGTTTACTTTTGATACATATGCATTACTGTATGAAAAGTTATAGAATGTCTATAAAATCCAGGCCGTATGCACCATGGTATGCGGTTCAGAAAATCTGGTCAGAAAATCAAGTAGACGAAAAAAAATATTTGCTCTAGCTCTAGATAATATCTAACGGTATCTGACACATTTACTTCGAAATTAATGTAGATGAAAAGTTGCAGTAAAACCCAGTAGAATTGAGATGGCATTGTTTATTCTGTGTATGTATAACACGCTACATGTGCGCTACAGACAAAATAGCCTCTTTTTTGAAATATGGTTAGCGATCCAAACAGATTGAAGTTAACTTGTTTAGTTCCATATATATCAGGCGTTTTTCAAAATCAGCCATTTTCTTTCAACCGTTATAAGTCCGATGTCATAATATACCGTACGCGCTATTCTAAATGCAAATACCCGAATATTCCCGAAGCGCGCCACTCTTATGCTGGCTGAAGCGACTATACGAAATGTACCGAGGTAGTCTGATTTGGGAAATGCAACGCATTCATTCAGGTATTCAGGATGAGTGTATTTACAAAATTCACGTAGTGTCAACCTATCTAGTTAGAAATAAAAAAGTAATCTCATATCCAACAATCGAAATAGTTAGTAATAAATTATTTGTCTTTTGTTTTCTCAAGTAATATTTGAATACCCTACTTCTGCTAGTAATTGCCCTTGATATTTTCAGTAAACGTCAGCGCAATAATTGGTGTTTGTTTGAAATTGGTTTTTAATGAAAAGCAAAACGGTTTTGAAAATGGAAATTAGATAGAGCAAATATGTTCAGATATATTTTATATGTTTATTTATAAGGAACACACTGGCCTGCTTAATTGTTTTTTAAATTTGGTATTTTACGAATTATTTACAAGTTATATTATTTTAAATGGAAAATCTTTAGGTAATTAAGTTGCATTTTTTCCAGTTATATATCTGTATATAGTTTAATATATATCTAACTCACAAATACGTCACAATTACTAAAAATTCAGTTTTCGACACCAAAAGTACCTTACACCGAGCGAAGTAGGCGTGTGTTTTTAAACATTGGCATTAATTTTATTTAATACTTTCGTTGTGTTTTAATCACTATCTAAAATTGCGAAAGTATGATACGCTAGAATGCTTTATTCAGCGTAATAGTAATGCTGATGCGGCAGCTGAACCGTACTTTAACCGTTTTCCAGACAAAAGACAGCCGCATAAAAATATTTTTGCGGGTTCCAAAGAAAATCTTATTAATTTTGGTTCATTCAAGCGACAAAAACCAAAAAAATATAACATCGAAGACTCGGAGAAGACTGCTGTTAATGTCATTAGTGCTGTAGTTGCCAATCCTTCTGTTTAGAGCCGACAAATTGAAGTTGATGGTAGAATTTTGTCGACGGAGAACTTTAACATTTCAAGCTTACATTTCGACCATATGCATTCAGAAAACAGCAACATTTGCACCCAAATGATCAGGAGCGTCGCATGCAATTTTGTAATCGGTATATAATGAAACTGCAAGAAAATCTACGATTCTATGAAAAGATTATATGGTCAGATAAAGGTCATATTAGTAGTGTCTGAATATGTAATCAACACAACGAGCACTGGTGGGCTGATGAAAACCCACATCATATCCTTAACGTAAGATAACAGGGACGATTTGGATTTAATGTTTGGTGTGCTTGACATCCAATGGTATTCCAGCCTACACCATATACAATAAATCTCGATGGTATTCCTTATCGCCAAATTATAAACGAGCACGTAATTGAACAGCATTTGGACAATTTACCATTAAATGACGTTGGGCATACATTCTTTCAACATGATGGTGCACTACCTCACAACACTAGAACCGTAACAGAATTATTAAATGCAAACATTGGTAATAATTGGATAGGCAGTAACGGACACGTGCGGTGCCCTTCTTGTTCACCAGACTTAACGCCGCTAGATTTTTTTTCATTGGGGACACGTTAAGAGCAAATTATATAAAAGACTAGTAATGCTGTGGCTGACTTGAGAGATAGTTTCATTAAGAATCTCCTACCAACTTTGTTATTGTGAGAAATAAGAAGTCCGAAAATTTAATCACAATAAAATAATAACAATAATATAATAATATATATATATAAAATAATTACAAATTTCATATACTTCGAATCGCAAACTTTACTGTATATCTTAGCATAAATCGGCAAATTCTTTAATAAACTTTCGCACCGCGTCAAGTGATGGTCTCCTTTCTCCCTTCCGCACGTCCGTCATATTTGATAATTATACGTCCGCCTTATATAAAGATCTGCTGGATACTGACTTGCAACTCTACGGTTCATCTGCTTTATTGCAGTACATGGGTTGGAACCCACGTTCTGAATCCGTATCTGCCACGCTGGAAAATTTGCCGCAACGTTCGTTCTGTACTTAAATGTGTATCTGTGTGTACGTATATTTATCGGTATCTTTACAGAAAATAAAAGCTCCTTAATGATGAATTTGTAATTTGCAATGGTGGGGCCATGGCCCCATGGCTCCACAAAAATGGTTGTAAATCTGACAATTTTAATTGATGGTGCTTATGGACATATTGAGAGAAATGAAATGTCTTAGATTTGATGGAAGGTTAAAGAAAGAACATCTTAGGATGATTTGGCCTTTTTAGCATATATGTATGATTTTGATGTGTATAATTATTTGAAGCACGGATTTAAAAATGCAACCCGTACTGATTTATATACGGTTTTAGTCGCGATTTTTGAGCATTGTGCTCCTTGAAATATGTAATAACAATGTACATTTGTAATATATATAATGCTCGGCATTAATCAATTATTTTTCGATTAATTCATCAATTGATATATATAATATTATTTAATTGCCACTTAATTTAGTTGCCATTAACACATTTAATTGCCTGTAATAATTAACTTATTTACAATTAATACAGTTAGAAATAGAAGAGGGTGGAGCATAGAGTACCTATCCCTTAAGCTAGAAAGTTTTCGTATTTGTTCATGGCTTATGATTAGAATGTCATTTTGCAGGACCGCACCTATATGTTATCATCTGACGTCAATATTTTTATCAAATAGAATATAGTACTGGTTGTATTTAAAAAAAATGATTTATATCCTCAATATCATGTGCCACATAACTCGGGACACATAGCACCATCTAGTTAACTAATGTATGCAAATAAAATAAGTCACATTAACAATCGAAAAAAATAAAATATTCATTCATTCGATTATTTTAAGAAAATACTCCCCTACGATCAATAATCTATGTATTTAATAATTTCAAGCATTTAAAGCCCCATTTACAGATACTCCAAATTTTTAGCTAACGTAATTTCAAAAAAATTAGATAAAGACAACAACCACGTCAAAAATTCGTGAGATTTCAATAATTTCATTAAAAAAAACTAACAAATACCAAAAAAAAACTATTACCTAACTACACCTATCAGTCTGGATGCCATTTTTTTATATACCTATAGCTATATGCTGCGTAAGAGATGGAATGAAATGAATGAACAAATCAATCATTAGAGGAATTTTTAAAAGGACTGCCATTTTGCCTAAACATATTTCAACATTATATAAAAAATTACCAACAAACATTTGAAACTGCGATGGGTTCACCCATTAATGTGTAGTTGCAAATCTTATAATGGAAAAGCTAGAAGCTGAAGTTATGGAAAAAAATTATTTCTTTTTTGAAAGATATGTTAATGACTGCATTTTTACCAAGTCCAACAAATGAACAAAATAAAATTTTCACTATGTTTAACCCAGATTACAACAAAAACAAAGACAGCAGTATCAGTTTTTTTAGATATAAAATTAACTAGAATAAAATTCAAACATCCCTATTTCTTAAAGCCATTCTCAAAGATATTTGAATTTTCTATGGATGGCTCGTATAAAATATATAAAAAGCGTAATTAATAGTTGTTGATAGAAGTTATAACTTCTCTGAAAAACAAAACTTACAATCGAATATAAATGAAATAAAAATATATCTATAAATAAATGAAAAACGACTAGTTTAGTAGTCCTTCTTCACTCTCTTTATTTTTGTAAATATCTTTTGGACTACATTTTTCGGCATAGCTATGCCATCCTCGGATCTAAAAACGTCCCAGGAAAAACAAAATAAAGACAAGTCCTGATTTATGTTAATAACGATTATCACCTTTTTAACTGATATATTAAAAATAACTATACTATGTATTTAAAAACAATTATCCCATATCATTCATAGAAAGTTAGAAAGAATATATTTCTATTAATTATCAATCTGGACTATCTGAACTACTATAAAAAATGCTCAAACCTAAGTAGTAGCCCATAAATCTTTTAAAAACAATAACAAAAGGTCCATAGAAACCAGGGAGGAGAGGGGGGGGGGCTTTTAAAGAGCTATGGAGCCATTGCCCCTCCATCGCAAATCACAAATTAATCATTAAGGAACTTTTATTTTCTGTAAAAGTATCGATCAGTATACGTACACACAGACACACATTTAAGTATAAAACCAATGTTGCGATTCCCATGATTTGATGTAACCAAATGCGCTTTGTAGTAATTTATGCAGACAAGCGGCGAACTGGGGCCACGTCTAGACTGGCCCCGACTTTTAGACGTTTGTAGGTACCCACGCGGAACTAGCTGAAGAGGGGATGGCCGCAGTATATGCAAAAATTACATTGAAGTGGGGCCAGCCGTTTCTAGGATCGCAAATTAATAACTACAGTATTTCAAATCAAAATGAACTAACCTTCATATCTGTCTTGGGGTACAAATTATAAAAATGAAATAATAAATAAGTATAACAAGAGAGTTATTCCTGAAAAATATATCATAATAATGTTTTAAGTAAAAAAACACGCCATTTGTTTAGGTTGTGTTTTCCCTTTTGTGTAAGAAATACGTGGGGTTATGCATAAAATATTCATTATATTTTACTCGACGATCTTCGCTTAAATAACTCGTGTGCTCTGTGTTATTTTATGTTTTCGCGATAGATATACAAAAACACCTGAACTAAACAAGTGACTCATATATTTACGTGCAGTTTAAAGACTAAATATATGCAATTCTGAAGGAAATTTAATTTAAATTTGTATTTAAGTAAATAAGTATTCCCGATACGAAATTAATACATTTTTCATTTTAAAGTATCTTCTAAATTTGTCTACATTTGTATTACTTTAGATAGCTATAAACGAGGTAATAAATTACTGCCAGCTGAACTAAACTGATTCAAAACTTCCTAAAATTAGTACAAAAAAGGGGGTGGAGGGATAGGGGGGAGTTGGCCGAACATTGGTCCCACCACTCAATATTGTCACGGGCTGCATGATACAAATTAAACAAAAGATCGTTAACATGGACAGAACACATATTCACAAAATCGAATGTAATGATACAAACATAACAATATCTATGCAGCATAATCTATACTTATCAATATAATATTAAAACTAAAACCATTAATGCTACCGCCCTATATCAATACTATCATATTTTGAGTCATACAATATCAGTTATTTGTAAATAAGTTGTTTTTCTTCGTTTTGTTTTTAATTCAATTTCAACCCAAGAGAAAAAATCCTACAGAGAAAACCACGGACATTTTTGGTTTACGTTTCCTCGTTGGACAATTGTGATGTCCTTTACATTTTTAATGTTTTTTCTTCTTCTCACATTGACCCAATATTTTAAAAAAAATATCAAATTAATACAAATGACGTAAAATAGAAATTGGAAATTTGTAAATATGGAAATAAATTTAATAGAAATACAGAAGAAAAACAACATAATGTACATACAAAAAATGGCTTTTGTTAACTATTATTAAGACCCGCTTTTATAACTTTAAACTTTTGTTAAAAGTTCGAAAATGTCACAAACCAGTAACAAAATATCACTTTTAAAAAATACATTCGATAAACATATTATGTAAATTATTCTTGCAACCTTCTATACCAAAACCAAAAAGTCAACAAAGAAAGAAAATAGTATAATAAACAGTAATCGACTCATTCCTCCTGCTTATCGAAGACCTTCTTGAGCCTGAAAGCGTGTTTTTTATTACCACTGATGATATTTAGGATTGGGTTAGTATACAGGCTCTTTATCACTTCAGTAATTTTATTGTTAATCCTACGTTCTTCTAGAATTTTCCACGCTTTCTCTTGTGGCACCTTATTAAAAGTTTTTTTCCAAGTCTCTGAAAGGAAAATATGCTTTTTATTGTCTGAAGCACATCTTATCTACAATCTGCTTAATGGTAAAGATGTGATATGGGTACTTCTATCTTTTCTAAAGCTACTACTTACTATAGCTTTTCTTGTCCTCTCTATTAAAAACCGGCGTTACCACATCTGTTTCTCAATCGTTGAGTATACCTTCTCTTGACCACGTTTTGTTTAAAGTATGCCATAATAGGTAAGCTCTTTTGTTTCCATGTTTTTCACCACTCCTGTGGTAATTTTATCTTGTTCGAGAGCCTTCCCAGTTTTCACTTTCTTTATTGCTTAAATTAGTTATTCCATTGTTCTTGTTTTGGTTATTCTTCAGTCTCTTCCCTCGTACTAGTAGTTTTCCTTTCTTTCCGTTATGTTGCTATAGTGTGCATTCACACGTGATAGTTTCTCAAAGTATTGTTTCCATTTCTCAAAACAGCATATTCTTTATAATTACTAGCAAGCGTCAAAATCAGACCGAGTTTATAACGAAACGCTAGAGAATGAAATCACAGGTCACTACAATGAATCAATGGTTTTTAGAAAACAACCTATCGTTGAACATAAATAAAACGAAAATAATGCAATTTGTGCTAAAAAAAAACAGGATGAATTAACAATTCCCTTTCAAAACCACGTTTTTACATCAGAAAATATGTCAGGTTTTTAGGATTACAAATCGACAGTGCACTAAATTGGAAGGAACATATAAACATACTTTCAAAAAAAATATCTGCAATGGTCTATGCTCTTCCGAGGTACATATTCAAGCGGCTCTCGCGGCGTATCATTGTTTTGTCAAATCCAGGCTGTCCTATGGAATTATTTTTTGACATATTTCATACATTTGTATAATGAAATGAATAAAGTTTCTATTCTATTCTATTCTATAGTTAAAGAATTAAAATACATATTAGCCATAAATTTTGCAAGAAATTCACTAGATAGATAGAAATTCTGCCAGGCTGTATATCGGAATTGCTGTAATTTAAAATATTTTCTTTAAATAAATCACAAAATTAAATTTCTACTTGAAGCTCAAAAATTCTCATGAATCGGTTCGGTGGAACACTTGTAAAGTCCTACTTCGTGATTCATGGCATTATGACATAGCCGTAGATATTTCGAACGTCGGTTATCGGGTTTGCGATAGGCAGCTAGTCGTATGGATAAAGGAACCTTGAATTGCTTGAATATTACGTAGTTGTATAGTGTATAATTCACTGATGATTCATAATGCACTAAATGTTGTGCACGTTTTATAATGTTTTTCTTTTAATTTAAATTAAATGGAAAATTCACGTACACCGCTGGCATGTGTGACGAATTTGTCATGTTTATTCTAGACACTAATTTATAATTAATTTTCAGGAGCAACCCCCATTTCGTCATTGTTATACATTGTCCCGCTTAAACATAACATATTGTGAAATAATTGATTATTCTGTTGCGATAAGCCGTAGTAGTTATTTAAGGAACAAGTGTATTAATGAAGGCGATTAATAATCGAGACATTTTAACGCGTCAGACTTATTATATTAATAGCATTTTAATATAATGGGTATAACATTTTCTGTCGACCGTATTTTTAATAAAGGAGATTCAGTTTTTTTTTAATTTTTTATTGAACGAATTAAATACAAAGTCAACTATCTGCTCATTAATAATAATTAGTATCATCAGTTAGGGGGCATTTTAAATTAAAAAAAGCCGGACGTTTTGGTTTATTTGCATAGACACGCACGTATACATTGATTTAAAACGTTTGCCTTTTAACGGAAAATGCAAGCACCTGTATTCAAGCTACGTGTTTTTTTTTACGCGGAAGTATTTTAGTTTTATTCATGTTTTCACGTGCATAAGTCTCAGATACACAAACAATCATGAACAAAAGTGAATATTTTTTTATTTCAGAAATAATTGGCTAGTCCAGTATTTATGAATTTAACTAAATATTTACATGGAAATAAAAATATATCGCATTTTATTTTCGTATAGCAGTTTTTTCCCCATGTAGTACAGCAAGATGAGTAGATATACTTATATTTAGTAGAGAAATTGTCGCATAGATGACGCATAGATCTTCTATTTCATTCCAGTAACAGATAATATTTCGCACAAAATAGACTGGAAACTACTATCGTAACATACTAATCTAGTATATTTGCCAGAACAAGATCTGATAGGAGCCATCGCCATTGAAAGGACGATTTCTTTAACGGCATACTTAGAGTACTAGGGTTTACAACATTCTAATGGCAAATCCCTCCTTAGCGCATGGGTTTTTGGGGATAATATATTTTCATTTTGATTAAAAATGATCACGGCATTTTCTTGTGTTTACGCTGAAGTCTAACATGAATAAATGTTATAAGAAAAGGAAAAACCTCTTGAATCAAAATGCTTACGGTTTTCTGCCGTAGTTTTCAAGTTCAAAATAAAGAACACTTGAATCAACTATCAATATCTTTCACTTAAAAGAATAAACTGTTTCAACGAAAAATATATTATTTCCGAAGAAATGCGTGAATTTAAAATTATATTCCTTTTCAAGGAAACACCAAATCATGTTGGCCATAAAGAAAATGGAAAAATTTTTGGTTTAATGCAATTCCTTTTAAATGAAAAGGATGTTTCTCTCAGTGTATATCTTCAAGGTAGTAAAATCACTCCCTCCGATTCGTGTGTCTGTTATCAGTGTTAGTCGAGTCTTGATGCGAGATAGTACAATTCTCCGGTAACGTGTTACGCATTGTAAATATAATACAATGTGTGGCGTAAAAAATTCCAGAAAACGACCATTGTTTTATAATGTAGAAAAGTATATCGGTGAATGCCGGGATTTACATTATGGTGGTGCCAAAATAGTTTGTATAGTAAACCCAAAATGAGAAGTACATATGTCGTCATCGTAATGTCGACGTAGAATAGAGGAACTAAAATCATTAGTGGTGGGGTGATTTTTTTACGATAGAAATTGCATTAAATACTTCTGTCAAAGTGACAGGAACACCCCTTAAGCTAGTATACTAGACTCTTCCTACGATTCCAGCGCTCAAAACGTATATGACGACATGCAGTACGATAAACAGTTATTGGGCTGGCATAAATCGCACTACACATTGGGGGTGGTGCATTTGATCAGTTATCTACCCATAAAGATTATTTTAATAATTATGCGTGTGTTATATCCGTAGATGTTGAACGGTCTTTTTCAAAATATAAGCATGTTTTATCATCGCGACGAAAGCGGTTTAGTGAGAAAAATCTTGAAACACTTATGACTGGTTGTACCAACGCGTTAAGCTCAGTTTAATTTTAAGTGACGCATAGAATGTGACACTCAATGTATTAAAAATTAAATTTACCTTCATCTTCAAAGTGCCACTTAAAATTAAACTACGGTTAACGTGTTAGTACAATCGGGCCTTAATGGTACAAACCTTTCGGCAATCCTATACCACTTCTGTTACTTAAATAAGGTAAGGAGCTTATATACAATATTTATAGTTAAATAAATAAATAATTTTGCTCTTTTAGGACACTGTATTGTATACTTGTATTAAACGTTAATGTCATATATATGAAACTTATTACTGATCTGGCGCGCAGACGAAAGTTGACCACTCTATTGATTAAAATGGAGCACATATACAGATTCGCAGGTCACATATAATAAAATTGCACCGAATGAATTTGCGACTGTTGATACCATTGCATCTATTCATTAATTTCAGTCATTCATTAAAGTTAGGGTGGGCACTTAATGTCCGGCACTTGAGCTAGGTGCTCATTGTACCATCCCTGTTAATTCTCTTATTTCCACTCACTGCATCTATATTTATCATAGTATCAGTTTAATACGGATTGAAAGCATAATTCCATTGTAATAACAGTGTACAGGGTACACAAATTTGCACACAATTACACAATTTGCTTGTCAGAATAGGCTAATTAGATAACTGTAAGAGATAGGAAAAAACGAGTGGGCAAGCCTCGACCTCTTTTTTCGTAATTTGTACAATGGTGAATGCAGAAATTAATTGTATTCTTTTTTTTTAGTATAGCCAAAAATTGAATTTTTCGATTTTTCCAGGATGTTTAATAACTCGCTTGTCTTTAATGATACGGAGAAACTGATTTAACATTATTAAGCATTTTTATGAGTAGAATCGACTAGTTAAATCAGATTTTTACTTTATACATTCCTTTTGTCACCTGCAGCATGAAGTTGATTTTTTTAATGTAAATTGTAGTAGGCAGTGGCATAGTTGAAGAGAATGTTTTTTTTTCACTTTTCACAAATATATGGTTTATGGTTTATGGGGTTGATTTCTACCAGTTATCTAATAAAATTTAAAAGAACTAATTATTTGCGTTTTTAATTTAAAAACCATGAGAAGAAAAACACTATAAATTTTCTTCTTGCCAAAGTCCAAGGTATGTATATGTGTGAAGAACGTGTTAATCATATGTCCAAGAACCATGTGTGCTAAGTACGTTTTGAAATGAAGTTTGAAAATTTTTATAAACACGACGTTGGAGTGAATCAAGTAAAAATAACGCTGATTTTGCTGATTTGTATTTTAATCGCTACTCGGACAGAAGGTAACCCAATAGGAGAATACTTAGCTTGTTAAAATTCAATTTTTAGCTACAACTCAAAAACAAAATAATATAACTAATTTTAGTTTTCGCCATTTCGGAAAAAGAAATCGAGACTTGGCCACTCGTTTTCTCCTATTTCTTACGGTTACCGAGATGCCCTAACCTGACAAGCAATTTGGACCACCCCGTAAAGTACTTGTCTGCTCACATCGTATATAATAACATTATCATTTAATTGAGATAGAGATAACAAATTGTATAATGAGGCCTGACATAAGGTGAACTTCTTAGAGATAACGTTTTAAAAAATATTAAGTATTGAAATAAAGGTATAACAACAATAAGTTTATTTTGCGAAGAAGTTGACTAAAAATTATACCAAAAGTATTTCTATGTGACAAATTCTTTAATCAAATACACTACGATGCCCGTTATGTAACTCTTGATTTGATGATGGGTAGGATTCAAGAACAAATAGGTATTTCTTTTCTTTAAATCTTGACGAAAGTCCATAGTTTATATAATGGAGGATACGAGTTGATTCAATATACGAAGGGTAAAAAACTTTAAGGACGAATCAAATATGGGCGAACTTACGAAGTGTAATTAAAAATTAAAATAAATAAAACTAATACGCTTCCATTTATTACTTCGTAAAACTATCTTTGTTTAATTTTTAAAGCAGATATACATTTCGCGTTGTAATCCAACGCATCATCAATGCTAGGCAAATAGCGTATGACATGAAAATTTAAAATACATGATAAATATATGACCGAGATTAATAACAAATTTAATTCCATTTCATTCACTTTTGAAAGAAGCAAAAATAAAAAACTACCATTTTTAGATTTAATTATATCAACAAAAAATAACAAATTTGAGTTCGATTATTCGATAATCACATCCATCACACGTCATGTACATTTTATAAACATAAAGAATCCGTTTTTCATTCGCTATTTACTAGATTATTCAAATTACACTATCTAAACAAAGAACTAAACAACATATTCGAAATAGGCAGGATGAATGGTTACACTAATGAATTTATTGACAAAATTTACCACAAACACAAGAAAAAATATTTTTTAGCACAATCAACATCATCATGTAACTAATACACCGCCAGCAAAAACCAAAAAGTTTGTCAGGGTTACATTTCAACCTGCCATACAACACAAGTTTCGAAACCTTTTTCACAAATATGACCTGACAATTGCTTTTTCGAACAACAATACATTAAAGCATCAAATAAATCAAAATTTAATAGAAAAAGACAAAAACAGCGAATCAGGCATTTACCAAATACAATGTAGCTCCTGTGAAAAGTGCTATGTAGGGCAGGCAACGAGGAAGATCATGGATAGATTTAAAGAACACATGCTCCATACAAAAAACCGTGACAAAATCGTCTTTAGCCAATCATTTCATAGAAACAGGACGCACCTTCAATATAGAGAATTTGCACCTATTAAAAACAAAAAAATGTGGCAATCTCGACTTTGGGGAAGCTGTCTTCATGAAAATTCACAAAAATAAATTGATGAATACGGATCTGTCGCCTCTAGAAGGAAATATATTATTGAATTTGTTTATTCTTGGGTAACACCTTTTTCCGTCTCCCCACTTTTTACGATCCGGTTCCCGTCTTGTACAATCGCCGACATTAATATTTAGCACTCGAACGAATGGCTCGACGCGCAGCGCACGGTCGGCATGCAGCACAAAGAATCACCGCTTATGAACGAATATGTTACAGAATTTAAAAATAGAAATTAAATAGATATAACTTGAAACTTTTCTTATTTTCCTCCCAAATTTTAAATTCATTTATAGAGAAACTCTCAGGTTTCATATAGTTACACTACTACGTAGGGTAGGAGAATATTTAGTTTATACTTAGTTATTATATAAGTTGTAAATATAATTACAATAATGGTTGGACGAATGGTAGGACAGCAAGACTGCACAATGATTACAAGAGGGATTATAATAGGAAATCTTATGGCGAAATCGCCGAACGAGTTAATTTATCCCTAAGTAATCGAATACTTATCATTAAAAGGTGTTAAATTAATACGTAACAATTAGAACACATATTAATATTTGTGCTATTTTAAATTACCAACAATCAACAATGAAGTGGGAGTATGCTATAGTAAAGCAGAATTCATTGCAAAGATAAAATTAGTCCTTTTGTTGCTATATTATAACATTTATAACATATACTTATAACAGTGATGTAAATTTTTGGGTTTTACATACATCTTAATCACGATTTGCTGTTGTTCTGGGCGAAAATATTGTTTGAATAATTTTAAATTGGTGATGGCCACTCGTCATTCGAATAATTATTCATTAGAAAATTATAATGATTTCACGATCTTGCTTTTTGAAATATTCACTGCAGGAATCCAAATACAAACGATTACTCATAATGTTAGAGGGCTTTTTTTTCTCGAAACGAACTAAGTTACGTTATTTTGTCTATCTTTTACTGCTAAGCTGTTCCAAACATTGACTCAACATGCACTGCGATAAACATGAATGACCGTTCGTTTTAATAAAAAGAATATATTGTGTCATAAAAACCAATGACAGAACAACATGCTGCATTACGACTACAATTTTGTTGGAATCATATTAATAGGAACTGGTTTTTGGAGATTAAATAATACCCATTTTAATGTTGAAAATGTCCAACCAACTACCCTACACAGGGTTACTGGGGCGGAATAACTAGCAATGGCCCACGTCAATTAATTCAAGTCGCACCACCCAAGTTTAATGCAAACAGATACATAGAAGTTTTAGAAAACGAATTTCTGACTGCAGTGACAGTTTTTCGGATAACTTACACGACCGGATATATATCGTCCAGAATAATTCTCCAGTACATACCGCCCAAATAGTGAGCCATTGGTTTGCCAATCACCCAGAAATAGAGGTAGTATTGCCATAGCCTGCCAAATCTGTCGATCTGAACCCTATAGAAAATCTCTGGGCATACATGGTGCGAAAGTGGGAAAACGTAGTTTTGTACGGTGTTCGCGAAAGAAATGAACACGATGCATATGCACGTGAACAAAATCTGGAATAACTTTAGGCAAACCAACGTTTATCAAATTCTTGTTCAGTCAATGCCATCCAGATTAAACGAGTGCATTGCAGGCCAACGATTTTACACTCTTACTTACGTTACTTAAGAAGTCATATGGTTTGTTCCGAATACATATAAACTTTTACTTTATGGATGTTTACTATGTCAATACATATGTCAATAATTAGATTTAGGAATTCATATTAATGTAGAAATAAATTTGTCTTTATTATTAAATTATTTTGGCATGGGCATGCATTGTTTATTTTAGATCTAAATTTGCTTTATTGTTGTTAAGTTAGAACGTGCACTATGCATGTATTACAAGCTGTCATTCATTCATTTTTATATATACTGACAACAATCAACTGCATTGTTACATGTTTTATATTCAATAAGAGTATATACACATCGCTTTAGGACGCTACAAAAAAATCTCTCTTATCTATGAAGCCACCTGCAAACCACATGGTAACTCGCGACGCGTCGAGTTGTTTTTTTTATGGTGCTAAATATTTATGTCGGAGATTGTACGTTGTCCAGTATGCTTTTCCGCCGCCTGTAGTTTTTCCCGATGTATATATTTATCATGTATTTTAAATTTTCATGTTATACGCTATTTGCCTAGCATTGATGATGCGTTGGATTACAACGCGAAATGTGCATCTGCTTTAAAAATTAAGTAAAGATACTTTTACGAAGTAATAAATGGAAACGTATTAGTTTTATTTATTTTAATTTTTAAGGACGAAATTTGTATTTTATTGAAATTGTAACATTGTCAAGGAACTTTAAAATATTATTATTGTTGTCGGAACTTGTTTTATATATCTTTTTATTAAACTTTAGTTTTTGGTTTTAATAGTAGATATAAACCAATTTTATAGCAAAAAAATATATTTCTAGTCTTTAAAATAAATTGATTATGGATTTATTTATATGTAATAATTGACAATTATCGTAACTTATTGCTTCTAAAACATTGAATATTCAATACTAAACTTTATATTAGTGTAAATACTTAAAAACAATTTTTTAACATAAAATTAGGTTCCAAAGCAAAATTTTAGCGTCGGAGTTTAATGTGAAATGATGTGCGTTTGGGAACAATATTCGTGTGATGGTTTTTGTTGAAGTACGTGTTTTTGGATATACCCGTATATAGTGTTAGTAAAAATAAGATGTTTATGTGAAAGTATAAAATTTCTATCATATTATTGAAAAACAAATGTTTGATAACGGTCTTTTTATAATGGAGACATTGTTTGATTAATAGTTCTGATAATAATTGCTACACAATAGAAATTTTACGATAATGATGTGTTTTTGTATTATTGCTTTCTGAACTGATCCATAAGTTAAACCTATAAAAAAATCATATTACTTTTTATTATCATTTAGTATGTGTATTTCTACCAGTTTGTGGTGCAGTGTATCCTAATGGTTTTGTAGGGCTGTGATCCAAACGAGTACATAATCTTTAATCACATTTTCAGTTAGAGAGAGCAATCAGAGATGATTCTTTCTTCTCTACACTTCCGTTTTCTCTAAAGTGATGGACAATTAATGTGTGAAAGGATCAATTTGTACCTCGGAAAATTTATTTTTATAAATTCTAAATCACAAATCTATACACGCACGCCTATGTACGCCATACGTCAATTTTGACAGTAAAATGTTAGAAAACCCTGTACTACTAATTTCATAATGGTGTTTGGATGAAAATATTGATTTGTACATCCCGGAAAGTAGTGTAGGCTCAGGACAATAATTCTCGATCTCAGTGCATAATATGAAATACAATATCTTTGTGTTATCACTATACTGAGTGTTCTTTATATTAGATACTTACAAACTACATCGTATTTATATAAATATTAATAATAATAATAATTCAGCACTACAGGCCTTGAAGGCCCTTGGCTAGAGTGCCGGAACACACCGAGCCACTGAGAAGCGTTGTCCGAATGGTGATCCAACCAACAACCGGTACCGCATATTGCTGCTTGACTTTCAAGATTAGCAATGATGCACCCTTCCTTCTCAGCCGTACTGCCGGCATATAAATATTGTAGGAGTTAATTAAACAACATCAATCTGTAGGGCTTTGGTAAAATTAGTATAAAGAATAATATATAACATAACATTATTTAATCATAATCATCAATACAATTTATTTAAGATTGCTTTTAACGTTTTGACGTTTTGTTTTCTGAATTTTAAGCTTAGCTCTATTATTATTATTAAATTTAACTCTACTATTATTAAGCTTACATAACAAAGTATCAGGATATGATGTAAAATAAGTAAAATATGATGAGGATTATATTAATTTAATATCTCCAATCTAAATGTCTATATTAAGCCAATATTTTGCCATGCACAGTAGTGCGTAGGCTCAGTCCATTATTACTTATATGACTGACTATAGGTTTGTTCCATATATATAATACTACTATATTGCGTGTCTCGTATAAAACCAACGATAAAACTTTTCGCCGATGAAGGGAGATGGAAAATGAGTTTCTTTGTCTGACATGGTTCTACGATTGTTTTGCGCATGTGCGAACGAAGCAATTTGGTAGTGATGGGCATAATCGAATGATTGTAATAATGGAATGATCATTCGTTGGAAGAAGAGTACAAATTTTTGCTCATTTGTTAAGAGAATGACCTTTTTTTATAGTGATATATGCAACGAAATTTAGACCTTTATGCCTCTATAAATAACGTTAAGAGATGTACTAATTCTGTAAATATACAAAAGTGGATAGATGAATCCGTAATAAATACTGGTAAATAATAATACATTGATGTTCATATGAGAATATTTATTTCAAACTATACCATAACAAATTCAATCAATTTACATTGTTTACAAAACACAATAGGTATTGCACTGAAAAAAAAGGATTCTTTTTAAAAGCTAGCAAAGTAGTTGGGAAAGGTGAATAAAAAACCACTTTTACATTTATTGATTTTGGAAAAGAACCAATTTGTTATATTTCTGATGTATGTTCTTATCCTTTGATGATATTTTTCCCTCGTGATACAATCGAATAGGTATGTAGCATTCAATAATTAATTTACATAATTGCATGCAATGATTACTAAAAATCACTTGACTCAAAATATGTAAATTCAGTTCAGGGTATTAAAACTGAGAAAAATTCTATTCCATATAAATACTTTTATAGAACATCTTCCCAAGGTGTGAATTATCTGTGTAACCATCACTATCTTTTGCTATCACGGGATGATGAGAGAAAGGCGGCGGGCTATGTCATGCAGGTTCATATGAAGTAGTGTACGACTTGTGGTAGTCGGTTGTATGTTCAAGTTTCAAGAAATCCAGTATTACCTGCATAATTCATATCCATTGTTTCTACAGTAGGAAACTGGGTAACTTCTATCATCTATTACTAAATCTCGTCATGATTCATAGCCACTACAAAGAAAATATACATTCAATATATCGAAATAGAATGGATATATTAAAAAGAATATTTTACCTGTTTCTTTAACTATATGTACATCAGTTCTCGATGTAGATGTACTTTTATTCTGTTACTGTTAGGAATTGATGGTATGGCTGTGGATTTTAGATAGAGACTTTTTCGCCCAAGTATTTTTGCATTTGGTTCTATAAAATCCTCTGGAAGAAAATGAGCCGAACAAATCAATAAAGTTGTTACATCATCTTTATTTGACAATCCACAAACACTTTTCCAGGCAGATCGTCTGTTGTCGTCTTTAGGAATCTGAAGAAAATGTAAGTTTATTGTTACTACAATATATTCATTTTATAACTATTTGCTTTACCTATGCATAGAAGCCTTTACGTTTTCCTTTGTTTGTTGATGGCCACACAAATAGTAATATCTTACCATCTTTATATTCCAAAAAACTAAATATTTATACAGACTTCAATTCTAATTCATGACAGTTAAAATAATATAAAATAATCAACAGCAATGGATATAACCACAATATCGCCAATAAACAATGATCAAGCGTTAACATACGCACAGTTGTCAATGGTTGTCAACGAGAAATACATGTGAAATGAAACAGAACCAACTGATCAACATGTGCAAGAAAGATGCATGGTTATTTAAGGTTCGCGCATGCGCATAATGCAGCCAGAACGTAGTGGCATATCCGATATAGCTGTCTCCCTTTGATTTCGGAAATTTTTGAGCACATACCCGCAATATAGTAGTATTATATATATGGTTTGTTCGCTGGTGCTACACTTTCCACACTGACTCCTACTTAAAACAGGATAAAAGATTTACTCTTTATGCATCTGAGAAAGAGACAATATGCGCCAGTGTAATTGGTGTAACACCAACGAACAAACCTTATATAATATGTTCATTTAGAATAGAAGTGTTAGGCGGTGAATATAAAATGTTTATCCAATTTTATATAAAAATATTACGTTTAAATATTATACGTTTGCAATCAATTTCCTACAATACATTCAAAGATATACAGCTATTTTAAATTAACAAAATAAGCATAAATAACTAACGCATAAAAAAAAATAAGTAACTCTAAGTGCGGGCCCCGTAATGTATCAAAATGGCTGCCTCAAAGTTAATGTACCCTCGTGCAGGTTGATCTGCTTCTCTACGATAGGCAGTCATGCATTTTTTTTTTTTCAAATCCTGCATATCTTTAATAAACCACTATGTCTAGAGCAGCCAATAATTAAAAAAAATATTCCATGGATCTAGGTAGAAATAGCAACGATAAACATTTTAAACATAAATTTTATTTAAAATAAATGGATTGATTGGTAAATTGATATTCATACGGAAAATATTGATAATTGTGAGCCAAAAGTTTGGATTCTTACAGAATATGATGAAAAATGAAAGATTACAAGTAAATCTAACTTATCACTAAACTAAGGATTTCTTGTATATTTTTAATGGAGATATATGCTACGTTCGAATATCTAATCGATTTAATTTTTTAGCTCTGCAACGTTCTTTTATTTCCATCAGAGCAAATAGGGCGAACTCTTGCAGCATTCTTATGTTACTTTTGAGATGTTTTAGTGTAGATTTTTCTGCTCGGGATTATGAGGGGAGCTCGCAGATTTTGAATGGTGGGAGAAGGTAACCTTACATGAGCGAATTCTGTATTTATAATACAGTTTGCACCTTTTTTTATTTCTGTAAATTGTCTTTTGGGTGATTTCTTTTAAAATTGGTGAAAAAAAAATATTTTATTATTATTTTCGTATTTATATACCATACAGAGTATTCATTCCTGTATAAGTCCTTTATCTCTGAAATCATGTGATACAAAAAACTCCCTGCTCTGCTAGCTCGAAAGAGTGGAAATTCGAACGTAGCAATAATCGAAACTTTTGGCTTCTCTATTTATGCAGTGTAAAACATTTTTTCATTTCTTTTTCATTTTTAAGAGTAATTAAGATGTAAATAGTTTTTTTAAAGTAGATATAGTAAATATGCTGCCGCCATTCCAAGCAGTGCAAAAGCTTTCAAATTAGTTGAGGAGTTACATCTCTCGGTATCACAAACGTGACAATCGGGAAAGTTATTGCAACGACCAGATGTATAACAGCCCCTCTCAAACATGCCCACTGTAAAAAGCGAATAAACATGTTGGTATTATTTATTTCGTTTTTTTTTAAGATTTCTACTTACATTCAACAACACCGTAAAAACATTGTTGGTTTTGGCAAGTTACGACTTTTGGAACGAAGGGGTCTCGAAGATCTCGACACGCAGGCTCTGAGATGCTTTCGCAAGAGTAACATTCGAAAGCAAAAGCTGCAAACAGAAATGGTAACGTTTAAATATGTATCAGGATATTGTGCTTTTCTTGAGCTAAACCATATATATTTCATTTTACATTTGTGATATAATGTGGTTGTACGGCGCACTGATTAATAGATTCTATGTATCGCGTATATTCTTTGTACAGCGAGGATCATCCAAAACGAGACCTTTCTAAGCAAGCGTCGATCTTAAGCACGCTATGTAGGAGTAAAGACGATTTCCATGCTAGAGAGAGTCTGTAAATGGTCCAGTGTCATTTTGCAAGTATACCTTTCGTCGTTCATTTATATTTTTCGGGGTTATATTTAGATACTCCTTCGTTGTCTTTGCATTATAATTTATATTTTTATTTTACCTTAATACTAAAATTCTTATTTGCTCTTAGAACAATATTTGGTTAAAAATTTAAACTAACATAACCGATAGGCATGTATATGATATTGGAAATAACATATATTGTAATATAAATAAATTTACAATTGTGAAACAGCTTGATGTCTTGAATTGAAAAATATTTATGTAATTGTTTAATTATATCTCAGTATGTACATAGCTAACTACAAGAATACTATTTACGTCGTGAAGGTTCAACGGATACAAAAGAGTCGCTCTTAATGATTATGAGTAAACTATTAGTGAGCTATTCGAATGAAAAAGAATTCGGTAACTCTAAACGAATACGCAATCGATTATTATGGGTAAATCGAGTTCTTTTTTCTTAACGACTTCAAAACCGTTTTAAGAATCGATTCGCTCTTACCGACTGTAATTGTAAAGCAAGAAAATCGAATCAGGAAATACCTAAAGTGTTCATAGGTAGGTATTCGCGGTCTAAAGGTCCATTTACATAAAGTAGTACTACTAATAGTAGTGTAAAAGTAGTGAAGTGCCAAAGTAAAATTCTATGTATTTTAATGTGAGTATTTACATATAACTAGCAAGTTAGCGGTAGCGGAAAAAGTTTGTAAACTCCAAATTTCTATGCATCCTGTATACAGACTTCGTGCTTCATACCGTGACATATTCTGCGAATGAGTAATCATAACGCCTAGTCGATAATATATGTATAATCATATATTTCCCGCACTTTGATTGTAAAGTCCTGTTTGTTATTGATTCATCAAACATTTTTTTTCATTAAATCGGTAATCTAAAACCCAAAGATAAAATCCCAAAACAAAACTTTATTTTCGCCTGAAAATAAATTACTGGTTATAGATAAAATTAAATGAGAATAAAAATATTATAGCAATAATTTTTTACTTATTCGTTTGAATTAATTAGCTTTGTTTATATACCATTAAGACTTGATGATGCATTATAAGGCGAAATCGGTAATCTGAATAAAATACTGGTAATAGTGGATTAGACACTTGTTACTTTGTTCTTTTATCTTGTTTTTATTTCTGCCATTTTAATAAATATATAATAATAAACAAAACAAAAATTAATAATAATATATAACCTAAATATTTTAGCAAACAGGAGAGTTAAGTTGACTCAGACTTGCGGGTTAACTATAATAAACTAAAAGAGCGGGATACAACAGTGAAACTGAAAGCATATATCTGTTACTCTTTTACTTACCTCGAGTAATAGGTTTTTTAATGTTAAATGTTACACTTACTACTTAACAGTTGTCGTGAATTTATTGGCCATGAGAATCATGAGAAAATATTAAAGAATGTAATATTTTAAGTTACGCCTTGTCATTTAAGTTAAAATTTTATCCAAGGCATGTTTACTTTAACATTTGTTAGCATTAATTTCACCATGTAATGGTTACATCAATGGTTAATATTTAATACCGTCAAAAATATTGAAGTAAGTGTTTCATTCTTGTCAGTTTCCCCTTAATAACATTTTTATACAGCAATTAGAGTGTTGGCTATATGACTGGAGAAGTGGTGACCTGGATGACTTGTTAGAATAAGGTACCGTACCAATTTGTTAAGAAATTCGACAAAATTATGCATTAAAATGAGTATTTTGTGTTTGCTCGTAGATTGTTGTCATTTACTGATCTGCTTCACAGCTTTTTTAGGTAATCTTTAGCGAATAGAATAATAATTGTAATAGTTACAATAAATAGTTAAATTCCAATTTGATTTATTATTTCAAGTTATTAATCGTTTAGATGCAAAAAGCCTTTTTCAAAAATTTACAATTATTTTTTTCAGTAAGTAATTCTTCTTATACTACATATTTTCAAAAAAAGTTATTACAAAGTTTTATTTAAAGGTTTTTTATTTAGTTGTGTATTACTATTATTATTATTATTATTATTAATATATCTTTTCAACAAAAAGGAGAATAATCGGAAAGAGTGATTTCTGTTTGAATTCCATTTGAAGTACACGCTTCTCTTCTTCTTCCTTAAATTTGGTTATTTTTGTAAATCTCGAGCGCGTACCAATATTAAATTTTTGTTATTTTTCATTGTAGGTAGACGATTTTGTCAACTAACTTTTCAACTGAATTTTCCAACATACTAATTAAAAAGTCATAATTATGTGAACATTTGAATTACTTTATTTTTCATTAAAATGGATAAACTCAATCAATAAAAAAATCAATGTTACACTCAGAAGAAATAATTTGTTCAAGTTGATTTGTTAGCAATGTCATAGTTTTACATTAAAAATGAAACATTTGCAAGAGATTTTATTAATATGTAATACGAAAAAAAATTATTAATGTGTTTGGCGACCCCGCAGCTGGGTATACTCCTTTATACGTCTAACCATCGACAAAATGAGATGGTCGATATCTGCTTGTGGCACCTCATTCCAAGCAACCTGAACTTCGTGAATTAACTGTGTCAAAGTCTGTGGAGGATGGGTGCAAATTGGAGAGTCTCCTCTCCATGATATCTCATACATATTCAATGGGGTTTAAATCTAGTGAACGGGGTAGCCATGGCAACACATTAACGCGTGCGTTGTCTTGCTGGAAAAGGAGGCGTGAATGGCCACAGCTTTCACACTACCTCAAATAAAGAGAAGTGGTGAGGCAATAGCCATCCAAACCATTACTCCAACAGTCCTGTGTACATGCCGCTCAACAGTAAACCCAATATCACGCAGCTCTCCACGCCGGCGTGGTACTCTTCTACGGGCATCGTGCATACCTAGACAGAATCGCGATTCGTCGCTGAAGACAACGTTATGCCATTTTGCTCCCCAATGCTGCAGTTCTCTGCACCAGTTCAAACATTGACAATAGTCGTCCGCAGTCAAAGGAAGCACTAATCATGGACGGTATGAAGAAGTCCAAAGGCTCAAATGTGGCGATATAGTGTACGCAGTAATAGGTTTACCTTCTTCACCAAACCATTGGTCAGCAATTAACGCGTAGTGGCAAAACAGTTTCGTAGAGCCAATTGTCTGAAGCGCCCATCTTGACGCTCTGTGGTACGCTTCGGTTGACGAGTTGGTCTTCTTCGTGTTGCTCTACCTTCTTCTATGCACACACGAATTACCGTTATTGCAGTACAATTAACACGGCGGGCCAATTCCGCGATAGACCAAACCGACATCTGGATAGACAACAATTCTAGAGTAATAATTTTGAAATCTTCGAACTCTAGGCATTTTGTTACGCTTAAAACTCGTAGACGGTCGCGCAATAACTAAAAATTTCTGTACTGGTAAGCTCTCATAAACAGGTTTTTCCGCAAAAAGCTAAGAGGTATTTTTTTTTTGCAAAAAAAATATCAAACAATAGTTCACATTATTACCATAGCCTGCTTTAAATATAGTCATTCTGATGCCAAAACATCAAGTTGAATAAATTATTCCTTCTAGGTGTAACACTTCTATTGTCACTGGTAATGAGTATAGTTTAAATAATGTTTTGACAAATGCTGGAAATGGTAGCCATCATTTTCAATACGTAGAGAATTTCAATCACACGCACCAGGTCTAACGAATTTAGATCGGGTGACCTAGTAGGCGCACCACACTTGGCCATCACGACGAATCCATTTGTTTGGAAAATGTTCGACTAGTCACTCCCTAACATTAAGAGCATAGTGGACGGAAAGCCCATCATGCATGTACAGCATATTGGGACGTATATTGAATGGCATGTTATCTATAATTTCTTCCAAAACTTTGATATATTCAGTGGCATCTGGACGGTTCGGAAGTTAAATCGGTCCAATAACTGTGTGGTTTATTGTGCCTAGCTAAAAATTAATGAAAAACCTTTGGTGACCATACTCACGAAATTGCTGCAGTCTTCCTTCTGTCCAATAATGAAAATTATGAGTGTTAAGACTCCAACTCTATCAAATATACATTCATCGCCCGAAAGAATATGCCCCCGAAAACCGTTGTCATCTATTCTATCTAATAGTGTTGCAGAAATTCAGTCGAAGAAGGTTCGTTTTCATATCGGGGTAAATTTTAGCAACATGGTATAGATGTAGAATGTTTTACTTTAAAACCGAATGAACGGTTTTGTGTTTGGAATATTCATTGCAACTAACTGTCTAGTGCTAATTGAGGGACATCCGTTTACTACGGCTAATATCTGCTTTTGAGCATTTGAGCTTCCCGAAGACCTGGGCCTAACATTCGAAAGACATTTGTTGTAGGGTGCTTCCGGTTTGGGTAGCGTGCACGATATTCTCGCATTGCCTTATCCCCATTTTCATTACATGCACAGTATACCATGTAGTGCATGTACCACCTACATACATACAGTATACTCGATACGCAAAAAATCCGTGTTAAACGAACGAAGGAAAAAAAATAAAACGCCCAGATTACGTTCATACCATAAATAGCAGGGATGACACAATATAATTTGATAATTCAAATTAATTCGATTATTTACAACACTATGTTGATTGCCACAAACAGGTCTTATGCGAATATCTATACATCTTTATATACAGTAAACAGTGATAATAACAATAAAATATCACAGTGAAAAATAAAAACAATAACGCAAATAAACAAAATAGCTATTTTGCAATTACTATGTGTAGGTAAAGTCAGGAAGTGTGTAACCGGAGCAGTGTGTATTTGGCTACATTTATTTTTTAAAATTAAAATACGGAATCCTCTGTTATATTACTAATGTAGGGGGAAGATGGGGCAGAGTTGATACACGGGCACCTTGATCAATGAACTTTTTCATATTGTAAACTACTTTTAAATGTTTCTACTACGTATCAAAAGATGGGCATCACTGGCTTTACATGTGGCCTACAAGATTAGACGTTATTTCAGTTCTGAATTGTTCCATGTGAATCACCACGTGTTTGGGAGGAGCATAAGTAAATATTTGTGGTATCGTTTACCGTCATTTATTGAGAAAAGTATTGTTTCATTGGTTTAGACATTTGGTTTAGAGGTGAGTAACATCATTGATGAAGTTATTTTTATAAAAAAGTTATAACGTTTGACTAATAGTTGATGAAAAAAGCAAAATGGCTGACAAGGTGCTAACGGGGCACATTGATACAAATATTTGGGCAGATTGTACACTGTATCAATGTGCCCTCTAAATCCATAACAGTATAAAAATTCTTTTTTATAATTTCAGTCATATGGTGAGAACTTACAAAAAAAAGTCTGATAGAGTAAACATAGATGAATTAGCTATACATTCTGCTATAGAGGAACGTCGTTAACGGAATCTTATCAATAAGAAAAGCCGCTGAAAAATATAACCTTAAACCTGCTACTCTACAACATGAATAGAAAAGAGAAATTAACTGGTAAACCATTAAATGCAGCCGTTTATTCATCAAAATTTTCTAGTCAAAGTTTTCACCAAAAACAAGAAGAATTATTGTCAGAATACATAATTACTTGCAGTAAACGGCACTATGGTCTTACACTGCGACATTTACAAAGTTTAGCATATGAGTATGCAAAAAAGTTTAAACTGTAAATACCCTTCTAACTGGGATACTGCGAAACTTGCAGGTATAGACTGGACACAGGGTTTTCGTAAACGACATATAAATATCAGTTTACGAAACCAGAGAATACAAGTATAGCTCGATCAGCTGGATTTAACAAAACGGCAGTTGAACATTTCTTTAGCAATCTAAAAAGGTTTTGGAAAAATATCAATTTACAGCAGATCGGATTATTAATTAATGACGAATCTGGAATAACTACAGTTCTCATACGCCAAAAGTTTTAGCTTCCAAAAGTCAGAAACAGGTGGGGACAGATCGCTACTGCCGAAAGAGGTGAACTCGTAACATTTGGTGGTATATTTTGCAGTGGGTAACGCAATTCCTCCAATATTTGTAATTCCAGGGTTCATTATAAGAATCACTTTTTAAGCGAAGGACCTGAAAGTAGCTTGGGACTAAACAAAAGTGGCTGGATTGTTACAAACCTTTTTTAGATGTCTGAAGCATGTTCAAACACACGTCGTGTAGTAAAAGTAATCCAATTTTAATGCTAGTGACAACCACGAAGCACACATATCAATCGAAGCTATTGAATATTCTCGAGCAAATGGCATTGTATATTTAACTTTTCCACCTCACACTTCACATCGACTGCAACCTCTTGACGTAGGAGTTTTTGGTCCTTTCAAGAGTAAATTAAAAGTAGCTTTCAACACTGGCACATAAAATAACCCAGGAAGAGGTATAACTATTTATGACATTCCTAAATTACGAAAACAGCATATTTAGAGTCGTTTACTGGAAAGAATAAATCAGTGGTTTTACAAAGGCTGGAATCTGGCCCTTTAATTCATTGGTGTTCATGTGAACGGATTTTGCACCTCTGCTATCTATCACACAAGTACAGAAAACAATTTGGCTACTGTTGAAAAATAATTTATCCCAAGAAAAAAATAAATAAAGAAGCAGTTCCAATAGAGTTGATTCCGTCTACCTCAAGACAATTTACTCCTCCACGTGACGTAGATGCATCTAGTTCAAAACCTTACTCCTCCAGGCACTATAATTACACCTGATGTAGTTAGACCTTATCCGAAAGCAAAACAAAACAAACCAAAAGAAAGGGAGCGGAAAAAGGGAAGTCACGAATTTATACGGATACACCTGAAAAAGATAGACTACAAGAGTTGTACGAAATTAAACAAAGAAAAGAGAAATGAAAATAGGAGAGAGAAAATATCAGAAAACTCAAACAATCATCAAAGCGCATTTCAGAACAATTAACAGATGAAAAGCTGTAAAAATAAATAAAACTAAAATATACACTTATGCTGATTCTGATGGGACTACTAGTGTTTCAGATATGGAGTATTGACATTATCAATAGTTCTTCAGATGCAGACTTTCTGGAGAATGAAGAGACCCTATTCTAAGCGTGGAAAATATGAAAAAACTACACCAGAGGGAAATAAAAGAAGGAGATTTCTTGTTAATACAATTTCCTAAAAAGAGACATGTAGTTTATTTATATTGTAATGTTCAAATATTACATAGCCCTACGGAGTATCAAGTTTCATATTTAAGGAAAATCGACATCTTGGACTTTTGATTTCCAACTATTGCGGATGTGGCAACAGCTGATTTAACTGATGTTATATTGAAGTTACCTGTGCCAATAGAGACAGGGGGAACAAGTCGTACTTCATCATTTTATTCATTTCCTTTGATTTCATGGCGTACAATGTGTTATAATTTATAATAATGTTTTAATTATAGGTACGCTCAATCTCAGTTTTCTTTGTTTTTTGATACATGTTCTGGTTAATTTTTTCGTTTTACATTTAATATTTTTAATGAATAACTATTTTGAGCTATACTTACCGTATTTTATTAATTACTGAACCGTAAGTTTTTCAGGTATGTCATTTTTCTAATATGTATCAATGTGCCCAATACGTGAATCAATTCTGCCCCATGTATGGGGCAGTTTGATACAAATGAGTTGCATCTGAAAATGTCAATCCAAATTGTTATTGTGTACTATTATCAAAAGAGGTACGCAAAACAGAAACAGGAACTATTAAGGTACTGAACTGCAAAATGCCAAAACACCAATTGGAAAATTCGAGTGTGTATGAGGTAACAAAAGGAAAGTGTATCAATGTGCCCCCATCTCCTACTAAACTCAAGGCTAGTTTTACAAATAAAAATTCCACATCTCTACGTGTAATACCTTGTAAATTTTCATACATTTATTAAAAAGGCCGTCAGTATAGTATTAACACACTTGCCGAACAAAAACGATAATGCTATTAATGCATATATAATATAAATGCTACGGATGGACTGCTTGTAATGACTGAACTGTGTATATGTTTGTATGTTGTTTATATGTCTATATTTACGTATTTTACATTACAGATGTTGTGTCTATGTTTTTTTCTTGTTTATTTTGAGCCACTCACACATATTTTGGTATTTTAAGAACAGAGATAATATTATATTATATATATAAATGCGAACGGTTACACACTTGCCTCATTTTGCTGGGTAAGTGTGTAGTATTGATAGTGTTTAACATTTTTTTTTTCTGGTAAACCGTTGATAATTATAAAAGGCGTATCTAGTGAAGGCTTACAACTGGGCATATATTACGTACTTCTATGTGTAAAATTTATCGAAATGTTAAATCATTATTATGTGAACAGTGTTTCATTTTCTCCACACTATGCAATTTTTACTATACACTTACCCGACTTTACCTTATAAACTTTCATAAATAGCTGTTTCAACAGCAAATTAATGTGCACTTTGTAAATAACACTTTTTTTTAAACATTAAATTCGAAACTGTGACACAACACCTAATTTCTGGGCTGTTAAGCGGAGAATACATAGGTTTTCGTTGATCTTCGTATTTTTAAATCGTTTTATTATAAATAATCGAAGCATGTTCTGGATATTGAAATACATACATAAACACACATGTTTGATGAATTCATAAATATATTTTTTTAAGTATTTTAACGATAGTTTCTATAGTAGATCGGCAGTGGATAGTGAATTATTCGAAAAGTTATAACAATTACCGATAGTAGAAATACATAATTGAACTGTACTTCAGTTCGCATGCATAAAACTGATAAAAAAATAAATATTCAGTTATTGAAACTTGGGAAGAATAATATATCAATTTTTTCCAGTTTATCTGTATAAAACTCTACAATTGCCTTTTTAAAATACAAAAGCACGAATGTTATTAATTTATCTTTCATATACGTCAATCTGTAGGTAAAATAATTAATGAGTGAGATGAGTTAAATCTAAATCTTCACATGGGGAGGAAAAACTTTCGAGTATTTGTAGTAAAATGAGGGAACAAAAAAATACAAGGATAAATAATATAATTGGCGGAACCTCCAGTACGAGCAGTACTATGTATAACATTAAACATTGTCCTTTTTTAAATGAAATTCAAGAACACAGTGCTCGCGTTTTAAATACTTTTGAGGTGGATATTGGAAAATGCAAGTAGAATGAAATCTACATACCTGTACTAGTTAAACCCAGAAGAATCAAACATGCACATAGTAAAGTAGACATGATGAAATGAAACATCTATTGCCAACGACTGTTCTTGAAATATTCTCTTCATTAAATTGTTTTAGCATATATACCCAATTATTCAATGTTTCAACTAACCAGTCTTATCGGTCGAGCTTATCGATGATCCTTTTTATCATCTTCTCAGTTTTACTGTTTACTTTTGATACATATGCAATACTGTATGAAAAGTTATAGAATTTCTATGAAACCCAGGCCGTATGCACCATGGTATGCGGTTCGGAAAATCTGGTCAGAAAATCAAGTAGACGAAAAAAAATATTTGCTCTAGCTCTACATAATATCTAACGGTATCTGACACATTTACTTGGAAACTAATGTAGATGAAAAGTTGCAGTAAAACCCAGTAGAATTGAGATGGCATTGTTTATTCTGTGTATGTATAACACGCTACATTTGCGCTACAGATAAAATAGCCTCTTTTTTTGAAATATGGTTAGTGATCCAAACAGATTGAAGCTAACTTGTTTAGTTCCATATATATATCAGGCGTTTTTCAAAATCAGCCATTTTCTTTCAACCGTTATAAGTCGGATATCATAATATAATATACCGTATGCGCTATTCTAAATGCGAACACCCTAAAGGCCGCTTTACGGTTCGCAATTTTTTTTATTGCCTGCAATAGAATTACGCGCAATACAAATAGCGCATGCGCATTCAATGGATTTCGATCAGCTGTATGCAATCTTATTGGTGTTGCACGGATTAGAACGTGTTCTAATATTTCATTGCGCGCAATTCTATTGCACGCAATACGAAAAATTGCGAACTGTAAAGCGGCCTTAATATTCCCGAAGCGCGCCGCTCTTAGTCTGATTTGGGAAACGCAACGCATTCATTCAGGATGAGCGTATTTGCAAAATTTACGTAGTGTCTACCTATCTAGTTAGAAATAAAAAAATAATCCCATATCCAACATTCGAAATAGTTACTAATAAATTATTTGTCTTTTGTTTTCTCAAGTAATATTTGAATACCTACTTCTCCTAGTAATTGCCCCTGATATTTTCAGTAAACGTCAGCACAATAATTGGTGTTTGTTTGAAATTGTTTTTTAATGAAAAGCAAAAGGGTTTTGAAAATGGAAATTAGATAGAGGAAGTATGTTCAGATATATTTTATATGTTTATTTATAAGGAACACACTGGCCTGCTTAATTGTTTTTTAAATTTGGTATTTTACGGATTATTTACAAGTTATATTTTTTAAATGGAAAATCTAACTCACCAATACGTCACAATTACTAAAAATTCAGTTTTCGACACCAAAAGTACCTTGGCATTAATTATATTTAATACTTTCATTGTGTTTTAATCACTATCTAAAATTGCGAAAGTATGATACGCTAGAATGCTTTATTCAGCGTAATAGTAATGCTGATGCGGCAGCTGAACCATACTTTAACCGTTTTCCAGACAAAAGACAGCCGCATAAAAATATTTTTGCGAGTTTCAAAGAAAATCTTATTAATTTTGGTTCATTCAAGCGACAAAAACCAAAAAAAAAATATAACATCGAAGACTCGGAGAAGACTGCTGTTAATGTCATTAGTGCTGTAGTTGCCAATCCTTCTGTTTCGAGCCGACAAATTGAAGCTGATGGTAGAATTTCTCGACGGAGAACTTTAACATTTTAAGCTTAAATTTCGACCATATGCATTCAGAAAACAGCAACATTTGCACCCAAATGATCAGGAGCGTCCATGCAATTTTGTAATCGGTATATAATGAAACCGCAAGAAAATCCACGATTCTATGAAAAAATTATATGGTCAGATAAAGCTCATATTAATAGCGTCTGAATATGTAATCAACACAACGAGCACTGGTGGGCTGATGAAAACCCACATCATATCTTTAATGTAAGATAACAGGGACGATTTGGATTTAATATTTGGTGTGCCTTGACATCCAATGGTATTCCAGCCTACACATAATTGTGCAAACGACACGTGCGGTGCCCATCTTGTTCACCAGACTAAATGCCGCTAGATTTTTTTTCATTGGGGACACGTTAAGAGCAAATTATATAAAAAGACTAGTAATGCTGTGGCTGACTTGAGAGATAGTTTCATTAAGAATCTTCTGCCAACTTTGTTTTTGTGAGAAATAAGAAGTCCGAAAATTTAATCACAATAAAATAATAACAATAATAGTACTATACATTTATTGCGGAAGAAAGCGTAATATCTGGCACATATTAAAATAATTACAAATTTCATATACTTCGAATCGCAAACTTTACTGTATATCTTAGCACCATTGTAATATAAATCGGCAAATTCTTTAATAAACTTTCGCACCGCGTCAAGCGATGGTCTCCTTTCTCCCTTCCGCACGTCCGTCATATTTGATAATTATACGTCCGCCTTATATAAAGATCTGCTGGATACTGACTTGCAACTCTACGGGTCATCTGCATTATTGCAGTACATGGGTTGGAACGCACGTTCTGAATACGTATCTGCCACGCTGGAAAATTTGCCGCAACGTTCGTTCTGTACTTAAATGTGTATCTGTGTGTACGTATTGCTGTGAACTGATGGTACCAACATATATGAAAAGTGAAATTTAAAAAAAAATTAAATCAACTAGCTCAGTGGATAAAAATTTAAAAGGGCGCAAAAGACTTAATAACCTTAAGGTTATTTTCAGGATTGAACTAATCATAAAAATAAAATGTGGGCGTTTGAAAATTTGACTTTCTTTGATATCCCCAAAGATTAAAATGGTTGATTCAAAAACACAAGAACAGAAACTATGAGTGACGTTAATAATCATTAATTTTATTTTTATAAAAAAAAGAAAAAAAAAACATAACATTTGTTACAAATTGCAGTAAAAAAATAAACCATGGACTTAAGGTCCTGGACGAAATAAAAAACTGCAGGAATCTACAATTAAAAAGGACAATGCAAGTCCCTCAACAAACAAATGACAGATTTGTTCTAGAAGAAAATCCAACTCGCACAAAAAATCCACGTGGTCTCAAAATTCAAACACACTAAATTGATTTAAACGTGGAACAACAATTGTATAAATATAATTGAAATTTAAACACAAGCTCAATGCTTCTTTTCACCCAATCCGAGGTGATTAATTATAAAATACAAATTTAGCAAACAAAAAAAACGGAAAAATTTAAATTCTTAGAACTAAAAAAAAAACTTCTTCTAGAAACAAATTACAATAACTGATCTTATATCCAACATGTGCACAATTAAACACAACAGCAATTATTAATTAAAAGAGTTCCTTGAAAGCTGATAAATTTCAAATAAAACGAACTATATTTTAAATAAAAATGAATTTACCCAAAATGGCATTAAAGAAATTAAACACATGTACTTACGGTATCTTTCAAAGAACTACCTTTAAGAGGCCCATACATCGCATACAAATATAAAATAGATGCGTGGCAAAGCAGCGCATAAAATACAAAGAAAATCTCTTGAATATTACAAAGAACTATATACACTACTGGTAAATGCAAAATGTACAACGGACTGAATTTAAATTTAAACAGAACAATTAAAATAATTCCAATAAACAAATCAATTAGCAAATCTTACTTAAAAACAAAACATTAACTTCTGAGAGAATTTGCCCGAAACATTGACAAAAATTGATCTCAATCAATTTAACACAGAAATTAAGAAAACCGGGGTGCCAGCCCACAACAGTATATTTATCGGTATCTTTACAGAAAATAAAAGCTCCTTAATGATGAATTTGTAATTTGCAATGGTGGGGCCATGGCCCCATGGCTCTTTAAGAGGGGCCGCCCCTGGTTTGTATTGTCGTGACGAGACTGTCCCCAAAAATGGTTGTAAATCTGACAATTTTAATTGATGGTGCTTATGGACATATTGAGGGAAATGAAATGTCTTAGATTTGATGGAAGGTTAAAGAAAGAACATCTTAGGATGATTGATAGGCCTTTTTAGCATATATGTATGATTTTGATATGTATAATTATTTGAAGCATGGATTTAAAAATGCAACCCATACTGATTTATGTCGGTACGTTTTTAGTCGCGATTTTTGAGCATTGTGCTCCTTGAAATATGTAATAATAATGTAAATTTGTAATATATGTAATGCTCGGCATTAATCATCGAAAAATAATGATTAATTCATCAATTGATGTATATAATATTAATTATTTGCCACTTAATTTAGTTGCCATTAGCACATTTAATTGCCTGTAATAATTAACTTATTTACAATTAATACAGTTAGAAATAGAGGAGGGTGGAGCATAGAGTGCCTACTTAAGACAGGAAGTTCGTATTTGTTCATGGCTTATGATTAGAATGTCATTTTGCAAGACCACACCTATATGTTATCATCTGACGTTAATATTTTTATCAAATAGAATATAGTACTGGTTGTATTTAAAAAAAAATGACTTATATCCTCAATATCATGTGCCACATAACTCGGGACACATGGCACCATCTACTTACCTAATGTATGTAAATACAATAAGTCACATTAACAATGAAAAAAATAAAATATTCATTCATTCGATTATTTTAAGAAAATTCTCCCCTACTATCAATAATCTATGTATTTAATAATTGCAAGCATTTAAAGCCCCTTTTACAGATTCTCAAAATTTTTAGCTAACGTAATTTCAAAAAAATTAGGTAAAGACAACAACCACGTCAAAAATGCCTGAGATTTCAATAATTTCATTAAAAAAAAACTAACAAATACCAAAAAAACTATTACCTAACTATACATATCAGTCTGGATGCCATTTTTTTTTATATACTAATATACCTCCAAATTTAGCTATATGCTGCGTAAGAGAAGGAATGAAATGAATGCACAAATCAAGTTAACTTTTGAGGAATTTTTAAAAAGACTGCCATTTTGCCTAAACATATTTCAACTTTAATAAAAAATTACCAACAAACATTTGAAACTGCGATGGGTTCACCCATTAATGTGTAGTTGCAAACCTTATAATGAAAACGCTAGAAGCTGAAATTATGGAAAAAAATATTTATTTTTTAAAAGATATGTTAATGACTGCATTTTTACCAAGTCCAACAAATGAACAAAACGAAATTTTCACTATGTTTAACCCATTTCATCCCAGATTACAACAAAAACAAAGACAGCAGTATCAGTTTTTTAGATATAAAATTAACTAGAACAAATCCAAACATCCATATTTCTTAAAGCCGTTCTCAAAGATATTTGAATTTTCTATGGATGGCTCGTATAAAATATAAAAAAAGCGGAATTAATAGTTGTTGATAGAAGTTATAACTTCTCTGAAAAACAAAACTTATAATCGAATATAAATGAAATAAAAATATATCTATAAATAAATGAAAAACGACTAGTTTATCAGTCCTTCTTCACTCTCTTTATTTTTTAAAATCTTTTGTACTACATTTTTCGGCTTAGCTATGCCATTCTCAGATCTAAAAAAGTCCCAGGAAAAACAAAATAAAGACAAGTCCTGATTTATGTTAATGACGATTATCACGTTTTAACTGATATATTAAAAATAACTATACTATGTATTTAAAAACAATTATCCCATATCATTCATAGAAAGTTAGAAAGATATAAGAAAAAAGAAGACAAGAAAAGAATATATCGAATTAAAAAAGAAACAAAAGAAATAATATAACCACGTATAAAAACGAAGAAAGGAAGAAAGAATATATTTCTATTAATTATCAATCTGGACTATCTGAACCATTATAAAAATTGCTCAAACCTAAGTAGTAGCCCATAATTTTTTTTTAAAAACAATAACAAAAGGTCCATACAAACCAGAGGCGGCCTCTTTTAAAGAGCCATGGGGCCATTGCCTCGCCATTGAACATCACAAATTAATCATTATGGAACTTTTATTTTCTGAAAAGTATCGATCAATATACGTACACACAGACACACATTTAAGTATAAAACGAACGTTGCGATTCCCATGATTTGATGCAACCAAAGGCGTTTTGTAGTAATTTATGCAGATAAGCGGCGAACTGGGGCCACGTCTAGACTGGCCCCGACTTTTAGACGTTTGTAGGTATCCACGCGGAACTAGCTGAAGAGGGGATGGCCGCAGTATATGCAAAAATAAAAAAATGCAAAATGAACTACCCTTCATATCTTTCTTGCGGTAAAAATTATAAAAATGAAATAATAAATAAGTATAACAAGAGAGTTATTCCTGAAAAATATATCACAATAATGTTTTAAGTAAAAAAACAAGCCATTTGCTTAGGTTGTGTTTTCCCTTTTGTGTAAGAAGTACGTGGGGTTATGCATAAAATATCCATTATATTTTACTCGACGATCTTCGCTTAAATAACTCGTGTGCTCTGTGTTATTTTATGTTTTCGCGATAGATATGCAAAAACACCTGAACTAAACAAGTGACTCATGTATTTACGTGCAGTTTAAAGACTAAATATATGCAATTCTGAAGGAAATTTAATTTAAATTTGTATTTAAGTAGATAAGTATTCCCGATACGAAATTAATACATCTTTCATTTTAAAGTATCTTCTAAATTTGTCTACATTTGTATTACTTTAGATAGCTATAAACGAGGTAATAAATTACTGCCAGCTGAACTAAACTGATTCAAAACTTCCTAAAATTAGTACAAAAAAGGGGGTGGAGGGGTAGGGGAGAGTTGGCCGAACATTGGTCCCACCACTCAATATTGCACGGGCCGCATGATACAAATTAAACAAAAGATCGTTAACATGGACAGAACACATATTCACAAAATCGAATGTAATGATACAAACATAACAATATCTATGCAGCATAATCTATACTTATCAATATAATATTAAAACTAAAACCAATAATGCAACCGCCCTATATCAATACTATCATATTTTGAGTCATACAATATCAGTTATTTGTAAATAAGTTGTTTTTCTTTGTTTTGTTTTTAATTCAATTTCAACCCAAGAGAAAAATTCCTACAGAGAAAACCACGGACATTTTTGGTTTACGTTTCCTCGTTGGACAATTGTGATGTCCTTTACATTTTTAATGTTTCTTCTTCTTCTCACATTGACCCAATATTTTAAAAAAAATATCAAATTAATACAATTGACGTAAAATAGAAATTTGTAAATATGGAAATAAATTTAATAGAAATACAGAAGAAAAACAACATAATGTACATACAAAAAAATCGCTTTTGTTAACTATTATTAAGACCCGCTTTTATAACTTAAACTTTTGTTAAAAGTTCGAAAATGTCACAAACCAGTAACAAAATATCACTTTTAATAAATACATTCGATAAACATATTATGTAAATTATTCTTGCAACTTTCTATACCAAAACCAAAAAGTCAACAAAGAAAGAAAATAGTATAATAAACAGTAATCGACTCATTCCTCCTGCTTATCGAAGACCTTCTTGAGCCTGAAAGCGTTTTTTTTTATTACCACTGATGATATATTGGATTGAGTTAGTATACAGGCTCTTTATCACTTCAGTAATTTTATTGTTAATCCTACGTTCTTCTAGAATTTTCCACGCTTTCTCTTGTGGCACCTTATTAAAAGTTTTTTCCAAGTCTATGAAAGGAAAATATGCTTTTTATTGTTTGAAGCACATCTTATCTACAATCTGCTTAATGGTAAAGATATGATATGGATACTTCTATTTTTTCTAAAGCTACTACTTACTATAGCTTTTCTTATCTCCTCTATTAAAAACCGGCGTTACCACATCTGTTTCTCAATCGTTGAGTATACCTTCTCTTGACCACGTTTTGTTTAAAGTATGCCATAATAGGTGCGCTCTTTTGTTTCCATGTTTTTCACCACTCCTGTGGTAATTTTATCTTGTTCGAGAGCCTTTCCATTTTTCACTTTCTTTATTGCTTAAATTAGTTATTCCATTGTTCTTGTTTTGGTTATTCTTCAGTCTCTTCCCTTGTACTAGTAGTTTTCCTTTCTTTCCGTTATGTTGCTATAGTGTGCATTCACGCGTGATAATTTCTCAAAGTATTGTTTCCATTTGCTCAAAACAGCATATTCTTTATAATTACTAGCAAGCGTCAAAATCAGACCGCGTTTATAACGAAACGCTAGAGAATGAAATCACAGGTGTTGTCACTACAATGAATCAATGGTTTTTAGAAAACAACCTATCGTTGAACATAAACAAAACGAAAACAATGCAATTTGTGCTAAAAAACAGGATGAATTAACAATTCCCTTTCAAAACCACGTTTTTACATCAGAAAATAATGTCAGGTTTTTAGGATTACAAATCGACAGTGCACTAAATTGGAAGGAACATATAAACATACTTTCAAAAAAAATATCTGCAATGGTCTATGCTCTTAGAACGATCTCTTCCGAGGTACATATTCAAGCGGCTCTCGCGGCGTATCATTGTTTTGTCAAATCCAGGCTGTCCTATGCAATTATTTTCTGAGGTAACTCTACAGACTCGGATAGAATTTTTATACTTCAAAAAGCTTGTTTAAGAAGCATCTTTAACATAAAAAAAAGTGAAACGTGTAATAACATATTTAAACAAAATAATATACTTACGTTACCAGCACTGTATATATATGAGTGTGCGTGTTTCGCAAAAAAAACATTATAATAAACTTTTTAAGAAAAAAGAACCAGATCACAATTACAACACCCGCGAATGCGAAAAATCGTTATTACGTTTACCACAAACAATCCACGCGAAAGTGCACAGCAACGGTGTTACACAAATATTAAAAATTTATAACAATATTCCTGGAAATTTTAAAGAAAACCCCATGGACAACTTTAAACATTTGTGTAAACAATATCTAGTTGAATTATCTGTATAAAGTTGAGGATTTCTTCACGAATATTTAATTTATTATTTTGATTTATATTTTATACTTATATACTTACAGAATTTATTTCTTCCGTTTCTTTTTTGACATATTTCATATATTTGTATAATGAAATGAATAAAGTTTCTATTCTATTCTATTCTATAGTTAAGGAATTAAAATACATATCAGCCATAAATTTTGCAAGAAATTCACTAGATCGATAGAAATTGTGCCATTCTGTATATCGGAATTGCTGTAATTTAAAATTTTTCTTTTCAATAAATCACCAAAATTAAATTTCTACTTGAAGCTCAAAAATTCTCATGAATCGGTTCGGTGGAACACTTGTAAAGTCCTACTTTGTGATTCATGGCATTATGACATAGCCGTAGATATTTCGAACGTCGGTTATCGGGTTTGCGATAGGCAGCTAGTCGTATGAATAAAGGAACCTTGCATTGCTTGAATACTACGTAGTTGTATAGTGTATAATTCACTGATGATTCATAATGCACTAAATGTTGTGCACGTTTTATAATGTTTTTCTTTTAATTTAAATTAAATGGAAAATTCACGTACGCCGCTGGCATGTGTGACGAATTTGTCATGTTTATTCTAGACACTAATTTCTAATTAATTTTCAGGAGCAACCCCATCATTGTTATACATTGTCATTGCTTAAACATAACATATTGTGAAATAATTGATTATTGTGTTGCGATGAGCCGTAGTAGTTATTTAAGGAAGAAGTGTATTACTGAAGGCGATTAATAATCGATACATTTTAACGCGCTAGATTTATTACATTACATATATCATCAAGATGATTAATCGAATTTTAATGTACTGGGTACAAAATTTTCCATCGACCGTATTTTTAATAAAGGAGATTCAGTTTTTTTTTCTTAATTTTTATTTAACGAATTAAATACAAAGTCAACTATCTGCTCATTAATAATAATTAGTATCATTGCCTTATGTTTACAGATATTTACATTTGTATTAATAATAATAATAATTCATAAGGTTTTAAAACTGTTATACACGGGAAAAACCATCTTGTTGTTTTCAACCAGTTTTCATGCATTTGGTTACAGTTACTAAATTATTACTTGGTTTAGGAATATAAAAAATATTCCTGTATTCAATCAAACAAATAATTTGGTTAGTCGATTTATTTGAAACTAGCGCAGTATTTATTAATTTAACTAAATATTTACATGGAAGTAAAAATAAATATCGCATTCTATTTTCGTATAGCAGTTTTCTCCCCATATAGAACAGCAGATGAGCAGATATATTTATATGTAGTAGAGAAATTGTCGCATAGATGGCGCATCTTCTATTTCATTCCAGTAACAGATAATATTTCGCACAAAATAGGCTGGAAACTACGATCGTAACATACTAATCTTACCAGATTGATACCATATTGATATTTACCAGAACAAGATCTGATCTGAGCCATCTATTCTTTTTTTAACGGCCTACTTAGAGTACTAGGGTACGGCAAATCCCTCCCTAGTGCAGGGTTTTTGGGGATAATTCATTTTCATTTCGATTAAAAATGATCACGGCATTTTGTTGTGTTTACGCTTGAAGTCTAAAATGAATAAATGTTATAAGAAAAAGAAAAACCTCTTGAATCGTAAATGCTTACGGTTTTTTGTCAATCTGCATAGTTTTCAAGTTCAAAATAAAGAAAGACTTGAATCAACTATCAATATCTTTCACTTAAAAGAATAAACTGTTTCAACGAAAAATATATTATTTCCGAAGAAATGCGTGAATTTAAAATTATATTTCTTTTCAAGGAAACGCCAAATCATGTTGGCCATATAGAAAATGCAAAACAAAAACTTTTGATTTAATGCAATTCCTTTTAAATGAAAAGGATATTTCTCTCAGTGTATATCTTCAAGGCAGTAAAATCACTCCCTCCAATTCGTGTGTTAAACAACCGATATACAATTATTGTGCTGGCATAAATCGCACTACACATTGGTGGTGGTGCATCTGATCCGTTATCTACCCATAAAGATTATTTTAATAATTATGCGTGTGTTACATCTGTAGATGTTGAACAGTTTTTTCAAAATATAAGCATGCTTTATCATCGCGACGAAAGCGGTTTAGTGAGAAAAATCTTGAAACATTTAATGGTACAAACTTTTCAGCAATCTTATACCACTTCTGTTACTTAAATAAGGTAAGAAGCTTATATACAATATTTATAGTTAAATAAATAAATAATTTTGCTATTTTAGGACACTGTATTGTATACTGGTGTTAAACGTTAATGTCATATATCTGAAATTTATTACTGACCTGGCGCGCAGACGAAAGTGGACCACTCTATTGATTAAAATGGAGCACATGTACAGATTCGCAGGTCACATATAATAAAATTGCACTGAATGAATTTGCGACTATTGATACCACTGCATTTATTCATTAATTTCAGTCATTAATTAAAGTTAGGGTAGGCGCTTAAAGTCCGGGCACTTGAGCTAGGTGCTCATTGTACCATCCCTATTAATTCTCTTATTTCCACTTACTGCATCTATATTTATCATAGTATCAGTTTAATACGGATTGAAAGCATAATTCCATTGTAATAACAGTGTACAGGGTACACAAATTTGCACACAATTACACAATTTGCTTGTCAGAATAGGCTAATTAGATAACTGTAAGAGATAGGAAAAACGAGTGGGCAAGTCTCGACCTCTTTTTTCGTAATCTATACAATGGTGAACGCAAAAAAATTAATTATATTCTCTTTTTTTTCTTATAGCCAAAAATTGAATTTTTCGACTTTTCCAGAATGTTTAATAACTCGCTTGTCTTTCATGATACGAAGAAACTGATTTAACATTATTAAGCACTTTTATGAGTAGAATCGACTAGTTAAATCAGATTTTTACTTTATACATTCCTTTTTCGCCTGCAGCATGAAGTTATTTTTTTTATAATTGTAGTAGGCAGTGGCATAGTTGGAGATAATGATTTTCTCTTTCACAAATATATGGTTTATGGTTTATGGGGTTGATTTTCTACCAGTTATCTAATAACATTTAAAAGAACTAATTATTTACGTTCTTAATTTAAAAACCATCACGTAGTAGCGCATGACAAGAAAAACACTATAAATTTTCTTCTTTCCAAAATCCAAGGTATATGTGTGACGAGCGTGTTAAGCATATGTCCAAGTGTGTTAAGTACGTTTTGAAATGAAGTTTGAAAATTTTGATAAATATGATATGTTGGAGTGAATCAGGTAAAAATAACGCTGATTTGCATTTTAATCGCTACTCGGACAGAAGGTAACCCAATAGGAGAATACTTAGCAGACTTATTAAAATTCAATTTTTAATTACAACTCAAAAACAAAAGAATATAACTAACTTTAGCTTTCGCCATTGAGCATATCTCGGAAAAAGAGATCGAGACTTGGCCACTCGTTTTCTCCTATTTCTTACGGTTACCGAGATGCCCTATTCTGACAAGCAATTTGGACCACCCCGTACAGTACTCGCCTGCTCACATTGTATACAATAACATTATCATTTATTTACAAGATAGAGATAATAAATTATATAATGAGGCTCTGACATAAGGTGAACTTCTTAGAGATAACGTTTTGAAAAATATTTATTGAAATAAAGGTATAACAACAATAAGTTTATTTTGCGAAGAAGTTGACTAAAAATTATACAAGTTTTAGTACCAAAATTTGAGTTGGATTATTCGATAATTACATCCATCACACGTCATGTACATTTTATAAACATAAATAATCCCTTTTTCATTCGCTATTTACTAGATTATTCAAATTACACTATCTAAACAAAGAACTAAACAACATATTCGAAATAGGCAGGATGAATGGTTACACTGATGAATTTATTGACAAAATTTACCACAAACACAAGAAAAAATATTTTTTAGCACAATCAACATCATCATGTAACTAATACACCGCCAGCAAAAACCAAAAAGTTTGTCAGGGGTTATATTTCATCCTGCCATACAACACAAGTTTCGAAACCTTTTCCACAAATATGACCCGACAATTGCTTTTTCGAACAATAATACATTAAAACATCAAATAAATCAAAATTTAATAGAAAAAGACAAAAACACCGAATCAGGCATTTACCAAATACAATGTAGCTCCTGTGAAAAGTGCTATGTAGGGCAGACAAAGAGGAAGATCATGGATAGATTTAAAGAACACATGCTCCATACAAAAAACCGTCACCCGACAAAATCGTCTTTAGCCAATCATTTCATAGAAACAGGACACACCTTCAACATAGAGAATTTGCACCTATTAAAAACCAAAAAATGTGGCAATCTCGACTTTGGGGAAGCTGTCTTGAGGAAAATTCACAAAAATAAATTGATGAATACGGACCTGTCGCCTCTAGAAGGAAATATATTATTGTATTTGTTTATTCCTGGGTAAACACCTTTTTCCGTCTCCCCAATTTTTACGATCCGTTCGCCGCCTTGTACGTTGTCTAATATGTTTTTCCGCCGCCCGTAGTTTTTCCCGATGTATATATTTATCATGTATTTTAAATTTTAGCATTGATGATGCGTTGGATTACAACGCGAAATGTGCATCTGCTTTAAAAATTAAGTAAAGATACCTTTACGAAGTAATAAATGGAAACGTATTAGTTTTATTTATTTTAATTTTTAAGGACGAAATTGGTATTTTATTGAAATTATAACATTGTCAAGGAACTTTAATAAAATATTATTATTGTTGTCGGAACATGTTTTATATATCTTTTTATCAAACTTTAGTTTTTGGTTTTAATAGTAGATATGAAACAATGTTATAGCAAAAAATATATTTCTAATCTTTAAAATAAATTGATTATGGATTTATTTATATGTAATAATTGACAATTATCGTAAACTATTGCTTTTTTGCAGGAAAAAATTGGGGATGCAACCCAAAAATACTGCTTTGGATCAGTGGCGGTTTCTGTATAGGAGCACATGAGCACGTGAACCCCTTAAACAAGTCCTGGATTACAAAATAATAAAATCTATTACTCGATCTTAATATATTCATGAAATATAACGCAGCGAAACGAATAAATGACGCGATGTTCCTTTCTGTACATATGTATGTACATCGTGAGCAAGCGACCGACGACGGAGCACGTGCGCCGAGTAGGCGGGACTACGTTGATTTTATCCAATGCCTAGCCGCATAAAGAACGTAGTGGAGGTGGGGAGGGATACGGCAGATTCCATATGAACGGTGCACAAATTGAGTGTGCTCCTGTGCTCGCTTTCGTTGCGTTCTCGGGTCACGTTAACAAATCGATCGACATCAACGTTCAGATATCATGTTTTACGGATAAACTATATTATATATGTTTTGTTTATGAATGACTCACCGTTCACAGGTCGTAACTACCATAAGAGCTAATACTGTTTGTTGGTGACAGTTTTATAATGAAACCAAGGGTGCGTAATTATTTTAATTTATTAAATAACATACTGCTGCAGTTTTTTCTTAAAAGAAAACAATTATCTAATTATAAGAAGATTTTCAAAGAATTGTAGATGATAAAAGTTGATATAATTAACACAATAATCATGGTTGTAACAATTTAAATAGTTAGTGTTAATTTATAAATATCTTAAATTTAACTTTGTAAAAAAAAAGGAAATTAGACAATATATTTGTTAAAAAACTATCTATTTTGTTTAAAACACTGATTTAAATTTTCGTTTGAGGTACTTCATCTACAGCAATACGTTTATTAAACCCGCGCACATAAAATCACAAACTTAAACACGTAAATCTTTAACTGTTCCCAAAAAACGTACATTTCCCTCAAAGATACAAATAATAATTGACTTTTTTAGAAAAACAAAAATAAATTGGCAATAGCGCAGTCGCAGTTAAAAACTACGCCGCATCGTTAAATCCCTCTGCAAAAAGCCGCCACTAATGCGCTTTGATGCAGCCGACAAAACAAAAAAGAATATATAGCACGTAAAAAAAAGTAATGAAATGAAATATAGAGTACGTAAAAAAGATAATGAAATGCACACAAAACAAACAAAGTAGTATTGTAAGCAAACACTAAACAATATATAAATAAGAAGTATGGATGCGAACAGTTTTACTGTGCAATATTTGAAAGACAATTTTAATTCGTTTAGTTATGAACAAAAAATTCAAGTTAACAGTATGGGCAGACCAAAACCAGAACTTAATTTGACGCAAACTACAAAGAGCAAATTTAGAGACTTTACAAGAAAATTTAAAAAGGACATGTGCGAAAAAAATGATTGGATTTTAGTTAAAAATTTGCATGTTTTGATTTTGTGAACACCCTATGTTTCCGACCACGAGCTGCTACTGCTTTGGATGTATACAGCGATAGTGAGGCCGATCATCACCTATGCATCAGTAGCATGGACTAAGAACTAATCTGGCCACCGCGAGAATTAACCTCTCGAAAGTGCAAAGATTAGCATGTGTATGCATAACGGGGGCTATGAGAACCTGCCCAACAGCAGCTATTGAAGTAGTATTGGATCTTACCCCCCTCCACATTGTAGTAGAGGGCGTGGCGAAAAGAACCGCACTAAGAATGGTCAAGGAAGGAATGATTAGGCATAGGCCTCAATCTCCTGACGGTGATCAAATCTTGGATATGCCCCGGGATGATATGTTAAAAAAATTTAGCTTTGTGAAAGAATTCACCATAAAGCTAAGTAACAGGAGCGAGTGACATCATAACACCATCTTGAACTTGAATAAGAAATGCATCAAATGTTACACTGATGGCTCCAAAACGGCAGAAGGAACTGGAATAGGAATATATGGGCCTAGAACTACATATTTCGAAAGCTTGGGAAAATACCCAAGTATATTTCAGGCAGAAATACACGCTATTGGAAGATGTGTTCAGTTCATTATGGATAGAACTATCGGAAGCAGGAGTTATCATCGTGTCTGATAGTCAAGCAGCCATCAAGGCGCTGAACTCATATGAAATCAGCTCCAAGAATGGTCTGGAATGCCTAGGTAAACTAAATGAGCTAGGCAAAAGAAATAAAGTGGACCCTCCTGTGGGTTCCGGTCACACAGGAGTTGCAAGGGAAACGAAATAACGGATAACCTCGCAAAAAAAGGGGCTGGAATTCCTTTTTGTAGGGGCCTGACCCTTTCGCGGGTAATGTAGCAGTACAATACTGAAGAAACTAAAAAATGGAAATGAGCAGAGAAAATCCAGTTACTGGGAAAATCTCCAGGGAATGAGGCAAAGTAAAATTCTTCTGGGAACTTATAACCAGAAGAGGTCTACAGAATGCATCAACCTGAGTAAAAACAATGTTCGCATATTAACAGGAATACTTTCAGGCCATTGTAGACTGAAAGGACACCTGAGTAAGCTTGGATTGGAAAAAGATCCTGAATGCAGATTTTGTGGGGAACAGGATGAACATCCATCCACCTCCTCTCAAACTGCGTAGCACTGTGCAACTCGAGGGCATGTACCTGGAGCATGAGAAATCGAAGAGGAGAGACTTACCTAGACTGGGGCCCTCTGATATCCTACACTTTCTAAAAGGAATAGGATTGGAAGGCCAGCTGTAAAGCAGCAAGAATAGGGGCACAATAGATCTTTTAGGTCGCAGTGTAACACCACCCTTCTATTACATACATGCATACATACAACCTATTGCTTCTAAAACATTGAATATTCAATACTAAACTTTATATTAGTGAAAATACTTGAAAACAATTTTTTAGCATAAAATTAGGTTCCAAAGCAAAATTTTAGCGTCGGAGTTTAATGTGAAATGATGTGCGTTTGGGAACAATATTCGTGTGATGGTTTTTGTTGAAGTATGTGTTTTTGGATATACCCGTATATAGTGTTAGTAAAAATAAGATGTTTATGTGAAAATATAAAATTTCTATCATATTATTGAGAAACAAATGTTTGATAACGGTCTTTTTAATGGAGACATTGTTTGATTAATAGTTCGGTTTTATTCGTTCTGCTATATGGAAAGCTACAAAATGAAAATCATGACATAATTTAAAGTGATATATTGCGCATTTGAATTGTAGTATTATTTATTACAAAATTTAATCTAGATGTAAGTTATAATTCCAAATATTTGATAGCCCAATAAGCGTCCAGATATTAGAATTGTGAAGTAAGCGCGACCGGTACTCGACATATCAGCACTTCAGGTAAAAAAATGTAATAAAACGTACATATGTATGTGTATCTATATATCTACTCAACGAAATTGGACCGAGATTAATTATTTGATACAACTGCGGATTACGGTTAAAAACAATTTTATGACCTAATAGCCTCCAAATTCATTAGGATTAATTGCGTTTCCAATATTTTTATTTTTTCTAACTCTTAACGTTACACTTTTGTTGTTATTTAAACATATCATTTTCTTACGAGTTCAAAACGGAATAAGACATATCAGCTGCAAATAATTTTGCATCCGTCACTAAATTCGGTTTTCTACTATTCGAAAACGGTTTCGAATTTTCAGTAGTATACAATAGTTTACTTAATCTATATATCATCTGCGTGATTTTAATATCGACTATGCTATTTGTTTTTTCTTTTGGGCAGCGCAATCCTCTGGCTTAAACTTTTTTCTTTTTCTTTTACTTTGACAGCTTAGTGTATCCAACGCTATGTATTCCTTGCCTATTGTATGTACGTTTATTTTTTCGTGTAAACTTTACTTAGCTTTGTCCACAAAATTTGTATTTTTTCATCCCAAGTAGCACATTTAGTCGCCATGACGTATTTGTTACCTTAAAGGTTTCCACAAAGTAAAAATTACTAGTAGCTGTTACGTTCTAATTACGTTATGGCGACGTAATCGTTACTTTAAAGGACGTAATAGTTACGTAGTCATAACGAGGCGGATAGTAGCTGCTACGTAGCTGGAACGTTGGGAAAAAGTAATTTTTACTTTATATGGCATTGCAATTCATTGTTACTGTTCCTTTTTGTTCTTTATGACTTTTTATAATATATTCACTGTAATTGTTGTTAGAATTGATAATATAATGGTCCATGTGTATATCAAATAAATATATCTGTTAGACCACTTATTGAATCCTTTATTTTGTATCAATGACGACATAAAATTAAAAGCGCATGCCATTTTACTGGTAAATATTAATGTGATAGCTGTTAAAAATATTACGGTCTACTATCCCCTATTGAATCTACTTTTAAGTTGTATTATTATTATAAATAAAGAACTGAATTTACTTTCAAGTTCCGTGTGTAACTTTTAGCTTCTTTAAAACCTCAAAATTACATTAACTAGTTATTGACCTATATAGCGACGGTACAATACTAGTGCAACATGTTCTAATTCAATTCAAATTTCTTTCTTGAGACGGCACTGATTTTGAAGAGATCAAGTTTATATTAAAATATGTAAAAATTAAATAAATAAATAATAATAATAAACCAGAGATAAAATAACATGCATAATAAAAACAAAAAGATAAAACCCGCACATTGTGTTTTAACATTCAACCAAAAAAATGTCTATAACTTTGGTAGGTAATATCTACGTGCTGCTCACCTCAATTCTACCGAATATATTACTAGCGGGTCATAATTACAATAACGTCAAATTTTGATAGCGTAACGCCGATTTTTGATCTGCAACTATGTGCACCAATTAACTTTAGAGTGACTCAACAAGTAAGAATGACGTAATAATTACGATTTCATTAGCACCAAAAAGTAATAAACCTTAAAGCAATTTATTTGGTGGCCACGACGTAACTGTAGCTATATATATGTCGTCTAAGTAGATATCCCTTCAAAGTTGGTAATTGTAGTAAAAATTACGTAACAATGATTATAATGAAGTAGTTGTGTCCATAGCAGTGGTAATCAAAACTAAATGTGCTACTTGGGAATAAAGCATTTCTATTTCTACTACATGCCCACATGGAACAATTCAAAACTATGTACTTAATAATGTGCAATTTCATCACTACACGAAGATACTTCCATCAAGGGGTTCTTTATTTGAGAAACTTCTTCATTCACTCTCCTTTAAATACCACTTGCAATTCTAGGAACTACCAGGTATGAACCGCTATTGTTTTATTACTGTATTACTTAGAAATCGTAGGGGTGCCTAATAATTATATCACCGGCTCGTAACTCGTAGTGAAAACTATGGAACAATTCGATAGGGTTAATAAAGTAGTCATTTATTAAGAATTTTTCATTAGCGTTATCGAATGAAAACATCGAACAATCTGATAGCGCTCATGAAGTGTCATTCGTTACAAAATCATTCATTATCATTATCAAATGTAAGCTATCAAACAATTCTTTATTGAAATTTTCTCTTAAGAAAATTGTTTAGTTTTTATTTCGTTATCAGTTCATTATTTTGGCATTTCTAGATAAATGCCAAAATTATTAAAGATAAAGTCTAAAAAATATTTGTTCTTTTAAACATTGCATTACTAATAGATTATTTCTTTCAAAATCGCTTATTACGATTTCGACGTATCGAAACGCTATCAAATTAACTTTCTTTAATTTAACAATACTATGGTTATGAAGAGAAATCAAATGAGTATTTTGTATCAATGAATTTATATTGCACCGCCACCTTGCTATCTGAGGTATACATGCGCCCTGCTAAGCCAGATGTTTCCTGTGGCAAATAATTTCTTATCTATCCTACTTCAATTAGCTTTAGATACTATCTGAAAATTAAGTAATGAATCGAAAAGCAATAAAACCTAGTGAATCACGAACTAACAGACATGAGTGCGAAATCGGGCACTAATATACTGCGCAACTGTTTTATTACGCCGCCGCACCGTATAGGGGTTTTACCTAACAGATTCTTTTCTGTCGAAAAGGATCCGGTTATTCAACGCTGCAAGTGCTAATGCACGTGTTTACTACATGAGCAATAGATATTATGGTCTTATTTCTTGTTTAAAAACTTAAGGTAAAGAAGAAGAAATTATTGAAACGTGTATTACCCTTCAATAACTTCAAATATATAGTTAAATATATTTCATATTGAAATTTTTATTCTAAAAGAGTTACTTTTATTTCAAAATAAAACAAACGTAACGTAAACAAAAAAAACTTGAATATCAACATGAAATACATTTATCTAATCGCAATAAGAAATAATACATGAGTAGTGCACAAAAAACAAAACACATGGAACTATTTTGCCAAACGGACATGCCGCCAGTACAAACCAAAAATATTATTAGCCCAACTATAATGCAATAATAATCCGAAATATTTAATCTGATTTTTTCGAAAATGGAACTCTATTGCAGGCAATATTTTATGTAAGTTTATTGAAATACCTTTTTAATAAATTATGTATTTATTCTACTGTATTAATTTATATCTGCTGCGGCTGGTGCTTACGTTTTACAAGGGCTATTACAGTGATCTAATTTCTTGGTATAAATTCGTAACATTTTCGTATTCCAGACGATAGCACACGGAGTTCAATCATTGTATTGGCCCGGCCTGTGACGTATGCACCAGCTGCCGCTGATTTATACTATTATTCACCATCCAATTATGAATGCATTAAAATTAAATTAAGTCTGGGGCATATCTACATTATTGCGATAATACGAAAAGTGTATGTTTACTTCGTTTATAGTTATGCATTTTGTGATCCTGTGTTTCTGGCGAACAGATAATTACCAAATGTATACATAATATAGTTGGGTCGTTTCAATATTGTGCAAAACCCCATGTCTATTTCAACTAAATTGCCGCAGAAAAAGAGAACCTAGAATTTCCTACACTTTCAATAAAGTATTAAATGTCGGTAAGAGCTATTGAATAACATGCGTGATGTAAGAAATTGTTTTTAGGTAGTACCTTATGTTCTTGTTGTTTTTACGTCATACGGCGGCGTTTAAATGTGTTTAATGTGCAAAACTCTTATGGAATTCTAGATTTTCAATTAAATCGATTTCTCCGTATTTTTTTTATATTTATTTTTTAAACTCTTTTCTATATTTTGCAGTTAATATGTAACAGGGTTTTACGAAGCATAAAACAAGATAATTAAATAGGATTTATGAACAAATAATAACGTTAGTTTAGAATAGTACATAATATTAATAAGTAACATCAACAACGGCAAATAAAAGTAGAAAAGCTAACGCAAAATAGAAAAGTTATGAGATAAGCAAACAATGGCAATATTTATTATTCAACCAAGTTAAAGTTGCTATTTAAAAATATATATATCTAATTTACATTTTTGGCGACAGACGATTCTTCCAGTCATCAGTAATTTGTCTTGTTTTGGAAAATATTCTTTCCGATGGCACAGAAGTGCGGGAACACAGTACTTAATAGCTAATTTTGCTAAATTTGGAAACAATGTTAGCTGATCTTTCCAAAAGTCCAAAGGACTGTTGCGCAAATCCATAAGAGGCAGTTTTAGGCATTGCTCTACTGTAATTACAGCTGAAGATTGAGAAGTTACGTTTGTTTAGGCAGCTTGAGCATCAAAAAATCCCAGATTAGGGCGTTTATAGATAACGATGAATTTTGACCTTTATCTTCTTGGCCGCAGGTACCTGGATATTTTTATACCTTCGATATGGATGTGTATGCATACATACCAAGAGCGCCATAATATGAAAAAGAAGGATGAAAAATATGATTTCTATAAGTTAACAAACCATCTCCAATCCGTACGCTATCGCTGTCTAACGGCAAGCATTCATCGCTTTTCTCTACCCTTGTCTAACTACTACAAAATGCTATCACCACATCGATTTCTTCAATTTAAATCAATTTAACATAGTCATCGTTCCGTCTAGTGCGAGGTGAGGGGGAACGATTCGCTAGGCATGCGTAACTCATTTCAAATTTAGCCGGCATTTCTTAACAAGGCGTTGCTGGGTATTAGCGTACGGTTCTCAAATTTTATAACGGTTAGTAAGTTTTGATTGTGGTCAGTAATTTAAAACAAAATGGAATACTACACGGCCGAAGAAAAACTTTAAATTGTGAAACAATTTCACTGTGGCAATTCAGCAGAAGTAACACGATTTATTTGCAGTAAATTATCAAAAAAATCAATTGTTAGTGCGACTACTATTCGTAATACACCCCGACGCTTTGAAACAACGTTTACATTAATACATAATAAAAATAAAAATGTTCTAGCGAAAACTGTCAGTGATATCGAAATAAGTTTGTACATTAGTGGAATAAAAACCTAGTATGACATCTAAACAAGTTGCTCGCGGATGTAATAGTAGTGCAAAAGGTTTAAACCTTTTACATAAGAATAAATATCGATCGTATAAAATTAGCGCGCCCCAAGAACTTTTACTGTGCTTTTACCCAACGATTATAACTGTCGCATGGAATTTTATAAATTAATGACTAATAAATACCCCAAATATGAATATTTTTTTTCAAAAATATATTATTTACAGACGAATAGGTAGGGGAGGGTGGGTATAGTTGTAACACTTTTTATATTTTCAACCTTAGAGGTCATCATTGATTAAATAAAAATATTTTAATGGTACCATTTTTAAGGTTCAACTTCTAAGCTTACTGAGACAGAGAATGAATAATTCCTACATTGTACATTGACAAATAATAGAAGAAACAAAAAGGGTAGTCGAGTGTTACATCTTACCCCATGGGTGGGTACAGTTGTAACAAGGAGTGGGGTAAGATGTAACAAGAGAAAAAAAAGAAGTTTGTAATTAATATTTTATTTATTTATTAATAATTATTTTTTAGAATAAGTGAAACTGCTGCGCAATGTTTTCTTAGTTGCCCTAAAAATTTTCACATTCTTTCTCTTGGCTTTTTCTTCTGTAGAAAAAATAATGATGTACTCGATATATATTAATGTCACAATAATTTACAATCCTGTTAATTTGACAATGTCAAGAAATTTTTGACAAAGTCACATATCCAATTTATTATAAAAAAATTTGGCGATTGTAGAAAAAATCCTGTATGTAACTGTAAAGAAGTGTTTTAGACACTTGACGTGTTGACCAACGCGGCTTACACCTCGTTGGTCAATATCACGTCTAAAACACTTCCATTTCGCAACTTGTCACATAAATAGCTATTGTAAAATCAGCTTTACAGTTCTTCCATGCAATGAAAACTGCGCGCAACAAAAATTGCCCGCATGCGCATTCAATAGATTTAGATCAGCTGAGTGCAATTTTACTTGCATTGCATGTGTAATACACGGAATAGAACATGCGCAATTTTTATTGTATGCAATTTAAAAAAAAAAAAATTGCAAACTGTAAAGCGGCATTAACAAAAATACTTACCATTTGAAGGTGGGGATAGTGGTAACAAATATTGGGTTTGGATGTAACAAGTTGTTACAAATATCCCCACACCCCCTATTTTTAAATTTCAGTCATCATTAAACACACACCCGCTGCAATGAACCGAAGTTCACTGTGAAAGCAGCTATGAAGCTCTATTTTATGCTAGCCAAGGATGGCAAACTTACATTGACTGCTTAATGATTTATAATCAATTAATTCGAGATTGAAGAAATTACTATCTTACTTAAGAAACAGTTTTTTCTCCTTTTCTTTTCTCAAGTAAACCATATGCCATTACTACGTCAAACTACTAATGACGGATATAAAGCATCACCTAATGATACCATTCATAAACAATTATATCTGTCATTCCACTTGACATTCGCTTTGTTATAACCATACCCATGTTACAACTATACCCACCCTCCCCTACTTTATTAACTATTGTTAGGTTTTTTTTTAGAATCTATGTTTGTTATTTTATTTGATTATTGACTTTTAAAACTCTTTTTTATTGTTTCTTTTCTTTTGAAATTGTTTATGAGTTCTGACACTGTAATTTATACTTTACTATATCTGATGCTGCGATATGAAAAGAAGCGTGAATAGATTTTAGTATCAAACGAGTATTGTCTTATTATGTGCCTTTTCACTAACATAAATGTTGGATTTAATATTACTTTTACAAACTTCATAAATCGTAATAAAGAATATCAGGCTCATTTTATTTCGGCTGAGCAATGGCAATTCGCCGAACGTTAATAAATCTGTATTGCGGCCTCCTGCATAGATATGCTTGCAGCAAAGTCCTTCCCATTTCCAGTTGCCCAGAATACACAGTTTGCAACTTTACACTCGATATACAAAATGTATGTTAACATTTCTGATCTAAATCTAATATCTGGTGAGTGTACCATATGTACGTATAATATAAACAATAATAGGTGCGTATCGCTTCTACATTAAAAAGTTGGACGCAATAAGTTTAATGATCTAATGAATGAATCATTCGATAGTTTCGATTGTGCATCGATCGTGATCGATAGTGAATTATTCCATAGTTAAATTCATTCGATTATCCCATCATTAAATTAACTCTTATCAACATTATTTGTCATACCTTTCCAAGAAAAATTAATTCTTTATCTTTATAAATTTTTGAGATTAATAATATATTTAATTTAAACAATTTAATGTTACATTAACTTGAAAAATAAATATTTAGCTCTGTAAGGGAATTATTCCGCACTCACTTGTAGGTGTATAGATGCGTCACATGTTTACTGTTGTTACTCATACCGAGAAAACTAATGAAATAATTTCTTGAGTACTTCTAAGAAGAATTTTGTCTGCGAGGATTAAAAAATGTCAAATATATGATATGATTTTCCACAAAACTTTTAAATATGTTATTTCCCCAACTGAGATAACGCATCATTCCAGGAATAATTATCTGCCGTACCTGATAACTCATATATAAAGAAAATGAAATATTTATTAGATTACGATAAAGAAATTATTAATATAACTTAATAAATAAATACAGTAATAAAATATACAGATAAAACAGACGGACTATCTATTGTGCAACAAAAGAAAGACACATGTATATGGTTTCCGTTCCTTAGAACAGGAAACGTCTTACTACATCGGTAGGGTAAATGTGGCAATGGTCCGCCACCTAACTTATTTTTTTAAGGAGTCGTAATGCCTAAGCTTTCGCTTGTCAAGCCCCCGCAGAGCCAAATCTCCCTCCTAATTAACATTACGACCCCGGAAAAACCGATTATCGTAACTGACCAGAGTGAGATTTCAACTCTGGACTTCGCACTGATAGCCGAACGTGCAAGCCACTCGACTATTAACCAGGCTTTACAAATCATATTAACACGAAATGTGCAATTTTTAAGTATTTCAATTTCTCTTGAATATTTTTATGGGATATGACTATTTAAAACTATGGTATAGGTACTGACTATACTGGGTGAGTTTTTGTTATTTATAGTTAATCCATTGATGATGAGCCGTTATCAAGAAAACTAAGTAGTGTAATTTGTTTGTTTGGTTGTTGGATATAATTTAGTAAATAAATAATAATAATAATAATAAATAAAAGTTTTGACGTGACAGTTTTTGTGTTTATGTCTGTTATATGAATTGTTCACCTTCTTTATTATTTCTTAACGTAATAAAGATAGCATCCACATAAAAATATATTATTATTTATCACCTTTCAAACCGACGATTCCACACAGAATAAGAGTTTCTTTATCTTGAGACAACGGAATATCTCTAAAACAGAGGAGGTAGATAAGGCTACGGAGGACGAAGCCGACACAGAACCCTCTTCCTAGGGAAAAGGGAGATACAGGTTCTGCAGGCGAACCTCCAGCATGCAAAAGCTGCGTCAGCAACGCTAGTTAGGAGGTTCGACAACGAAAGTCTGGATGTGGCACTACTGCAGGAACCGTGGTTAATAAAAGGAAAAGTTGCAGGTTTAACACCACAACAAGGTAAAGTATTATACAATCCTAGGTCCTTAAGCCAAGAGCATGCAAGTACACAGCACGAGGTACTTGTACACTAATCCCGGTGCTCTGCACCGACGACGTGGTTACAGGAATCCTTATGGCCAAGACGGAGGAAGGAACCAGAAGCTGGATCATCTGCTCGGCCTACTTCCCCGGGGAGGACAAGGAGTGCTCACCTCCCATAATAAGTACAGTCTGCATATGGAGAGGAAAGGGCCTCCAAGTATATTAGGGAGCGACTGCGAACGCACACCATACAGCATGGGGAGCACCAACACCAACGCATGAGGGAGTCACTCATGCAATTTATCTTTTCAACAGGGTTGAGGTAGCCATGTAGGCACGGAACCAACGTTCGTCACAAGATCCAGAGCGGAAGTGCTAGATGTTACGCTATGCTCAGTAGGATGATTACGCCATAAAGGGATGGCATGTTCGGAGGAACCATCGTGTTCGGACCATCGACACATAAGATTTAACCTGAATGTTACTCTCACCGAGGTCAAGTACAGAAATCCAAGGGAGACAAACTTGCAAGGATTTGTAATATCCCTCAGGGAGTCTCTCGGGAGTACGGCACCTGTGGGGTAATAGAAGGGCTAGAACTAGCGGCAGACCAAGTAGATGACGCCATTATGCGCAGCATACAAGGAAAACTGCCAGGAAAAAACAAAGACGCTTTAAGGCGCCAAAACAGCATGTGAACAAGAACTTAGAGCATCTGAGGCCGAGGTTCGTAGGCTGTTCAACAAAGCCAAGTCCGACCACAGCTGGGATACTATAAAAGTAAACTGACACAGTACAACAAAGAAATCCGCAAGGGCAAAAAGGGATCATGGAGGAAGTTTTCGAGGAGCTGAACGAAGCTCCCGCTTGCTCACGAATCCATGAAGTTCTAGCCAAGGATGGTTGTGCTGCGACCGAGGTGGGCTTCATCAAAAGAATGAATGAACCTACACAAGCACTCATAAAGAGAGCATCGAGGAACTGCTAAAGTTCACTTTCCGTCCGCAAAAATCCTGACTGGGGCTCGTGGGGCGGCCGTTGCAGATCGTACGCCAGATAGGCCAAAAAGACAAGACTGGAGCTGGCCGCAGAAATCACGAGACCCACGAGAGTCAAGTGGGCGCTAAGCAGATTTTTGCTTTCAAATCTGCAGGCACGGATGGAATATTCCCTGCCCTACTTCAGAATGGGATAGAGGTACTGATGCCACATCTCGTAAAAATCTTCAGAGCATGCATAGCCTGGGGATACGTCCCAACTGCATGGCAAAAGGTGAAGGTGGTATACCTACCTAAGGTAGGTAAGTATCCGATCAAACGCCGAAGTCATACAGACAATAAGCTATCCTCATTTTTACTCAAAACTCTTGAAAAGTTGGGTGATAGGTACATAAGAGATACCGCACTGAGAGAACAGCCACTCAGTGACAGACAATACGCATAACCAACCGGGGAAATCTACAGAGGTCGCTTAATGACCTCAACAGCTAATTACTAAGTCTATTGAAGACAAAGAGATAGCCATGACGACTTTCGTGGACATCGAGGGAGCATTTAACAATGCTACCACTAATTCACTCATCGGGGGCTTACGGAGAAGGGGCGTCGCGCCGAAACTTCTACAGTGGGTAAGAGCCAGCCTGGAAAGAAGGATAATCACATCCACAATTGTGTGAGGCTACCATTGAGGCGGAGGCGGGAGGGGACTGCTCGCGGGTGAGTTCTTTCTCCTTGCTGTGGCTACCCTGGTAGATGACCTAATCCGGAAGCTGACCGACAAGGATTCCATTGCCTTGATATGCTGACGACCTTACAATAGTCGTCAGAGGGCGGTTTCCAAAGTTCTGGTGGAGCGTAATGCACAAACCGCTCTCAACACGGTCGACAAATGGTGTAAACAAGAGCGACTATCAGTCAATGCTCAAAAAACACAGGCTGTCACGTTTACAAGAAAAAAGAACGCTAGAAGGCTTACAGCCACTAGTGATAGGAGGTGAACGAATTCCATACGTCAAAGAGGCGAAATACCTGGGAGTATGTTTGATCAAGGGCACACATGGAATTCACATATCCAAAAATTGACCAGCAAAGCCACCATCGCCCTGGGTAGTGCAGGAGCTTTGTGGAAAGAATTGGGCCTTAGCCCCAAGATGACTCTTGGTTGTACACAAGGGTAATTAGACCCATGTTAACGTATGGAGCGTAGCATGGTGCCAAAGGCGCGGCAGGCGGGGCGCCAAAGCGTTGGGTGCGTGCAGAGGTGGCGTGCCTGTGCACCACCGCGGCGTTGAGATCGACCCCTAGCCGCCGCGATTGAAGTATTCTAAACCTCCCACCAATACATATTTTGTACAAGGAGCCGCAAGGTCCACAGTACACAGACTCTTACATAGTCAAGTACCGATAAGTAAATCGCACGGGTGTACTATAAAAAAAACTGCTAGACGAACTCAAGGAGGCACCTCTTTTAGGAATGCCATGTGATGCTATGTTCAAACCCCTAACCTAGATAGGAAATATCAGTTATATACCAGATAAGAAGGACTGGGAGCAGGTGCCCCGTAAGAGCGACTCAAACTGGTTTACTGACGGCTCTAAAACGGATTACGGCGTTGGAGCGGGAATATACACTAAAAAGCCTAAAAAAGGCTCTTTCGGTAAGCTTCAGCAAAGATACGACTGTGTTCCAAGCTGAAGGTTGCTGCAATTCATCACTGTGTCCGAGAGATAGAAAGATGTACCGAACCGGGTAAAAGCGTTGCTATCTTCTCTGACAGTCAGTCCACAGTTAAAGCGATTAGCCCTCAAGCGTGGACTCTAAGCTGATTTGGATTGTGTAAGCGCCCTAAATGAGGTGGCACCCAAAGAAAAGTAACCCTAGCCTGGGCCCAGCCACTCGGGCGTGAGATGAAATGAGGCGGCGGACGAGCTGGCCAGGCGAGGTTCGTCAAGCCATTCGTGGAGCGACCCTCTTTCGGCACTACAAATCGCAAATTAAAAAACCCATCAATGAATGATATACAATCAGTCCAGAGAGTGTGGCAAAAATCACCGGGACAATGGCAGGCAAAAGAGTTCCTAAAGGAGCAGAGGCCTGAACTCACGAAATCTACTGAATAAAGACAGGAAGACTGTCAAAATGATTGTAGGTCTGCTGACTGGTCACTGTAGACTGAATAGGCATATGCATAACATAGGCCTGGCAGATGATGCAACCTGCAGATATTGCCAAGAGGAAGAAACACCAGTTCATGTGCTGTGCCAATGTGAAGGCCTGGCGAGGACAAGGTTTCTATAATGGGGAGGAGAACCCCACAGCTAGTAGCTACTTAAAGAAGCCGCTCTCAAAGATGATAGGCCTAATTAAGAGGGCAAAATTAGAGAGCGTCCTCTAGAAAAAAAGGGATCACAATAGATCTGAAAAGGTCGCGGTGAAACAGGTCGATAGGCCACCCAATCTAATCTAATTATCTAATTATTCTTAAAACACTGCAAGTAATAAAAAAAAATCCTAATAACCTTTGTTATATATGTAGGGGGCTCACTGAATGGTGCCGAACTCGATCCCCCACCTCACCCCCCAAAGTATTGCAGATTCGGATTCTACGTCATCAAGTATGTAGTTTTTGTTTGAATCTTTTTTTTTTCGATTCGTAACAGATTGCGCTGTAATCGCAAAAAACATGATTGTGAACGTCTAGAAAAAATACACAAAAAAGAGAAGCAAGCAAACATGATTTTGTGTTTTTTTATTTTATATTTTAAATAACATTTCATACATAATCATGTATCTCTCTACCATGTGAGGGATAAGTAATTTCTAACGCTTTCTAGATTCTATGCACAAATGCTCTCATCCTTTCTTGTTTACCACTAGTCTAGTTACCTCCCTCCATGTGATTTGTCTTTCCTTTAGAATTTTGGCTATTTCTTTGTCCCACGTCAGCCTTGGTCTCTCCTTTTTTCGTTTAGTATAATTTCTTGATTGCCGCACCTGTTTCACTATCCTTGAGTCGCTTAATCTTTGTAAATGGCTCCACCAGCTCAACTGTCTTCTCTTTATAAACTCTAAAATTGGTTCTATTTCTGCTTCTTGTCGTATTTGCGTATTTCTTATTTTATCCCTTCTGTAACTTCCTTTACTTTTCTTAAATATTTCACTTCGATTGCCTGTATTTTACTCTTATATTTGTCCTCTAGTACCCATGTCTTGCAACCATATGTTAATGTGGGTCTATATATTGTTCTGAACACGCTCATTTTCGTCTTCACACTATTTTTTTTTCTATTTAGAAACTCTGTATTTAGTGTGTAGAAATGTTCACCGCATCGTTAACTCTTCTATTGATTTCAGTGTTATGTTTTCCGCTTTCATCAATAACTCCCAAGTCTAGAAATTCATGGACTAATTTCTTGGTTGTGGAGCTGTATATTAATGTCTTCCGGGTCTTTAGATATTGCCATTACTTATTTTTTTTCTGTGTTTATTTTCATTTCAAATTTCAATAGTTCCTCATTCCATAAGTTAAGATTTTCTTGCAAATCCTTTTCAGATTTAGCTATAGTCACCAGATCATCCGCGAAAGCGCATTCGGATATTCTCACTTGTTGTAAGTTTCTGTGTCCCACAAAAAGAACTATTAGTTTTTCTTTTGGTATTTTTAATAATTTTATCCATGAACACAACTAATAAGGTAGAACTCAAACTTCCTCCCTGACGAAACCAATTCGTAGTTAAAAAGGTTCCCGATCTCATGTTCTGGGTAGCCACATAGCTGTACGTTGTCTTGTATAAACCTTTGATGTTTCTTATCAGCTTTATATCGGCCAGTCTCTTGTAAAGTAATTCCCACAGTCTCTCCCGCATACTATGTCGAATGCGTTTTCCATATCAATGACAGCTAAGTAACAATTCATATTTTCTTCTTTCTTTTTCCTTATTATATCTTGTAAGGTAAAGATACGATCCCGTACGCCACTCCCTTTACGAAAACTACTTTGCGCTTTGGATATCGTTGGTTATATAAGTTTTTGCAGCTTATTATTAAAAATTTGTTATATATTACATATAATTTCAAGGTCGTACTCAGAAACGTTATGCCTCTATAGTCTTCACATTTTCTCGCATCACCTTTTTTATAAATGGGTATTATAATTCCAATTTCCCGATCTCCCGCAATCACCTCATCTTTCCATGTTTTATTGAAAATCTTTATCAGCATTTCTTTACCCTTTTCGCCTAATTTCTCACATCATCTCAGATGTAATTCTATCGTACTCAGGAGCTTTACCATTCTTCGTTGTTTTAAGTGCTTCATGAAACTGTTCCTTAGTTATTCTTTTCATTTCGTAATTCCTGGCTCCTTCTTCTTCTTTTAATTTGCATACCCTTATCGTTTCACCTCTACTTTACTTTCCTTTTGTTTGCTATGTTTTAGTTTATGGATTTTTTTTTCTCTATATATGCCACCACTAGGTAATGGTCGGCAACTCTTTTAACACGAATATCTCTTATTTCCTTCCTTCGTTCTTCTCTTGTATGTATGTATGTAACTAGAAGGGTGATGTTACATTGCGACCTAAAAGATCTATTGTGTCCCCTATTCTTGCTGCTTTACAGCTGGCCTTCCAATCCTATTCCTTTCAGAAAGTGTAGGATGTCAGAGAGCCCCAGTCTAGGTAAGTCTCCCTCTTCGATTTCACATGCTCCCAGGTGCAATGCCCTCGAGTTGCACAGTGCTACGCAGTTTGAGAGGAGGTGGATGGGTGTTTCATCCTCTTCCCCACAAAATCTACATTCAGAATCTTTTTTCAATCCAAGCTTACTCAGGTGTCCTTTCAGTCTACAATGGCCTGAAAGTATTCCTGTTAATATGCGAACATTGTTCTTACTCAGGTTGATGCATTCTGTAAACCTCTTCTGGTAAACCTCTTCTGGTTATAAGTTCCCAGAAGAATTTTACCTTGCCTCATTCCCTGGAGATTTTCCCAGTAACTGGATTTTCTCTGCTGCATTTCTATTTTTAGTTTCTTCAGTATTGTACTGTTACTTAACCCGCAAAAGGGTTCAGGCCCTACAAAAGGCATTCCAGTCCCTTTTTTGAGAGGTTATCCGTTATTTCGTTTCCTTCCACTCCTGTGTGGCCCGCAACCCACAGGAGGGTTACTTTATTTCTTTTGCCTAGCTCATTTAATTTCCCTAGGCATTCCCAAACCATGTTGGAACTGATTTCATATGAGCTCAGCGCCTTGATGGCTGCTTGACTATCAGACATGATGATAAACTCCTGCTTCCGATAGTTCCTATCCATATTGAACTGAACACATCTTTCAATAGCGTGTATTTCCGCCTGAAATATACTTGAGTATTTTCCCAAGCTTTCGAAATATGTGGTTCTAGGCCCATATATTCCTATTCTGGTTCCTTCTGCCGGTTTGGAGCCATCAGTATACCATTTGATGGCATTTCTATTCAAGTTCATGATGGTGTTATGATCTCACTCGCTCCTGTTACTTAGCTTCATGGTGAATTCCTTCACATAGCTAAATTTTTTTAACATATCATCCCGGGGCATATCCCAGGTTTGATCACCGTCAGGAGATTGAGGCCTATGCCTAATCATTCCTTCCTTGACCATTCTTAGTGCCGTTCTTTTCGTCACGCCCTCTACTACAATGTGGAGGGGGGTAAGATCCAATACTACTTCAATAGCTGCTGTTGGGCAAGTTTTCATAGCCCCGCTATGCATACACATGCTAATCTTTGCGAGAAATCTTTCGAGAGGTTAATTCTCGCGGTGGCCAGAATAGTTCTTTTGCTACATGCTACTGATGCATAGGTGATGATCGGTCTCACTATTGCTGTATACATCCAAAGCAGTATTTTTGGGTTGCATCCCCAATTTTTCCCTGCAAAGTTTCTGCACACCATCAGAGCTCTTTTGGCCTTGTTGGTTACTTCAAGTTCATGTTTGTTCCATAGAAGTTTATTGTCTAGGGTAAGGCCTAGATATTTAACCTCCGCTCTCCAGTCTATATTTTGCCCATCCAGTTTTATGGTTCTAAGATTGAATTTTCTTTTCCTGGTAAATGCTACTAGGGTTGTCTTAGTGGGGTTGACATTGAGTCCCATCGATTGACACCATCTTCTCGTGAAGTTCAATCCTCTTTGAATAATGTCACAGAGGGTATTCTCAAATTTGCCTCTTGCGTATATGACAATATCATCAGCATACCCTTGACAAGATATGCCTAGATCCGTCAGTCCGCATAGGAGTTCGTCTACTATTAGGCTCCACATAAGTGGGGATCTAACTTCCCCCTGTGGGCATCCTCTGGTCGTACTAACCGAGATGGTCTTATGTCCCACCTTCGTCTCCAGCGACCTGGTGGACAGTAGTTGCGACATCCATCTAGAAATCACGCCGTCTACCACCCTATTAATTAATGCTTTTTTGCAGACTCGTGTGGAGTGTTGTCAAAAGCTCCCTCTATATCTAGAAAGGCGCACTCTACGGTTTCTTTATTCGTCAGGGCATCTTGGATTTGGTCCGTCAGCTCCACTAATGCAGTCTCAGTGGATTTGTCTGTTTGATAGGCGTGCTGACAGGGGTGCAATGGCACCCGCTCCAAGATGTCTGTTCTGATATAGTTATCTACAGCCTTTTCCACCGTTTTTAAAAAGAATGATGTGAGGCTGATAGGTCTGTGAGATTTAGGGTGCGTAATGTCCTTTTTCCTTGCTTTTGGTATGAAGGTGACTTTAGCCCTTCGCCAGGCTTCTGGAATGTATCCAACTCCAGACTACTTCGGCTTATCCGAATCATGTGAGGAAGGATCTCTTTCTGCCCTTTCTGAAGTAGGACTGGAAAAATCCCGTCTACTCCCGGTGTTTTGAACGGCTGAAAGGTATTGATGGCCCATTTTAACCGTTCGCTGCTACATATGTGTCTGACCATTAGTAGTAGCTTATTTATTTGGTCTTCTATATATCTCGGAAAGATTTTCCGAGGTTCCCACTTTGCTTTCGGGAAAGTGGGTTTCTAGAAGGAGGAGAGCTGTTTCTCCTTCACTTTCAGTGAAGCTTCCTCGTTCTTCTCTTACTAGTACATAATCTATTATGGATTTTTCCTGTCTATACTCGTTTCTACCCGCGTTCTACCTATGGATGTCTTTATGTTTGTAAAATGTGTTTATGATGATAAAGTCTTTAACTGATAAAAGTCCAATAACCTTATTTCGTTATTAGTTCTTACGTTCTCGCCGTATTTTCCTACTATGTTCTCATAAGTAATATTCTTAATACTCTGCGGTTGAAGTCTCCCGCTATATATATTTCTTCTCCGCAGTTTTCCACGCCCTTTCTCTCATTTTCATTTGGACCATACACACTTATTAGCGTCCGTTTATTCCCATCCAACCAACACGTGGAATTATGATATACTTCTAGTCACATTTTATTTGATCTAGTCTAGACAAATTTACTAGCTGTTTAACTAAATGAATGCGATCTTCTAAACACAAGGTCTTTTTAATATGCAACTCCTATTTCTTAGTGCTATAATATTCTCTCTTTAAGACGTTTTCTCAATTATAAATATACAGAATCACACATTCAAAAGTTTTGGTTTCAACTACACGTACTAATTTTAAAATGATTTTTTGAGAATTATAAAATTAAGTGAATGTTTATGCTATTTGATTCAAATCTGAACTAATTACGTAAATAGTTGTTCCCAATACATCTTTAAGATGTTGAAATTTTTTATGCCCACTGGAATTAACGTTTAATAACACAAGGTTACACTTTGCAGGTCAGTCACATTTAGTGGTTTGTTTGGATATGTTAATACGCAGAAACAAACTCGAAAACAGATACACGTCAATGCAGGTGGTGCGTATAATGCAATACCGTATTAGATAGGTGGGTTTATATATTTCTATCCGAGGGAAAAATTCTGATTGGTTGATGCTTCTGAATGTCTAGAGAAAATAGTAAATCCTCATATCTGAACAAAGAGTTCACACACACAATTCTAGTAATTTCTGTTCTACTAAACACATGTAGTCAATTCGTCTGGCAAAGTTTGTAAAAATCAACACTAAAATATTTGATTAGCGCAAAATTAACGCCAACACCGTAATATTTTCAACAGTGTAATATTCTGTTGATGTCTTCTTATTTCTTTAATATCTGTTTACATTTCACGTATTTCTAGTTTCGTATCCGTTAGCAATTCTAAAATCTTATCTAGTTTATCTTCATACGTTTCTCTTTTTTTATCCCCTAATCTCGCTCTTCTAATGCTGTCGTCACTCGCCATTTCGCTGTACTTTATAGTCTACCTAAACGGTTCGGGGGCGTTCCCCTTAGTAGCTGTAACTGAGTAAAATGCAAATATAATGGCTTTTGCCCGGCCTTTTTGAGTTGGCCTCGGTATACTGTTTATGTTCAATATCGTAGTTTGCATTAAATTTAACACTTAAATTTTAATAACGTTTTAAGCAAAATAAAAAAAAATCTGAACAGATCTGAAGACTTAATTACATCTAAATCATTAATTGAAAAAGTGTGTCCTGTATTAACAAAATGATATAGTAAAGCGGATTTATCAGCATTATGATTCTTAACATGATATGAGTGTTCTTACAATCTAATCTTCGCATTCCTCTTTGTTTGACCTATGTATACTTTATTACAAACACTGCATTTGATCTTATAAATCCCAGAACATTTTTTAAAATCAATAATTTCAATGTTAAATTTTAATTTGTTTCTTAAAGTATTAGAATTTTGAAAAACCGGACTAAGATTGTATTTTTTACGCAGGTTTAATATCTGGTTAACCCACAATTTATAATAATAATAATAATGATAATACTTTATTGCCATGGTTCTAAAGAGCATCGACATGGTAAAAGAAAATACAATAAAACTAAAACATATACACATTAAAATACACTAAAATGTATAAAAAATAAACATGAAATCAATTAAGATTACACAAGGTACTCGTCGACAGTGTAGTAAGTATGCGTTAATAAATATTTTTTAACCTCATTTTTAAAGTGATTTTTGTTAGCACGAGATTTTATATACTTCGGCAATTGGTTATAAATAATAATGGCCTGATACGTAGGATTGAACTCATAAAACTTGTTCTATGGGAGGGAATATTCAAATTATTGCAGCCTCTTGTCGTCATGCCACTAAATACGTCACAGTTTCTTACAAATTTATTTTCGTTGTTTTTATAAAACAACAGAATTTATTAAATAAAGAGACCAGCCAACAGCAAAATACCGAGATTCCCAAACAAATGGCGACACGAGTCTGTAGGTGCAACTCCCATCATACTTCTAATAATCCTTTTTTGCATTATAAATACTTTCTTGGCAGATGAAGTACAACCCCAGAACCGCACCACAGTCTGGACTCAACATACGCATAATAAAATAATTTTATTGAATGTGAACTGACACTACCTCGAAGCGATCTAACAGCGTATAATGCCGAGAAAAGTTTGTGTTGGAGCACTTCGCAATGTTGCTCAAACTTGAGCCGCTGATCAACAGACAAACCTAAGAAATTCACACAGTCACTCTCGGGTATACTTCTACCGTTAAAACGAATGTAAAGGCTTGAGGAGTTGTTATGAATAATTGGAACAAAATGTAGTAAACCTGTCTTGGCTCCGTTCAAGACCTTACCATCGATGTTGACGATTTAGGATTCTCAATCACTATAATATGGGATTCTCGTCACTATAATAATGAAAATTATGCTTATTAACTAATCCGTTGTTATGAAAAGTTAACTCATCCGAAAATAATACATAATCGAGAAAATTTTCGTCATCTCTTAACTTTTCTAGAACCCATAAACAAAATTCAAGCCGCTAATCATATTACTGCCAAAAGCTCTTGATGCAGTTAAATGTGGTATGGGTAAAATTTGTTCTTCTTTATAATTCTTCTGATGCTTCCTCTGTTTATCCCTGAAGTTTCATTTATTTTTCGCTGACTTCTATGCGAATTTTCAGCAAGAGATCCGATAACTAAAATATTATTCCCTTCATTTCCGACAATCGGTTTTTGTCGTTTTGTTTTCTTATAAGGCACACTTCTTGCACTTCGGAAAACTTGCAGCAAATTTTCTGAATGCTTATCGGGATGGCGTCTGCTAGAATGTTTTTGCGCATAAATAATCGATGCTAGCAAACAATTCCCTTCACACTCCAATTATTAAAATCATATCAATCCTTTCTGCTCGAGGGTAATTTCTCATTGTAAATAATTAAAATGCTTTTTAAACAATGACGAACAACAGTGATGCATACCTGACAAGTTCTGTTACTGTTCAAAGCCTTTTGTGTATAATGAATAATAGCGACAATTTTGTCTAAGCCTACTTTTTAGAAAAGAATGAATAGGAATTAATATTTGAAATAGCAAATTCTAAATTACTAACAAAGTATAAGATTATATAATTCAGAAATTCTAAATAGTTAAATGTTTGAGGTTTTTTCAGTTTTAATGACAGTGTAATAGGATTTTTCAATAAATTCAAAAATATACATATAAATTCAGTGTTATAATTAATAAGAACGCACTATTTTGCGTCCACGCATTGCCTTTTTTACATTACATTTTGCTTTCTTGACTATTTTGCGTCCATTCCAACCCGTTTAGTACCAAAGCTGGAAAATAGGTGGAAGCAAAATAGTGCGTCATATGTAAAATTCACGTATAATTTAGTTCACAGAAATGCCGATAGAACCAAAATCATATACACATGCCGTATATTTTTATTACAAACAGCTTATTTTGCTTCCTTCTTCTTGGCAACGTCGCACACATATAGAAGAACCGATGAGGTAAGTCATTGTAAATTAATAGGCATATGTATGACACAATTTAAAAAAATCGTTAGAAGTGTTTCTTTTCCTTTGCCTAATGAATACATTTTATAGCATTTGAAAAGTGTCTGTTTAGTAAAAGATGCCTGTGACTTTGATTTTTTTTATAGATGTTTTCTTTACAAAATGTAATATTTACCAGAAATTTATAATTATTTAAAACTTATACTACCATTTCTCTTCCAGCATTTTTTTTTTTGATACCTCTACATAATTTTTCAGTTAAGTTTCCTCCATTACTTTATTTTAGTTGACTAAGCCATGGATATCTCCCATTATTGTTTTTTGTTAGAACTTAAAAATTACAAAATCCAGTTTAGCCACAACAACTATCTTTAAGTTATAGTAAACAAATTCTAGGAAATGGATATCATATGATAGATTTCACTATTGCACTAAAGTCTCGACTATGTATAGACCACATAAGAGATCAATTAGAATCAAAAAAGAACTTCAATCTGAGAACACTTTGCCAAACGGGAAAGTGAAATCGACTATTCTTTCTTTACAATTTTCTCAATTAATTATGGTATGATATATCATAGGTAACAGCACGGAAGAACTGCAAAGCTTGAAGTATGGCGCCCGACGCCTCCACCAAAATAAAACGTGTCATAGTCTTGCTTATCCAATAAGTGGAGAAATCAACATTTAAAATAGATTTTCAGTTCAAATATTCAAAAACTTGCATTTAGCTTAAGTATCTGATTTCTAGGATGATTATATTGTTTTTCTGTATAAATATAAAAACGCAATCTAAATATGTATAATATGTATATATAAATATGTAGAAATTTTTTTTTTATTAAATACTGAAAGTCTAATTTTATTTGAATTCTAGCAAATTTACTTGATGCAAACAGATGTGATTTTGGAAACAATTAAAATATTTTAGGAGACGATGGACGGCATGCAAAAATAATAAAATGAACGCAAATTATATCTAATTTACTAAAATTCTCTCTGAGTTTTGTTTAGCAATAATTTTGTAAAAAACACTTTTGGAAGCACTTGGAAGTTACATAAAGTTTATTTGTACGAAATTTATTTTGGTTTCATTTTGCTGGTTATATATTTTTACTTAGAATATTTTAGTAATTTTCAGTCGCATGAACAAGAGGTCATATACCCAACTCCTTTTTTTGACCATAAATATATAGCCAAGCTTTAGAGAAAGCTTATACAAACCTTGATAAAGGCTTACAACAATCAAAACAAAATAGGAATTGGGTATTAATTTCTTCATTTTCTTGGTTTTTAGGTCAAAAATATGGAAATGTACATTAATAAGGACGTTTCACTTTGATTTCAAAAGCTTTTTCAAGTATACATATAAAAATATAAATTGTAAATGGTGTAAATTATAAATAAATTGTTTAATAAATGACAAAATCATAATTCAAAATTCATAGTAAACAAAACATTGTTTACTATAGATTTTGAGTATATCTTATGTTTTATTTAAAGATAGCGTAAATAGTATGTTTTGATTATTTGTTGTTAGTAGAATATGAAAAATTGAATTTTGTAATTAAATAGATCTTTAAAATATTGTATTTAGCTACAGAATGAAATATACTTGAAATAATTTAAATTTATAGACATGCAATAGCAGTTAATGATAAAACAGACATATTAACGCTGTCTTTAAATAACGATATATTCAAAATTCATTGTAAACAGGGGTTTTGTTTATTAAATAAAAAAATTATTTATAGTTTACACCATTTATAATTTATATTTTTACATGTATCTTGAAAAAGCTCTTTAAATTAAAACGAAACGTCCTTGTTAATGTACATTTCCATATTTTTATGACCTAGAAACGAAGAAAAAGAAGAAATTAATACCCAATTCCTATTTTGTTTTGATTGTTACAAACTTTTATCAAGGTTTGTACAAGCTTTCTCTAAAACTTGGCTCAACATTGTCATTCTAACCTTACCATATGCTTTTACAGGCAAGCTTATGGGAACCTTGCCATTGTAACCTTGTCATATGCTTTTACAGACAAGCCTAACCTGTAACCTTGCTTTGGAAAAACCTTGTCCTGTGTCAACTAGCAAACTTGTCATAACCTTGCAGCAAGCTTGCATCCTTGCCATCACAAGCTTGCTGACAAGCTTTTCCCTTGTCGGAACAACCTTTAAAAAGGCTTATATAAACCTTAAATTGTTATCTGGGCTGTATATACATATTTGGTATTCTGACAATATACTTGTACACCTCCACCGGGATTGCGAAAGTAGAATACGATTCGAGTATGCCATTTGTATTCGAAGGGTGAGATTATGAACAAAAAAATTACTATTAGGTTTTCTTTGAATATGCATACGGTTCGTATACACTAGAATCGTATCTACTCGATACGGGATTTCGTAATCCCACTGCTGACGATGTTAGCGTAGCTAATGAAATGTACATATTGTGAAGATTAAAAACTATTGTGAGACAGAAGTTTATTTGTATTTCGTGTGTTAATGATCCATATGGTAATCGTATAGTCGTATAGTTGCAAAATAATAATAAAGATCCTATTGTCATCTCCATTATTATTATCAAATAGGCCTATCAGTCTGAAAATTTGATAAACAATAGATTTTATCAAAGTGGAAAATTTGCATTCCTTCATAATGTTTCACTCTAAACAACATTTCTTAGTAACATTTTCGCATAGTGTGAATGGAAAAGGTACTTTATCCGAAACGAAAACAGTTTTGGCTCATCTGCAAAGGCTTACTAGATTTTAAAAATTCGAAGGTAAACGATAAATAAGTTTCAAACCAAGCAAGCTTATTTTCCAAATATTAAATTATAATTCAAAAATTTTTCGACTATGTCAACTCCATCCCTGGACGTACTACTATATTTATACGGTAAAAAAATATATAGAATTGTGACAGAATTTCTGTTAGTGTACGAAATGTATTTTGGTTATCTGTAATTAGAACCGTTCTGATTAACTTCATCAGCTTATCGTGTGATCATTGTGGACCTACCAACACTTAAAAATATAGCGTCATTGACGATAAATAAAGTCGCTTGTCAAGTTGAAAGGTCTATAAATACCTAATATATGTATTTATGTAACCGTTCACGAGAGAACTCTCTAAGGTGTCAAAAATTAAAGGCAGAAAACGACATCAGTTTGAGCGCATCTTGACAAAGTGTAACCAATAAGCAATAACTAAATTTGAAGGGCTCGTTCTGAAAATCTCGTTTTCGTACATACATTAAGTGGGTTTTCTCGTGGACGTTCACATATTTCAAATTTTATTGAATAACATACCCAAATAAAAACGTGATGATTTTATAACTGGGCCATATGGACTCGTTCTAAATACCTGCCATTCCCGCTTATAAAGAAGAGACCTGGAGAGTACTCCGTAGGTCACGTTTTAATCGCTTGTAGATCGCTTTGTGTCATTAAATCGAACAAAAATGTATCGAAAATATATATTTTGTTTCTGATACGTCCATATTTTGACATCCATATTTTGCTTCCGATATTTTTGGTGTTCGCTATTTTATTTTTATTAAGCAGAAGGTCCTTCCATAAGCACCACTTGTAGATCTATATATAGGTGCTACACTGTGCAACTTGCACACAGTGTAATCCATATCCCATTGATTAGCGAAATATATAGAACTAGATAGCGAAAGTCCTATGCCGCCATGAATCAATATTTACTGCAGTATGGGAAAATGCACCTCGGGAAAACCTAACATTTGCGCAGATACCTCACTTCATTTATAAAATTTTAATAATATGTATTTCTCAAAATATAGGAAAATATTAAAATACGGGAAGTAATAAAGTAGAAAAAACAATTTAAATTGAAAGTAATTAATATTTATAACCGCGTGTGTGTGTGTGATATTTGATGAATTCAATACGTAAAAGTTTTCAAAATTAAATAATGTCGATCATTAAAAATTAAATAAACGAAGTTTTACTTTCCAATATAATAATAATTTATTAAAAGGTATTGTGTTAAATGTGTATTTTATTGTACTTATGTTACACTACTTTGTTTTTTTTATTCACAAAGAAGCCTTCATATAATTTACTCGATATTAGAAATAAAACAATCTAATATTTTATAACACAGTATAAATTAAGGGTCACGGGTGTACCTAATATTTCCAAAACAGTTTGATTATAGAACGTGACTTATAGTTGCAGAAATATATATGTACTCATTTGTAATATGTTGAAACAATACTATTAATTAAAACTCCAAAAAGTATTGCAATAAAAAATATTGACCCTGGCAAGTGTATTATCATTTTGGAGTACATAATTATTAAACAAAATTACTATCTTTGTATAATTGTGATGAACTAAATAGAGTAGAAACTTATATTAATGTCGATAGGGTTTCAGGTAGTAGCAGTGGTAGTCAACCTTATCCGATATTATGCAAATTATGGCGTAATTCATCTGTTGTGGAAGTTATTGGCATTTATCATGCAAACCAAAATGTCCAAATTTGTTTCTAAAAGACATTGTTGAAGAAGTTATAAATGTTACTGAGAATGGTATAATGTATAAAAACAAAACTGTATATATTTAATTTGGAATCTGTACCTGGACTAGATATGATAAAAGATATTCCATTAGAATTGGACTATATGCATCTGATTTGCTGAGGTGTTGTGCGATAGTTAGTTATATGGTGGTACAGTCAAAAATCAGTTATCAGCAAGACAAATAAACTTGTTATCTGAAGTATTAATTGATTATCGTTGTAAAATTCCATACGAGTTTGCAAGAAAGCCTCGTTCAATTTCGGGGGTAAAATGATGGAAAGCAACAGTTTCGCCAATTTTTGTTCTATACTGGACCTGTTGTTTTAAGAACATTTTTGCCAGAACATCATCTTACAATTTTTTTTATGTTTGCACGCAGCATGCACAATTTTAAGTTATAATCGGAGCGCGGACAATTGCGGGCGAACTGGCATGATATTTAAAGCAAGGTGCTTCGCGTTCCGAACGAAAAACGCACATACGGGTGTTGATAGAAAAGCACCCGATTGCCCGTATAAATCCTCTAGTTGTTTTGACCGAGTAAGAAGAACACACCCATGTATAAAAACTACATGCGCCCGTAAATCACGTGGAATATTTCAATGCAGAGCGATGATGCGTATATACATAACTTGTTTGTTCGACACGAACCACAACGCAGCTGTGTTTTCGCAATATTCTGCGCATTGGCGGCGTCTTAGATGTAGCTGTTCATTTATATTTGTGCAGCACTCAAATGTCTTCGTTCAGGCTTTCATTGAAAAATAAAAATTGCTAAAATAATTTATATTTTGGATTCGTTTTAAACTCCGTAACAAAATAAAATATATAATTGTATTACTTATTTAAATAGGTAATAGTGACATTTTCTTTATTTCTTGTATTTTATTAAAAAAAAAAAAGATAAAACAAGCAGCAATAAAGAGTCACTAACTATTTAAAATAATAAAACAAAAACTTGGTAAGTCTTGGTAAGTCCTAGGCCTCCAACACCACTGAGTTTTCCGCTTCCCCGCTTCTCCGAACAGTTTGTCCGTCCTTTATATATTAGAGACTATAAAAGACGTTATTTAAGAGTTCACGTTATATATCAAAGTTGTATGCAACACACTGTAACAATATATTTCAAACCACATATAATATTAAACCATTTTAAATTGAACAGTGCCTGTATTCTTTAGTAAAGAAAGTGTCGACAACAGTGGTTAAAATATAACTTTTGGGCGATACTGATAAGTGTATTTTATATATGTATTCGCTTCTCAATGTACTGTGTATACAACCCCTAACAGCCAAATTTAAATTTCCCGCAATTATTCTTAGTAAATTGAACGTTGATACATAAAATTCCCCACCATTTTGTATTACATTAATAGTTATTTTAAAGCCTTTACGTTGAATTCATTAAAAATTGTGGCGGGAAATTTAAATTTGGCTATTAGGGAGGCTAAGTTAACTTACACATATGCTAACACACATTACGCATTAAACAAAAAGGAAATAAAATTATTAAACGTCACAATTTAATGTATATTGATGTTTCTTTTTATTTCACAAACTTAATGCTTTTCTGTGTTTACTTACAACGTAGTCTCCTTCTTTTAAGTAATCACAATTACATTTGTGAAATCTCGCACATCTGTCATTGAAAGGAATGCCGATAAGAAAATATACTCGTGGAACTATTATCTCGCCGTAAATAATATCGGAAAGATACCCTTTGCTTTTTTCGATTTTAAATGTTGTACCTACTCATTGATATTCATATTACCTTTTATTTAGAAAAAAAAAAAAAAACCAAACAAGATGTCCTATTGATGTTTACAAGTGATTTGCTTGGTACAACTATTTTTGAGTAGATTGCGCTGTCATACTTAATACATCACAATAATTTCTGGTTTAGCTCCAATCTTAGTTTGGACATCCAAGCGACATCTATCGATGACTTTTAAGATTAATCTGCTTTTATATGGACTTGGTTTGTCTTCTTGTATATAGTCACTGCACCAGTGTAATTGGGGTAACCCAACGAACATACCTTCAGAGTGTGCAATCATGTGCACGTGACATGTTTCACATGTTGTATCCAAAAGTAAATAAATTTTTTAAAATAGTTTTTATATTAATTGATGTTAAATACATATTTTAAATTAATTTAAAAAATAATAGTTATTCTTGCTACAAATCCATTAGTTACAAATTTAGCTCTTAGATAGTCGCACAAATAGTATTCGGTGGCACAAACATATAAATGCGGAAAATATCAAAATCATAGATGTTAAATAGAATAGATGGTAGGGATGGTACGACTTGCTCCTTATGCGGAACAGGTGCACCAGCTCCGACTCCGGCTCTGAACCTGGTGCAAGAAATCAGGTTCACAGGTCTACAGGTCCTCTTCTAAACTCTACTCTTTTTTTATTGCACTGGTACCATAAATGCAAAAGCAAATATAGCGAAGTAGGAAGAGTGATATATTTGAATATTTCTAATTTATAACAATTTAATAGCAAGATAACTATTGGCTAGTTATTTGCGGTTTGTACAATATTTTTTATGTAAATAACATAAAAAAACTTGCCGAAAGTTTCTTTACGTTTTATTGTAATACGTTTATATCTGTGAAAATAAACGTATTTTCTCACAACTACATAGTTTCATTCCATACACAATAAACTTTAATTTAACTAACGTTTATACCACAGTATAAACCTATATATTATTATATTAGATGCATATACTACGTATGTTTATACTATTAGATTTTAATGATGATGTTTCTATCCGTATATTTCGTTTCTAAAATGCATATTTGGTAATTAATCGTACAATTCTTTTTATCAATTTACAAATAATATAATATCTGTATATGAAAAACTATAAATTTGTTGTTGACAAGTCAATTAACTTTGTTATTTCAAGCGGGCGGAATGAATTAAAACAATGTTCTTCAAAAAAAGAATACAACTATTAACAACGATTCATTACGACCTATATGAAATATGGTTAAGGTTTAGAACGAGTGCGGGTGCGGAGCGAGTGCACTGGTGCAATAGCTCCGGCTCCATCGCACTCGCACCCGGCCACAGCCTGAACCTCGCGAATTAGCAAACCCGCTCTTTTACGTAAAGCGAACTTGGTGCACCAACTCCGATCAGCGGACCAGCTTCGAAGGAACAGGTCCGATCCGGAGCAGCCATCCCTATTAGATGTGTTTCTCTTTTATGTTAATTAATAGCAAATCGCTGTTCTATGAAATTAGTAGAATAGAAGTTATCAGTTATCACAGTTATTTTTTATTTAGATATTTCAATTTAGCTGTGACACATTTTATATGAAGGTTTGACTTTTTTCCAAATTTTTCGTAGAAATTTAAAATGCAAAGTACCTAATCGAAATAAATAACCAACGTGTTTGTTGTGTTTACAAACAAATTTCGTGTAGATTTGACATAAAAATAAAGGTAAATTAAGTAAGGTTAAATCCACTACTATGGATACCTTAACTTTTGGAACTCATAGGTATTGAATATAGTTTTCAGTACATTTTACTTTATTTAAATTTTTTATATTTATAGATTAGTTCATTTAGATTTGAAAGGAGCACCACCAAAAATCTCCTACTTGGAGAAAGTAAGTTTATTGGTTTATTGTAACCTTCAAATGTAAACAAAAATGATGTAATAATACCAAATAACTAATAAATAACTAAACCCTAGATTATACTGCATTTTTCAATGATTACATTTATTTGATTTACAGTTTTTCCCATTTGTAAAAGATATTGGAGCCACAGGATTCTTAATAGAATGGGAAGACACTTTTCCATACACGAAAGAGTTAGTGCAAGTTGGTGGCCTTTCAAACAGCGCACAAGTAAGCAATGCACCATATACTCTAGAAGAAGCACGGCAGATTTTGGATTTAGGTTTGGTTCTGTACCATACATCACCACAAAATAATTACTTTTTATCTGTTAGCTGAAGATAGCGGGTTAATGGTGATACCATTAGTGCAAACATTCGGACACATGGAATTTGTGCTGAAACATGAACAATGGAGAGGATTAAGAGAAGTGGAAGCATATCCAAGCTCGATGTGTCCAAGTAATAGTGGAACTATGCCATTAATAAGAAGCCTTATTAAACAAATTGTTGCATTCCATCCTACTATACAGTATTTACATATTGGAGCTGATGAGGTAATGCTGATATTTTCAATAACATAATTACACATATTGCAGTATCTATTTTCTTTCTTTTAGTAGCTTTTTATTTATTTATTCACCAATGAATATTGGTAAACCACCCTTACTTTGTTTGTACAGCTGGAGTCATAGACTGAATAAACTATGAGAAAATATCAAAACATAATGAGACTGGTCATATAATTTCTTTCACAACCAGAACTTTACATAAAAATTAGAACATGAAACCGTAATCTTTAATGTAGTTTTGCTCAAGTAGGCTTTGATCTAATTTTCAACATTTATTACAAATTGATAATGCATTTGTACTGTGATTTACACGGTTTATATATTTGCGAGCGTTAAGCCCAATTTTTGTTTGATTAGGTAAAAGTCCAACTGACATTTTTGAAGCGATTAAGACTGCTTATCCAGGTGATAGTTTATCATGATGTAGTGTTTGAGTGGGATAAGAAGTTGAAAGCCCGCTTTGAATCTGTTAAAAGTGGCTCGGCTGACCATCAACTGCACGAATTGACTCAAACATTGCAGAAATTAATCACTTGTTTATTCATGAAGATTACAAGTATGGAAGCTGCTTACTTACTTACGAACATCATGATATAAGAGATACAATTCTACTGCAGAAAAAATCTTCACCTCAATAGAAAAGGACGCAACATCTATTTCTGGATAAGTTTGAAGAATGTCGACGTGTTCTTGCTTAATAGTAATTGATAATAATAAGATATTTTCTAGTTGTCGAATATGCCGGATATCAAATTGAAGAAATCTTTCTTCTAAACTTTTGAGAGCCGCATCAATGATGGCAAAAAATTCTTCCTTTACGTCTTCTGGAATGATGAAAATGAGATTTAAATGATATGTTTCTGCATTTTCATTAGCTTCCTATATTATTTTATCAAAACTTCTTCATTGCGTAGGTACTGAATATCTTCTGAAATAATTTCAACAGTTTTAAGTAAGCCTGATACAGATTGGTGACCTGATCTGGCTATTCAACCCTCAGTGGCGTGGAGGCTTCTCACCTAAGCTGCAACGATCGTGGCCCATGCCAAGTAACGAAACGAATTAACGATGTCATCTACGGCATTAGAAAGAAGCCCAAGGGAAAGTACATTTTAACCGCCTAGCACCTGTTTTTGGAGACAATCATGAGGAAGATGAGCAAAATGTCCGAACGTGTAGACTTCCTGAGGTAGAGCTTACCTACGAGGAATTTATGACCGAATATGGAAATGGGCGAAAGGTTCGTCGTGGCGTAAAGACGAAGATTCAAAAGGATCTGCTTTTGGCCCTTGGTGGCGCATTGTGCTACCCGAGACTTAGGAATGGGACGAGGAATAGCCACCGTGTTCAAGAGGCAGTTCGGAGGTATAGAAGATCTTCGAAGTCAGGATCCAAAGGTCGGCAAAGCGTTGTACTTGCTGGGTAAGACGACCTTTGTTCTATTTGGTAACTAAAGAGCCTGCGACTGGAAAACCGACTTACAGTTCAATCTGGGACAGTTTGATAAGCCTAAGAGAACAATTACTGGAGAGAGAGATCATCTATTACGGCTTGAACTGGAGGATCGTAAGAAATATGATTGAAGAACTCTTCCGTTACGCAGGCATAGAGGAGTGGTGTGTTGCTACAACCTGGGGAAGGTAGAAGAAAGACGACGGACGGTGGCGTCTTCCAGACGTGTTATATACAAAAGGAGCGAGATGTCCGTACCTGCGTAAAGGTGATAATTTCTGTTCTGGGCCGGAACAGACCTAAGGACGGACCAATGTAGCTTTTTTTTAAATTTGAAATTTGGGTTTCCCGCTGTGCTGGTAGAAGGCGCCACCGCTTTATAGTAGAAATCGCGAGACTGGTTATTGAGATGGCGCTAGTGTATGAAGCGCCAATTTGCTATGGAAATTTCTTGGAATGGGACATTTTGACGCAGCCGTTTCGACACGTCCGTTTCAATGCGAACGTTTCGACGGCGGGACGTTTTGACGCCCCATGCAATATCAGTTGAATTTGAAATCATATTTTATTTTTAACATTGGAAAGGGTGAGATGGGTGGGGGGGGGGTGCTTTTTTTTTTAATGACAATTTTGTTTTCCTTTTTTTTTGGAAACATTTTTAAGGCGTCCTCTCTCCCGGTGTTAAAAATATAATCATTCAAAAAACCTCCCTTTCCCCTTTTCACCCCCTCCAATGTTAAAAAAAATATGATTTGAAACATTTTCATTGCATCCTTTCTCCAGATGTTTAAAAAAAATACCATTCAAAAAAAAACAACCTGCTCTCCCGGTCACTCCTTCCAATGTTAAAAAAAATGATTTGGAACGTTTTTATTGCTTCCTCTCTTACGATGTTTAAAAAAAAAGAAAAAAAAAAAGTTATCCTGAAGAACCCACGGCCAAACCCGAAAGAAGTTTTGAGTAATAATTATATCGGCCGTGAAAGCTTAGGCAGTATTATCAGTTTAAATAAATATCAATGGATATAAATCGTAGTTTTATATTGGTTTCATAGAATATGGGTAATTAATCAATGCCCTACTCTACATTTTTTATATAGTATTGCATATTTAATAATATGAATGATAATTTACTGTCAAACATGGCTGTAGACTTTAAAGCTAAGATCTGGAGGTGTGAACGGAGTTATCAGAAAGTTTAGAGATGGCGCTCTAGTACTTAGATAACTTGATGCACAGCTTAAAATTTTGTATATGCAAACTAGAAATTTTTGTGAATATTTTGACATATTTTTTCGGAATGGCAAGTGCGGTGCGCACTTAGTAGATTTTTTAACGTCCAAGTTGACCTGGATATGTTGATTACATGTTTGGAAAGTTTTTTATTTGCTAGTTAGTGTTTAAATGAAAAAGAAAAGGTAGAAATTAGATATTATTTTTAAATACATATTTTTCTTTAATTGTGATTTGCTGTTTTAGTGTCTTATATAAGATCTTCGATCAGTTATTTATTTTCCATATTAAGAAAAGAATCGTTTAGAGTCGTATTCAACCTAAGGGAGATATTTTTTTTATGTTAATTTTTGTGAACTCTATTTTAAAATGTCAAACAATAGAATAATTTTAGAACTGTCGGTCCGAACAAAGCTGTTAATTTAAATATTATAAAAATAGCATCAACGACGAAAAGTAATGCATATCATTTTCTTGTTTCAGGTTTGGCATATAGGTTCCTGTCCAGCCTGTGTAAAGCGCATTCAAAACAGTAAACATGGAAAGGCGGCACTGTACTTAGAACATGTTTGTGAAGTGGCTCAATATGTAAAGGAAAACTATCCACATTTAAAGATCATTGTTTGGGACGATATGCTCAGAAACATAGATGAAAATGTTTTGCGAGGTATTATTGCTTCTTTTTTTATATAATATACATTACTGTGTATAATAAATCATCACTTGCGTATACAAAGAAAACCGTTGTGATTTCATTCTATTAAGTGCATGCTACGAATGATTCACTGTGGAATTAGTCCTAGACTACTCTTAAAGAAAAAAAAGATTCAAAGATTAAAGCCTTTAATTTTATGGCGAAATGTTACTTTAATAATACATAATAAATTACTTATGCACACTAAAGTTTTTCTGAATGGCGCGCGACGAATAATATTATATACAGTGAGGTCGTAAATGGTCCCCTCCCCCCCTGATAACTTTTGAATGGTATGAGATTGAGCAATGAAACAAGAACTAAGTGAAATTAGAGATAATTTGTGATTTTTTGCCTATAGAGATACGCACATGGCTTCTGATGTAAAATAGAGGGCGTAGCTATCTTTAAAATTTTAAATGGGAAGTAATTTCATTTAGAAGCTCATTTGGAAGATATTTCTATTACTTTTATGGCAATGCAAACAGTTTTACGATTTTCGAAATTTTTACCAACTTATCCAAGATTAATAATTGGAGTACATACGTTACTTTTTCTATACAAATTATCTCTAATTTCACTTGGTTTTTGTTTCATTGCTCTATCTCATACCATTCAAAAGTTATCGGAGGGGGGGGGGTTTACGACCTCACTGTACATATTGAACTAGTAGCGTTTCTGGTTACATGGCTTTGGAAATACGTATCTAGTGTTATTTTTGCTATTGTTGTTTACCATGTTTAGTAAATATGTACGGTACTATATGAAAATCACACGAATTATCGACCTAACTACTACATAATTTAGTAAATGTTATTGATGAACTTACACGTAGACTCGCGCGGTTGTTATTTATACTACATGATACTGTATATTAATAATAATAATAATAATAATTTTATTTCACTGTAAGCAATAAGTACAAGAAAACGTCAACAGCAGCAAAGAAACAAAACTAACAGAGCTAAATAGTTAGGGCCGAACAGCAGCCAATTAATTATATAACTCATAACTTTGACAAAAAATTCATAGTAATCATTAACACAATAACAATTCATGTTTAAAAGTAAGTTTTTAACACGATTTTTAAATCTACCAAATTGTGTTATTGCTTTTATATCATTTGGCAGAACATTGAAAAGCTTACAACCGACAAATTGTATACTTTTTTGAAAGATTTTTTATGTGAAGGAGGAAGTAAATAACAGAAAGATCTTGTACCGTACTCGTGGTTAGTATGAGTTTTAAAATCCTCTATATTTTTACACACAAAGCTCAATACTTCAAGGATGTAAATATCATAAAAGGTGAGATATCTTTCATTCCTAAAAATAGGCCTACATGAGTCTCTAGGTTTCAAACTGTACAAAATACGTAGAGCACGTTTTTGCAGAATAAAAATCCTTTGGGCACTGCTGGAAGAGCCCCAGTAAAGCACCCCATATCTAAGTCTAGAAAAAAACTCAGCATAGTATATAGAACGCAGAATACTTAAACTGCAACTTTGTTTTAAATGGTATAAGGCATAACACGTTCGTGATAGTTGACTGCAGATATAATCAACATGATCTCCCCACTCCATATTGGAATCAAAAATAATCCCGAGTATCTTGGTCGAAGTACTAGTAGTTATTAAGCCATTGCCGAAAGGATCATTAGGTATCAGTGAAGTTGCATTTTTAAAGGGTAGAATGGACGTTTTACTATGATTTATTAAGATTTTATTTAGTTTTGACCAATTCTCCACAGAATTTAAAGTAAGTTTTATATCATTTAAAAAGACTCGCAAAGTTATTACATGTTAAAACAATATTAATATCATCAGCATACAAGATTACGTCCCCGATGTTTATAAAGTTTGGCAAATCGTTAATATAAATTAGAAACAACATAGGCCCGAGAATTGAACCTTGCGCAATCCCCGTCCCATTACTTAGAGCCTTTGAAGTGACATTATATACTGCTTGGCTTCTGAGTTGGAACCACGTCTTGGAATTGCTTCTGGCTGACATTTTGTAGTCAATCGCAAGCGACATCTTTAAGGCTGTTATTGTTCTTGCTGTTGACCTAATACTGAAAAACTGAGACATGGTGATGGGTTTATATAAGTCTAATGATTATGTTTCATAGGAGCGTGATGATTGTGGTTGGGTTGTTTGGAAAGTAGGAGGACTTTCCAAGTGTTGTGTAGGAGATGACCGTCGTCATAATTAAGGTTTGGGTTAGGATGTTTATTAATTTCAATAGGTTTTGGGCAGAGTTCAATTGGATTTGGTGGCCGACCTCTAGTTACGCGCAACGCCCGAGTATAACATTCATGTTCTGCATCACGGCTGCCCAGCGAAAGCATTGTTTCATTAATGTAAACATAGCTTGCCAAGCATAGAATTCGGTAAACGCTAAAAGCTTCGAAAGGATTACGGTCTGTGGTGGGAAAAGAGTCAGAAAATTTGGAGTTTGGTTTAAAAACGATGTTAATTATCGACCCTATGGGGATAATCCTGTCCAAGGACATCAAAGCCTTAGAAGATCTAAGTTCTTTAACAAATTATACTAAAAATGCGTAAAATAATTCAACATTAATTTTTTAAAATAAAATCAATTCGAAAAATGATAAATTTCAAATAATGTTTCGGCCAGAGATAAGGTACACTAGAGATAGTTAAGTTAACTATAAAAAGTTGCTACGCCTGTGCAATGTGGTGGACCCCGATTTTGAAAGATTCTGGTATCAATCCATAGAGAGCGCTCGCGTCACTAAGAGTGCGGCATTTTAATGTATATTCTACTGTTTCCACTCTTATATGGTTATTGTTTGAATACATTATTATTGCAAACGTACATTCTATGCAAAAAAATGATAAATTATCGCAACAACACAATCAATTTTCAAGCAGTAACATCAATTTGTAAACGTATAAAGGTATTTTTGGAAATAAACAAATATTTCGCTAGAAAAAGACATATTGTATTTTTTGTAATTTTATAAAAGAGGTGAATTAACATTAAATGTTTATAGCATAAAAAATATTTACGAAGCATGGACTATTAGAGTAGTCACAATGTAAGAAATATATATTACGTCATATTCCTTTTGGGCGCTGGAGTCGTCAGATGAGTCCAGCCATAGGAGTGTTTGGATTCAGCGGCGTCGCCACATGGTCGCCACACACGTGACTCAGTATTCGCATCTGTCAAAATTCAAATTAACATCTGTCTCTGAATTTGTGCGAGTTGATCGAGTTTTTACCGTGTGTTATTTATTGTTATCTACTGACATGCATTTTCTGTCAAATTTTACCTATGTCAATTTAGATCACCGCCGCCACTGATAGCTTTAGTTTGCGTATTCTAAGTTGACATTTTGATGAGGTAATATGTATTTCTTAAGGTGCGTCCACACGATCGGAGTTCGCCGAATTCGGGCGATTCGGGGTTTGATGAATTATGAAAAGAGTGGTAAGCTTCTTAATATTTAGGATAACATTGCAATTATTTAATTACTGTATCTCAACATTAGTTTTAAAGATTAATTTTTATAAAACTTAAGATCTTTAATTTACTTGAAACGCATCAATTTAATGTAATAATGAATACAAAAATTACACTCATATCAATGTCAAAAAAACACGTTGAATTGCTTATTATCTTTGGCAAAGCTGTCATTTTCAGCATACGACATAGTAGTTTCAGTAAATAAATTTATATCTGTTACCCGCTGTCACATGTAACAGTTATTAAAAACTGTAGGTATAATAGTATGACTAGTAAGAGACGAGCTCACTAGACAGCTGTCAACAGCTTTCCCTCTTACTCTAAATACCTTCCCGAATGTGTGGACGGGTGCCAAAACTACGTCTAGCCAAACATTCGTACACGTTGACGTGCGCCATTTTCCAATGCAGATCGGGAATAGGCAAATAGTTTGCCGACTAGTTCGCCGAACTCCGAACTGCCCATCCACACGACTAGGAGTTCGCCAAACTAGTGCTCGGAGTTCGGCGAACTCCGATCGTGTGGACGCACCTTTATATTGACACTACTCTACCTGTCAGCTTCTAGTGGGAACCAAAATCCACAAATTAAACACTTATTAACCAGCACTTTACTTATAAAAGTCTCAGATCAGATATAAATAACAGACCAAAATGTATTATTTCAAGTTAACGTATTAAGCTTGATTTACATTACACTTTTTTTCGTCTAGAAATGTATTACTATTTCCTAAACTAGATCAACTTAGATAATGTAAATCAGAAAATTCCATCCAAGTTCGTATACTAAAAACTAATTTTCAAACTAGATCCGGTCCTATTTTTCTTCCAAGAGACTAGACAACTCAACTACAAACGAATTTGTATTTGTTTGTCACTTACGCGTTCGCTAACCTCAAAAATGAAACCGCTGTTTCTTAAATGTTGATATACACGTTACCCTTCACTGCTTGCGCATGGGCAGAGAATGTACTCAGGATACCTTTTATTTAAATAGAAGCGGGAAATTAGTATGAAATCTAGTTTAGAATTTTCTGGACGAAAAAAGTATAATAAGCTTTACACAAACACTTAAATAGCGTATAACATCTAAATAACTACTTCACGACTTCATCATAGATAATAAATACGTTATATAGACATAGATGGCAATGTTAGTACAAATTTTATTCAACAACTGTGGTTAGTTACCCCACGCGGTTACTTATCTATCATGGTTCGATCGTCAGTTTGGGCCTGTTCTTTAATTCAGCATAATGGTTTGGTGGGTTACACCAATGGTGGCCATATTGAGGATGACGTCAGTTGTTGATGTTTTACCGGTGCATCCACCATCAGTAAATTTAAAAACGCTCCTAGCCTCAGTGCTGTGGTCGAATCCTTATATTTGTTATATTATATTAAAAAATCGCCCTTTTCTCCAAAATTGGAAAAAAGACCCTTGTTAATGGAATTGTAGGATACGTGGTAACAAAAATGGTGTTAGAGAGTCCAGATAAAGTAACTGAAATGTTTGAAATCATTTCAATTTCCGCTGGCGTTAATTTCGTTGCTAACGATTTTCTATCACATTCTAAAGAAACCTCTACGGCCTCTTCCTCAAACGGCAAACAAGCTTCCATGTTTACTTGAATTTTTTCAATTTAGAGGTTATGTCAGCTTATGCTAATTCACCACACCAAACTCACCATCTCCCAAAATCGGTTGCGCGATGATGGCACCACTTGGTTGAAGCGGTAAATTTTAGAACGTGTTTTGGTGCACCACCAGAAACTAAACAGTAATTTAAGAACGTTACTGGTGAAATCAACTGCAACCGGTGAATCCACCGACGAAATAAAAAACAGTCCCTTTTCTGTAGGCGACGCGCGACGGCGATTTTAGCGCCAAGGAGACAATCCTGTGAACTAACAAAGTGACGTGACAGACGTGACTACAGTTTTGCTATGTGTAACATTAATAGGTTTGCGAGTTCACGAAAATATGTAGCTTTCAGTTCATTTTTTAAAACGCTTCCGTTAACTAGAAATTAGTCATTTTTGCTCTAGAATAATACGTTTTCTTAAAAGAGGTGCAACTTAACAGTGAAATTAGATAAACTATTAAAATGGCTAAGAAATGCGAGCGATTTTGTAACATAGAATAAATGATAAATGTGGTGGCATACTTGCGCCTAAAGTGTATGCAATTTTATTAGCATATTTTTTTGAATTCCTTTCTTTATGTGCAGGCAACTTTATGTACTTACATGTTAACTCCAGCGCCTCTGAGGATTGATATCTAAACTACTTCCTCTTCGGGGAGGAAAACGTCAAGATTTGTCTAATTCAAGTTGAACAGGGCTGGTTTCGGCCAATAGAAAACTGGCGATTTTTGTGTACGCTCAATGTCACATATGTCAGACATGATTTTAATCGCTTGTGGTTCATGTTGGTGTTTAAGTGACATTTAGTATGATTATTTGATAAACATGTTTATATGTGATATGGACTGATATGTGACTGATATTGTAATACATTGTGCAACAATTAAAATTAAGTAATCTGTAAAAATGCTGCCATTAGTTTTATGAGAATATTATTGCCTGTAGGATTTATTCAAATAGATCATTTTACACGAACAATTTAGATTGGATCTTGAATTAAAAACGGCTACTAACCAAAGCTTACCATCTGTTGATGGCATTATGATTATAGAATATTTCAGAACAAATCCAGATCTTGGGGATGATGTTTTTGTAAAAACATTTCAGGTTGTAAACGTAATTCCAATCAAACACAATGTCATAATTAAAAATTTGACAAACTAATTGATAGACCTGGTGTAGACAGAGACACAGGTTGTGCAATTGGCGGACGCGAAGTGGCTAACTTTTTATTGGCCCGAAGCAGGATCTCTAATTTGTTATTGGACAAAACAGTTGTGACGGTAGACTAAAATTTAAACAAAAAATATACATTTGCAAACTTTTTTTCCTTTAAAAATAAGAATTTCATACACAAAAAAAAACCTACAAATCCGTGGTAATTTGAAACTTTTCTTTGGAGTAAAAAAAAAAAAAATGGTCCGGCGCTATTGGAGGCAATCACTTCACTGATAACTATTTGAACTGCCATGACAATTTTAAGCGCTTCAAAAATCACACTCTTGATTAAATTTTTTGTGTAGGGCATGTACATTATTTTTAAGGAAAGTTTTTTTTTCGTATCCTGATACTAGTTTCATTAAAAATTCGTCTATTTTAACTTTTTATTATATTATATTCTAACTTTTATTTAAGCTAGATAATTTTGGCATGTTAAAACGCAAACACTGATTTACTTTTATCATCCTTTCCATCATTACAGAATATTATATTGGAAATTTGGTTGAACCGATGATTTGGCATTATAATAATGCCGAGACATTCCAGCTTGGCGGATCTATTTGGGAAAAGTACAGTAATGTATTCACAAACGTCTGGGGAGCTACCGCATTTAAAGGAGCAACAAGCAGCTGTCAAGTGTTACCAATTAACAAATATCATGTCAGCAATCATGAAGCTTGGTTATCGGAACTTAGTATGCATATAGGCAAAGTGTTGAACTTCAGAGGGATTGCTTTAACTGGGTGGTCACGGTAAGCCTTAATTTTATGGGCCATTATTTCAGTCTTATTGAAATTAGTTGAAATGATTTGATGAAAATGGCAAGTGAAAACAAATATCTATTACCCCCTAAAGAAACAAATATTGAAGAAGCGTATATTCGGCATAAAGAAAAAGAATTACCGTAGATCTTAGATCGTCTATATTACATATACTCTAATACACGTGATCTAAAAGCTGTTATTAATTGTTATCCTAAAGAATGGAACGTATAATATGTGGTTTAAAAATATGTTCTTTAACATAATTTTTCTTAAATCATATCAAAGTTTTTAATTTAAGAATATGTTACGTGAATTACTATAGATGCGTCTGTTTTTAGAAAGGTTTTGCGTACAAGATTGTTTTTTTTTCGGAAATGAAGGGATGAAAGGAAAAAATATAATGAAAAATTAAAGCTTTACAAAGGAAACATTGAAAAATTGCTTGAATTAGAACATAAAAAAAAAACATGAAAGAAGAAGAAAGAATGATTTAACAGAAACTAAAAAGACGTTCGTATTAAAGAATAAAATTATTTGCTCAAGCAATTATTATGGAAATTAAGTATTTCCAATTTTTTTAAAAATATTTTGCAACTTTAACTTTCCAAGACTCCTGTTATTTCCTTGGTATGATTAACGAACTATTTATCAGAACTGCAATTTTAATTTTCTTTCAATAAAGCTAATTTCATCTACGAAACTAGTTTTAAGAAGAAATCTTAAAATTTATTACAGTAATTAGTAGAAATACATTAACTTCGTAAATGATTTTATACTGTAAATAGCTTGCAATTTTTTGTAGGACTAATATTAGTTTATATTTTTAGGTACGATCATTACGCCACCTTATGTGAACTTTTACCATGTTCAATACCTACCTTATGCTTGTGCATGAAAACTTGGTTGACCGGTGGTTACAACCAAGAAATTTATAGGTAACATTTAAATATTATGATTTTGATGTTTCAAATAATTATGTCATTTTTTCTAGTTCAGTAAGTAAAATGTTAGGTTACACAGAAACTCCCCTACATATGGATACTCCCGTAAGACCTACTGTAATAGCGCCACAGCTTACATTTCCTGGATGGCAAGTGTTCGTTGGATTTGATTGGTTTATTAATATCAGAGCTAAGTATCGCAGTATTATCGACAGTGATCAGTAAGTCATCATCATCATCACCACCTCATCATCATCAAAGAGTGCGAATAAGGGCATTGATGTTTGGTTGCATTCAGCAGACGCATGTATCAAGTTTCGTTACTTATACAACAGTTGGGAATGCATCATATTTCTGCTAGATGAGCTGCTACTTGAAACACAGTAATCGAAGAACAGCAGTCAATAGCAAAAATAGAGGCTAATCTATGGAAATAATGCAGATTATAGGGATTAAGGGTGAACCATTCCGTAACCGCTATTTTGTTGTGGACCGAAACCGAAACGAAACCCATATTCGATTTTAAATTTAGTTTAACTACGGAATCGGAACCGCTAAAAATTGAAACAGTTTTTAGTTTATCTTTTTTTTTCTTCTGATTTCACGGTACAGTATGGGTTATAGCGGCAATTGGGATGTAGCGTCATAATCGTGTTGGTCCATGGAATTACCTATAGCAGACAGTAGAGCTGTCTGCTTCCCCACCTCCACATTGGAATTTAGAGTAGTTGAGATGCTCACCACATTCGTAGTTCGCACACTGCCACCGAGATTGGTAACAATTATAACATAACTAAACTAATTATACAATTATTTATGCAGTTAGTTTGAGAACAAATTATACAAATTCCGTTTGCATTAAGTATGTTCCCAATCGACGGCAATGTACATCAAAGTTTTGCTCTAAAAAATACCAAAGCTAATATATAACAAATAGCCATAAATAATCGCCTACCAATACCGATGCTCATTGTTCATGTTCACTGAATACGGAACCGAAAACTAGCTAGCAGCCGTCTGAAAATCTACGAATGTCCTAAATATATCACGTCATCTACACTACTTTCGGAATAGCAAACCTATTGCAGTGAAATTACCCGTTAACGCACAACACTAATGTTACAGTGATATTTCTATTAGGTTGCCTGTCTTAAAGTAACTAGTTTGTAACTAAGGAAACGTTGCCATGATGCGTGTTCATGACATTAGTTGCCATTGAGGTTATGGCATAAAGCGCCTTATTAACGTAATGAAAACTTTTATTGTCAAATTGAAGTTTGTGTATGAGTAGATATTGTGCAACATAGCGTCAACGTCATCAATCAGCTGCAACGATTCGTTCGGTGAAAATCCTATATATAGTTTGTTTTTAAAAGAATAAATACCTTTTAAAGCACATATTTTCTGTCTTTATTTTAGAAAGTCATATTCTGAATTTACAATTTAAATTCACATCCTGTATAGAGTCGCACTCTATCTTCACAATTTGAACTCACACTGCATATTACAAATTGTCACATCCATCAGTAACTCACATCCTGTATATTACTTATTGCGCGCACAACTAGCAGCGCCCTCTCGCCAACCTCGGTGGCAGCGCACCGAACCACGCTATTTGCGCGCATCACTAGCAGCGCCCTCACACCAATCTCGCTGGCAGTGTTCCGAACTACGAACGTGGTTGGGGTTATTCTTCGCATCTCAACTACTCTGAATTCCAGTGTGGAGATGGACGAGCCAGAATCGGTGAATACCGAATGATCGAATGATCATTCGATTATCAATCATTGGAAGAAGATGGTTGTAGGACTTTTTTTTAGGTCCTCACTTCCTTTTTTGTCGACATCGAACACGATCATTCCAATAAAGCTCATAATTGGTTATCATTCATATAAATATCATAATCGAATGATCATTCATAATTCAAACGTCATAATCAAATCGTCAATAATCTAATGATGCCTCTTTAGTTATTCGATTATGCCATCACTAATCTCCTCTACTGCAGACAACTAAACAAACATTGCATATAACGGCATCAAATTTTTGTGAACCTCAGGTTTAACGTCAATTGAAATACATATTATTTACAGTAGAATTCACTCGAATTGGTGGAAGGCCTTTGCACGTTGCACATGTCATAAGCTCACTATTCTCACCGGCTGTGGTGCACGCACTACGCACACACATACTGAGTTCCGATTTTTGTAGGAATCACGGGAACAGTGGGAGCGTCTGTCTTATGTGTGAATGTATGTATGAATAACGCCCTCGTACCAACGTCACTCGTTTATTTGTTGTTATTTTGATAGGCAATTTTGAAATTGTATGGTTTGAAAATTCGATTTATTTTTCCTATAAATGTTTTACATAGGAAATTTTTATATATTTTGTAATTGTTTGACTATTATTTATATATTAAAAATTTATAGTAAACAAAACAATTATGATGATATTTATTTATTAAACAAAAAAATATTTAGAAATAAACCCCTTTGCAATTTATAACTTGAAAAGGCTTTTGAAATAAAGGCGAAACATCGTTATGCATTTCTATATTTTTCTAAAAAAAAGCTTAAAAACCAAGAAAAAAAAAGAGAACATATATACTAGTCACGAAAAGAAATTTTAAAAGTAGTTTGTGTATTGTTTAGCAGGCTATTATTCAGCTGTACCACAACAGTTACGTCTGCTAAATGCAATCATTGAATCCCCCCTTCGAAGTTAATCACGTTTACATTTTATAATAGCAGTTTGTTTCATCTTCAGATCTTGCTCTTTCATTATATAAAATTTGTATTATTTTTTTTTTTTCAGATTAAATACATGGTTTAACCAATGGCAAGTATTAAATAATTACACCAATCCAATGCAAATAGATAGTATATTACCAGCACTAACAAGGTACCCTACGAAATTTTGTATCTCTTTTTTTATAAATCGTATGTGTTGTAGCCTACATTTAGAAATTTCATCTCTAGAAACATACTTAAAAACCAATTTAGAGAATTATTTCTTCAGCCATACTATAGAGGAATTAATAGGTACGCTGGTGACACCAATTAAGCAACATTTAAGGCAACTGAAATGTGAATGCGAAACTCAGTTGACGTTAGGCTGTCGTGTTCGAGGTCAAAAACGCTTGAACTTATAGACGTGGTTCATTTTCATTTCAATTTTACGGTATTGACTTGGACTTTCAAATGTGATATTTTTAATTACTCTTTGTACCTAAGAATAATGTTTTCATAATGTAAGAAATGCACAAATTTAATAAACTATCTAAGAACCTACCTGTTTTCCGTACTAAATAGTTATATACAGGCATTTCGATTGAAACGAGCCACTTCAAATACCTCTTTACCTGCTGTGATTCCGAAACCTGTCAATTGTCATATCAAGGGGACAACTTTTAATGAGGATTTAAAATCATTCCTGAAGGCGCAGCAACCACCACCCTTAAAATCTTCTGTAGGAAAGATGGGTCATGTGACCACTTATTCAAAAGGTGTTTTAATTCTCTTTACGGCAACATGTATCTAATATTATATTTCAAACGAAGGGAGGAAAGTGCTCTATTGCAGGCCGCGGGCAAATATTATAAACCGAGCCCAAGGCGAGGTTTGTAATTGTCCAAGGCCTGTAATAGCACTTTCCTTACGTGGTTTGAATACTATTTTTTTCCCCAGCCAGTCCAATTTTAACTAAATGTCTAAAGGCGGGTTTCATAATAAATGTCACTTTAGTACTTTAACAAAAGTCTGTGCATTATTTATGACAACTTTAAATTGAAAGTGATTTTAAAGCTTTAAAGTGACATGAAAATCATCCTTAAAAATAATAAAGACATACCTGTGAGTGACGGCCGTCTGCGTCTGACTAACATGCTTGCCTACCGTGATATTGGGAGACCCATCCCGCACAGTGCCGAGCAGTGACGAGATGACTCGATCAACCAGCGGGCAGCAGACTACGAAACAGCTTGCCCCAGTTCAATGTATTTTTGCATATACTGCGACCACCTCCTCTGCCATTAGCTCCGCGCGGAGACCAACAAACGTTTTGAAATCGGTGCCAATGTAGACGTGGTCCCAGTTCGCCGCTTGTCTGCATAAATAACTACAAAACGCGTTTCGTCGCATCAAATCAAAGGAATCGCAACGTTCGTTCTGTACTTAAATGTATGTGTGTGTGTACGTGTATTTATCAGCATTTTTACAGAAAATAAAAGCTTTTTAATCATTAATTTGTGGTTTACAATGGCCATGGCCCGGCGGCTCTTTAAGAGGAGCCGGCCCGTCATTTAACCACCCCAAGTCTCGTCAATGAATAGGGGTGCTATGAGATGATGGCCGATGATACCAACCCATACATAAAGTTTCTGGGGCGTTGTGTATGTGTTTCCCACGTCAAATGGGGGTTGGTGTCACTCCAATATCTGCAGTTGTGACGATTTACTTCACCATTCAATGAAAGAGATGATACAGTAAGTTTCGAGTATTGTTGACGCGCTCGGTCATTAATTCAAAAAATTTCAACCCCCTGTCAACATCATCCTCATTCATTCGCGTAAAAGTGTAATTTTAAAGGGATGAAATTTGAACTTCTTAAGTATTCTACAAACTGATGAACGGCTTACTTCTGATGCTTGAGATACCTGTTGTATCGCCGTCACATTTCCAAGCACTGCGACCTGACCTAAGACTTCGACGTTGAACTCCAATAAACAATCCAAATGTGAGCTAATACCGTACAAATAAGTGTCTAAAGCTGAAAACAGAAGCAAAAAGTGTAGAAAAGCAACATTAAAAATGATAAGTGAACAAGTAGGAGTTACTTTGGTTACCACAAAAAAGAATGCAAAATGACATTGCTATGCAAGAGCAAACTTATTTCATTCTAATTCAATTCTAATCGTGTTTTTATTACTCAACTTGCAAATTATACAGTTTTCGCTTAATGATAAAAAAATTACTTTGATACATGTTGTCGCAATGAGAATTAAAAAGCTTTCGAATGAGTTAGTCACAGAACCTCATTTAAATTTTAAGGGTGGGCGCTGCTGCGCTCCCAGGCTTCACGTCTGTTATTAAGAATCCCCTTGATATGATAATAGGGTCAGGCCCTTCAACAAGTTATACAAAAAACGACTTACTGTACTTCATTTTTGTGTTATACGGTGACGAATGCCTAAAACAATTCAACATTTGGGTTTTATATTTGTGAGTGAAATTAATCCAAAAAATGATAATTTTAAATTGTCCTAAGACGTCACAACTGTTTTGGCAAATAAAAACCTAACAATTTTTGCGTTCGCTCAGTGTCAGGTCAGGTATGATTTAATGGCTTTTGATTTGTATTTAAGCTAGTGTGATTATTTAATAATTGCGTAATATTACAATACATTGGGCAATTATTAAGTATTAGGAAAATATTTTTTAAAAACGCTAAAGTAAGTTTTGTGAGACTATTGTTATAGAATTTATACATCTCAAATAGGTCATTTTCCACAGACAACTTACATTAGATCCTGAATTTGAAACAATTACTGACCAAAATTTAATACAAACAAACCTTTTTAAAACATTGTTTGCAAGTATTTAGTTTCTTTTCCAATTACAACTTTTCACAAAAGCAATCATACACTAGAATAAGAGTCTTTTGAATTCTCGCCACGTAAGAGTGAATGCACCCCTAAAGATTGAAATTCAAAATGGCAACACAATGATAATTATTCCTGGCCTGCTAAGCGATAAAAAATACTTCGGGATTTCTTTGAGCAGGATTTTTTTTCAATTGTTGTATTATAAGGAATGCTAATGCAAAGTTTGTGTATTAAAATGCATAAATACTATACACTTATACATACCTTTCCAGAAAATTTTTGTTTTTTTTACTGTCTTTTTTAAACTAGGAGCATTGAATTTATTTATTTACTATTTTCTATGAGTGGTTGGGAGTGGTTTTTCCTTAAGGAAATCAAATGACGTTTTATTGGTTTTCCTTTTAAGAACTCTTTATTTTGCACCTACTCGCAAAAAGAATTATCTTAGTCTATACAATTTTGCATTCATACTTCTACCTTTTAAAATAACATTTCATTCAGTGCGATATGTTCCTCACAGATGATTGTTTTCAATAATGCATTAATTTTTAACTCCTGTATTTTTTCTGTCGCTTGGTTTGGATCGGTTTCATGTGTCATTGGCTGACTAAATAAGTACCGGAACACCGGCATGGATATGATTTTCTTTTATTCATGTTAGTTTAGTTACTATAGCCAAGGAGGATGGATACATACTCCTAGCTATAACGTAACTTTTTATTAATATAATTAGAAAATCAATTAGTCATATGTAATATTTTATTTATCTGTCGCTTTCAAAATAAAACGAAATAAATATAGTGTATAAAAATGCGTATATTTACAATATCTGGGAGAAAGAAAGGTTACTAAAACTAGGCACTTGTGAAAGCTGTGTTTTAAGGCACTTGGCCCAGTCTTATGCACTACATTAAAAATGTAGGTACACGTGTTATTTGTTGTAAGCATTAGCTGAAGTAATTAAAGGTTTGTTATAAAATTAACGTAGTATTTTTTGTATAATTACACCTTAATCTTAAATTTTACACCCGCTACAATCTAATACTAATCGAGAAACATAGTGCTACCATAGCATTTTTATTTGTTAGATCGTTCGGTTAATTTCAAAATACTAATTCATACATAATATAAACATAAAAAGATTTCACAGAATCAATTTTAAAAGAAAAATGTATTTATTAGTTATAAAATAGTGCTTGTTCTTGGGGGATGCAGTTAGTTAAAGACCTGCAATGGTTAAAATTATTGATAGCCGGGACAAAATAGGCCTCTTAGGTAGTGTATTACCATCCTTACACATAGATAAATCGTAAGTCTTCTTTATTTTAAAGGAAGACTGAAATAAAGGACAGTGACCGTTTGTTTTTGAATGTATTTGGAGAAGGCAAATTAGGGGTGATGTGGTTTGAAAGGAAGAGGAATTTACGCGACAAAATTGGAGTTCAATATTCTCAATTATTTAAAAGTAATGAAAAGGTCCGTTTATGTAAACATTGGGTTAAATAATAAAACCATTGCTCTGTTTTAATTTGATCTGCAGCAATAAGCATAGGTCATTTACTGACCAATGTTATTCGTGGGTTGAATTTTTTTAAAAAAGTAATAGATGTGATCCTTTCTCTATATAACTAAAAAAGAGAAACACTATAAAACCAAAAACTTAATGATATGAGGTATTATTTTATCGTGGGACAAGCGTAAAAAGATATTTAATTGTGTCAAAAAGTAACAAATGTGTTGCAAATGTAATAACAGAAATAATACAGTTGGTGACAACATATAAATATGCAGATATTATTCTGATTTATTATTTTTGCGAGAATTGCATTAGTTTTAAGCTTAAATCAACCATTACAATTTCTTTCCCAAAATCCGTTTATGGATCGACTGGGTTAAGAAAGGTTTAAATAATGTGTGCCTATACAAATCTACTCGAAACTCTGTATTTTCAACTCGGAACTGGACGATCTAATTGGGTGGTCCATTATAAGATTAGGTATACAGTTATATAAATAATTCATATTCATACTTGGATAGGTACAAATCTCTATTTTTTGTGTATTTCTCTATTTGTACCTATCCAGGTATAATTAGTATCTTCAGTTTTATACGTTTTACAGTAAGTAACAGCGAGTAACTTGATTTAACTGTTTTTTGTTTGGTCATGTTGAACTAATTTTTTTTATGCTAATGGGCAACTAAAATTGTTGGAATTGGATTAACTGTTTGCTCAGGTTTGTATACACATATTAACGGCTGTACGTAACGGTTCACAAAGTAATTCAGATCATTATACCAATTGATAGTGATGGGTTGCTACGAAGCAAATTGCTATTTTGTACTATTGTTAGCTACTACAAAATAGCAGTTTGCTTCGTACAAGAGAGAATTCGTTGTTGAATGGCGTTTTGAAATGTTGTTTAAAATAAAAAAAAAACACAAAATCATGTTTGCTTGCTTCTCTTTTTTGTGTATTTTTTCTAGACGTTCACAACCATGTTTTTTTGCGATTACACCGCGATCTGTTACGAATCGAAAAAAAAGTTTCAAATAAAAACTACATACTTGATGGCGTAGAATCAGAATACCTATTTAAGGAAAACTGCTACAAAAAGTAGCAGCTTTTTTAAACTGCTAACCAAAAGTAGCAGAAGCACGTTGTAGCTGCTAACCTAAAGAAGCAGTTTTATACATCACTACCAGTTGCTATGATTTTTCAAAGGAACGAACCAGAGTAAGGAAACGGTCATTCATGAGTTCACACTACAATAGAGTGGAATCACACAGAAACATGGGTCCCAAGAATTTGTTCTTGCCAAATATTACTTCTATACTCGGTTTTTTTTCTTATTTCATGACTAGACCCTTTACACTAGTAGTATGAGCACTAAAGCTTGTATATTAATACTAGTGATATGTAATATTTATAAATCGTTTGCTTGCAAACTTGTTAGGCTTAGTAAAAGTTAGCTGTATGTATTTAAACATTCAGGTTTCTATCACACACATGCTTTCCATGGTTCCATTTACGCGCTATTTCCATGGAACCAATTACCCGCGCAAATGGAGGAATTACTGTATAATAATTGGGCAAATGAACACTGGCGCACACTTATCGCACTCAGCAATCACATCCTCGTTCGGCTACTTGCTACCCCAAATGGGTGTTGGGTGGAACCGTTTGCGAAATCCAGTACGGGAAAACGCATTTTTGAAGACATTGAAAGACTTATTCGTGTTCACCGGATGGTGCAGTAACTAGAATGATAGCAAGCGAAAAAAGTGAAGTGTAAAAAGGTGGCCTTGCTCTGAACTAAATGCGTCTAAAGCAATACGGAAATAAAAATTACCTAAAAATTACAAAAAAATGGACAGACACATTACAAAACACAACCTATACATTAGTACTAGTTTATCTATGCCATACATGAAGTTGTCGAATTGCTTGCAGTTTTATCCTCTTCAAAATTTTATGTAATTTATAGACTGCGGATTTCTCACGACCAGCGAAATATACTGACAGCTATATGCAGAAATTATTATAACATTCGAATCATCATTCATTTATTGTGTCGCACTCCATTCCACTTGTCGGCAATAGAGGCATCAGGAATTCGTAGTAAAGTAATACACATTTTTTAAATAAATATCGAATTATAATTAAAATATCCGGTTAAACGTGCGACTTAATACAGCAGTCGAGAAGAAGAACAAATGTGAGATTTTTCATTTCTACTGCCATTAAGTGACAATATTATAAAAATCAAAAAATAAAACAAGTTTGAGAATATTATGCATTTATATGTGATTGTCATCTATGAACAAGAACGGACAGCTAGCAAATTTTAACTGTAGGGAATCGCCACATCTTCCGAGTTCGTTCTAGTCAATAGAAAGCCAAATTCGGCTCTCGTCAAAATAATTCTTAACAGGCATTCGAGAAATTTCGTGATTTTTATAACCTACGTGAAAGCACATTCAAGCGAATAATAACTGTGATAAAGAGTATGTCAACCTAGAGTTACCAAACCAACCTGTGCTGCTAGGTCTTTTCAACTGACAGCGGAGTTATAAAATAGCGGTATATTTGAAAATCTAAACGGTAAATTTAAAGAATAGAACATAACAAAATTGATAACAAGGAAGAGAAAATAAGAAATACAATAAAAGAGGTTTGTCTTTTATAAGCGTTCAAGATCTTTGTTACAGCACGTTTTACTCGCCTTACTACTAAAATATTTTTGAGATAAGTAATGCACAATAAAATATTTATATAAATCGCCCCGTTTCTCATGGAAGCAAAGAAAAATAGAGGTTAAAAATTCATAATTTGTCTAATTGAGTATGTGAGAGTAAGTAAACCTAATTATCTCAATTTGAGATTCAGCATTATTCATTTATGTTAATAGATCAAAAACAAACTCTTACCTCCTGCCTACGTTTGCTAACTGCTCAAATTTAAAACATTGCCAAATATTACCGGGTATTTTAGCCTTACTCACATAATTAAATCGTTGTTAAATACAGAATACAGATTAAGTAAACGACATACAAATCATTCATGATCAATTTTAACGAAATCGTTAACCGGCGTATATGTGATACTGATTGTATTCTTTCTTTATGAGCCCATCAAGAAAAACGTGTGTTCCCTGTGTGTAGGAATGCGACCTTCAGTTACTCTGAAACGTTCCTTGGAATAAACACATGCAAGAATGGTGAACAAATAATAACAAAGTCACCCATTGTATGCGAAGTACTAAAGGTAATCGCCGATACACAAGTATATTTATTCAGAATGTACACGAGTCACATGAAATATGTGCAAATTTTATATATGTATATATAAACAAGACATTCGTCATTTGTCCTAACAATTTTATTAAACTTGAATAAAAAATCTATTGCTCAGTTATTACATATACTTTACCCAACCAGTGAACTTCAAATTATAATTACACATTCAATTTCATAATTTTGACATGTTTATTTGGTTCATGTATTAAGGTTTTGTATTTCATTAAGACATTAAATCGTTGAAAGCTAGAGCGGTTTAAACTAAGATGACAGTAATAAATTAAATTTCTATCATTTATCTTCTAAAATACTTCTTTATGATGGAATTTTATTTATTAGCTAAGGGATATCAATTTTATTAAATTTAAACATCTCTAGATTTCAACAAGCTTATAAGATACATTGCAATTATTACAAACAAAATATAAATAATTTTTTTGTGTTCTTTTTATTAGTAAATACTATGTGATGTGCAGAGTAGGTAATACATTTTTTTACACTCTTATAAAAAAAAGGAGAAATTAACAGAGTAATATAGACAATACAACAAATTGTTGCTCGACATAAAGAACTTCTTTCTTTCTTAAAAAAGTATATCTTTCTATTATATATATATATCTATAAAATTTTATATACAAATATTTTAAAAACTAATGTTTCATTTGAGATATGTAGTTTACTATATTACCTTTCACTTATAGAAATATTTATGTATAACGGATTTTTTCCGAAATACAAAATGATCACATGAAATAAAATAGAATATTAGACTTAAGATATTAATCCTTTTACCTTACTACGTTAATGTTAGTTGATATTTTATTAAAAACTATTATCAATAAAACCAGACATTTTAATAGTCTCTCCAAATTTGACCAAATACGCTTTTTTTTAGTCCTAAAACCAAATGAAATTATCAAAATTTATGTTAGCAGCTATATTTTTCAATAGTATCGTCTTGCCACAAATTGTTTCTTCGTGAACTTTCGTGAAAAAATAATTAATTTAAATTTTTAAATTGTAATTCACATTGTGAAAAGCATCAAGGATTAATGTTTTTCTGCTAACACTGTTACTAATAAGGCAAATTTAAATAAAATTAATAACAGCGTTAGCAGAAAAACATTAATCTTTGATTTATTTAAAATTATTTTTAATGATTAAAACATGATGATACATAATATACAGGTTTGCTAGTTTTCATGAACACTATTACTATACTAGTAGATACGCGGTCGACATAGTCACTGCGTGAATATTTTAGTTGGGGAAAAATTTAAGTATTTTCACATTATAAGACTAAGACATGTTGAAGATATACGAAAAAATTAGTAAATAAGATTTTTAAAATGGATTACAGTATTTTCCGCTATAGACTACTACTGCAACCAGATTTACAATAAGTTGCTTCATTTTTGAAGAACCATCACCAAGCTTTATTTTTTTTACGTTTTCAGTTTCTTTTTCTACACTTTTTAAAAGCTTTCAATATGTTTGCATTATAATTAATAACACGGCCCTGAATAACAGCGCAGTCACTATTTTTTTTAACGTTTTTTTATTAATATTAAAAATAATACAATTTTTAAAAAATATCTCTGTATTTATTTTCAACTTGCAGATAAGTTACAACAGGAAATCACAATCGATAAAATAAACCCCATGTACTATCAATTTTTTTTTATAAAGTGACTTTACGTAAGCGTTAATTCATAAATAATAATAATAAAAAAAAATAAGTGTTCTTGTGAAAACTAGCTAGTCTGTACAACGCTATCTAGAGTGTTTAACCGAAAATGTTAGCCAATGCCTACCACCGATATTTTATAAACTTTGTCACGTTTGTTTGATGTATAAATACTAAGCAACAGTTGACTGCTGCTATTGTACGAAAAAATTTGTACAATTGAACGTCGTTGATATTATCGCTTTTCAGAGTTACAATGGTAAAATATATGAAAAGAACCGGTTTATCTTGAGTAAGAGGGATTAGGCGCTATAGCTTCCGTTATCATATGCACGATAGCGGAGGGTATCGTGCTGCTTTTTTCCTTAATGTACATACATACCGATATAATCTGTGCAAAATCAATCACGAGAAGTCTCCTAAGTCATCTAAATCATTCAAACAGTCATATAACAAGGCAACATCCAAATAATGCAGGAAATTAACAAATGGGAGGCGCTGCACGCTGCAACAACTAAAAATGAGCGGAAAGCGCACATGCGTATTATAACAATCGACTTTGCAGTAATGTAGGTGTATTTCAGAGGTGAGACTTGTAATTAATGATGAAAACGAAGAAAACTAAAGCAGCGAAATCGAGCTATGCTAACTTATTTTGGTAATTAATTACAAAGCATTACCTGTTGTTCGTTTTACCAACCTAGTGCGGACACGTACTCATTTTTTTTTCTCATTTCAGTTACTTCAAAAATAAAGTATGCATAATTTCCTTTGATTTAGTTTGAAAAAATTACCGCTATTTTTTTATTATTGTTGAAAGAAAGATTAACACACCATATCAAAAAATGTATTTCAAATTTTAATAAATGTTTACATTAACTTTTTCTGACGCCAAAAAATCTATGCATATCGTCACCACAACACTTTTTCATGTAAATCACTATTTAATATCAATAAGTTTGCCGTGCATGAAACTTAGAGTGTACTTAAGTTGAATTAGTAGCAGCTAAACTAAAAAAAAAAAAAAAAAAAAAAAACTTTTTAGTGCAAAAAGTTCAAGTAAGCCACATGAACACAACTGAACATTTCCGCACTTGACAAGTTGACAACAATTTTAATTTTATAGAGAAAAGTAAAAAAAAAAGCGAAGTTGTGTATCGTTACTTTGTGCATCAGCCTTTAGAGACGAGGATAAAACGATCATAAATCCACCATTATATCTTCACATAATTACCTTCTAACCCAGGACTTTTAAGGCCTTCAAAGCGCCTTAGGCTACAAAATCAGCTAGCGCCCACTGCATAACATGTATTTTTTTCATTATGTAATCATGGTACCTAATGGTTATACTAACACCAATAGACTGGCCGTCTTTTAAAGAACCTTTTTTTATTATTTTTAGGTTAAACACAATAATATCCGTATATTTCCCCGTGCGCACCTCTCGCGGCGCTCTTTAAAAATTTGGCGCCTGAGGCTTTAGCCTATTGGGTAAAACGTCCATGCCTAACTCACAACAAATGTTTTTTCAATACAGTTAACATTGCCAAATCATCTCGACGAATACGAGCTATTCACTTGATTCCTTACTTTCTTACATTTTGGAAGTAATTTACTCATTCGATAACTACATTCACAGCTAACAGAATGCAATTAAAATCAAAGTGTTCAAACTGGCTTAACACTCTACTTTCCACAGGACACCTGCGACACTAAAAAATTCAACGTTTCATGCGACATGAACACAAAAAGTCTTAAAGTGCATAATAGTGTGAATAGTTTATGCGACGCGAACAAACCTAGTATTGTTTGGAGTACAACCGCAATCTTTATCAAACTAAACACTTTCTTAGGCTGCGTTCCGAGTGGCGCATAATGCATATTATGCGTCTGATGTAACGATCATGCGTCCGATTTAACATGTATGCGTGCATAAAAATTGCCGCGAAGTCATTTAGACCCTTGACAGAGGCTAGAATGGAACATACAACGTATCGACAAGTAAATCGGAACGCTCACAGTTTTCTATGTATTTCAATGCACGCATCGCATAAAATGCGCGACTCGGAACGCAGCCTTAAATTAACATTAGAAAATTTTACTTTTCCAATTATCTTTAGAAAAGTTTACAAAAAAAAATAGTAAACTAACATTATAAATTGAAGTTATTTAAAATCTTTGAAATGATGTATAGACGACTGGACTGGCAGAATATTTTTTATTATAGTAGTAAAAAAATACAATTTAGACTCATACAAGGTGGTTATTACAACCATTTACATCCTGTATGTTCAAGTTCCCAGTAATTACAACAAATAAAACCACCGATGGTCGACGTGCAAATTAAAGAACAAAGAAAGGCATCTATGGAGTTGGTTTGTCAGAACAGGAACAGAGTATACACATTATTTAACTGTACCAGTGCTAACAAACTTTTTAGTTTACTGCAATTTTATCTTATAACACATCGATACCAAAGGTTGCCACTTTCTTTTTATTATTCAATCGCTTGGTGCGAGCGAGACTTAAACGCGGAACTGTATATCGTTCATGGTGGACCCTTACTATAACAGTTATAAGAATCTTCTTGAAAACGTTCAACGAAAATTTTTAAAATACTATCTGTCTATTTTATGTTTTAACCAACGTCATCCGATTTTTGTCCGTATGATCAATGATATTCTGTCAAATCGAACTTTATTACAGATTATCTTATGCGCGGCTTACAGTATTAGTTTAAATTCGATTTTATATCCCCAATTAACCAAAATAACTTACCCACTCAAAACTTTACAGAAGGCTTTATGTTCTAAAACGATCAATTTTTTCTTGCAAAATATAGAAAGAAAGCGAAAAACGGGCGAGAAATCACTAATAATAAACCAAATACACAAACTAACGACCGCTATATGTAGATTGATAATTTGACAGGTGTCATAATAGAATCCGGGAAAAGGGTGCCACTATTTTTAGTATTGTACTTAAACAAAGCAGATGATAGAGCTATCTCTATTCTGTTCACATTCATGAAATTAATCCTTTGTATCTTTTCTGTAAGACATGTGGAAACCTGCTTCTTTTTTCAATGGCAATTCAGAAAAATGGTCAAATCAGAAGATTGTCTTTACTCGTATGATACATCAACGACGTTGGTTAAAATATAAAATAGACAGAGAGTATATTTATTTTCGAACGCCTGGTGTGTACTCTGAATGTGGCTTCTCTCAAAGCTTAAGAAACGAGGCGGTCTGTACAGGGGCTCAAGTTTTTATTTCGTGTTGTTCATGGTCTACTCTAGGTCCCCTTGTACATTATAAATATAATTTTGCCTCGGCGAGGAAACACTCATTTTGCAGTACTAAAGCGGCAGGAAATCATTGGTCTACAAGGTTCGCACTCATTATTCACATGACAGACCGTGTAATAAATTTTATTAAGTTACGGTTCAACCATGCTAAGATGAACTGGTGTCTTCATTGCACTTATTATTGATAAATAGATATTAAGGCCGTTTTACACCTAGCTATTTATTGCGCAATGTATTGGCCGATTTAAAATTTTACGTGTATAACACGGATTAAATACATGTTATACACGTACAATTTTAAATTGGCCAATAAATTGTGCAATAAATATTAGTGTAAAACAGCTTTAAACTAGAAAGAAAATTACAGGAAAAAATATTCTCGGAAACTGTCAACATACTAAGTATGAACATGTTGTACCAACTTGTAGGTCAACTCCGCTAGTGTCAAAATTTCTTTTCTATTTTTAATTCAAAATTTTTTGGATTTGTGTGAAGATTTGTCGGCCCAAAAAACACTGTGTATCACACGGCCAGAAACTCTTTTGCGAGTATTCATACTTGTGGGCCTCGACTACCGCCTCGCCTCACAAACCGCACTCATACTCGCAAAACTGTAGTTTCTGGCCTAGTGATACAAATAACTGTTCTTGAAGCTGTTTCTTGTTTTATCTGATTTTTCATCCTTTCCATCGCTTTAATTCGTTTATTCGCAGACTTTTAAATTTGATTGTAAATTTTACGTACATTGGTTGTTTAATAGATATCACCCACACACTGGTATATTTTTTATTTTATACAACTGTTTTAACTAGGGTAATCAAAGTCAAGTGTCTGAGGTTGGAAAAAAATTTAGTTGTCCTCATTGGGTATTTGGCTCAACGGATTTCAATATATATATATATATTTTTTAATATTAGATCAAAACAAAATAGCTTGCTAAAAAATACGATTGTAGGTGAAATGCTGCTGGAATGAAAATTTACTTAAAAGAATGAAATTAGAATAGCTCTATTTAGCCGCTTCGTTTTCCTTCTCTATCTTCATAGTAATCTAAGAGAGAAATTTTCTACAACATATAATTAATGGTTTATCTAAAAGGACCCAATCAATAGCTACCACATTATACATTTCTAGTTTTCAATTTACTGAAACAAATGATAAAAATAGGTGTGAACAATATTTTTCGTAAAAAGTCTCTTTACAACAAACTTTTACACCGAGTATTATTCCGAAAATTAATAAAATATAGTTTAAAATTTATAAGTTCATCAAGTTAGAACGCTAAAAGAAGGGAGACACTTTAACGCAGTCAGAGGAAATATCACACTTTCAACATTCACCCGATAATACATAAAATGATGTTATTTTAAAAAAGCGATTTTCAACTGGAGCTCGTGTATAACGTTTTTTCTTTAAATGTAAAAAAAAATAGTCTAGTATTAAATAGTATACGTATACGCAATTTAAAGCTTAAATCAAGTAACATAAACGTAGTAATTTATGTGCTCTGAATCATTCAACAGCAAAGCCGCATGTTTCTTCGACAGCTTGTGTTAATTTATCAGCTAGTGTTTGATAGCAATCGTATGGAGGTATATCAATCCTATTAAAGCACGTGTGGGCTTTAGGCAAGTTCTGCGGCGAAACGTCAACACAATGAATGGTGAAAAGACGGGGACCTGCTGCACCCGTGCTTCCTTGTAAGGCTTTGAAACCCTGTAATGGAACCCTCGAGGAACCTGTTACGAATTGTAGTAAACGAGCTCTCATTTCTTCGGAATACGATTCGACAACTTGCCAGAACCACTGAACAACTGGTGTTTCAGGGGTGCAATGTTTTAGGCGTGTATTTGCTCTCCAATCAGAAATATCTATTGTCGCTATACCGCTGATGACTAATTCTAATTCTCGCTCATCGAAAGGTCTTAATAATGTAGCAGGTATAAGTTCCGTAAAACCTTTTTGTAATGTCAAAAATTGTTGTTCTATACCTCGCATAAATCTGTAGTTAACATACAATTTAACATATTCGCGTTTGTTTTCTTCAGTAACAGCACAACCGGCTCCACTAGGCTTCAATTCATGCACCTTGATAGCCCCAAAGCTATTATTTTCAACAGAGAATGTTGTATCCAAAACACCATCGATGTTATTTTCCCTAAATTTTAGCAAAAAAATGTATATGACACCTTTTAAAGCAAAATTAGAAATACTTACAACATCCACGTTAAACTTCTATGTAATTCGGGGTCAACACCTTCTATGTCTTGTAATGTAATCGGCTTGTTCAGCAATTGTTTGTAAAATGGTGTTGTAAACCCTCCTTCTAGTTGGTGATTATGAAACACAGCTATTCCTAGAACTCGACCAACAAAATGGAAGTACGATAAATGTTCCGGATTAACTGAGGAATCTGGATTTATTTGCAATGTGTAGTGATCGTCTCTACTATATTGGAATAGACCGTACTGAGGGTTCAACATTTCACGTGAAAGTAGGTGTAACCATTCGCGTGCTACACCGCCATAATCCAAACCTTCTTCACCACGGAATTTTACCATAAGTCTTTTTCGCATGTCTTTTGGCTTCATTCTCATTATCAGTCTAAAATATAAATATATATTTTATGTTACAGTAGCTCTTATCTGGATCGTTTTCATTTAAAGTATACATTTGCGGCCTTTGAGATTTTCGCTTAAAATTACTTTTTATTTTCCTTTTTGTCGCCTTATTCTTTGCAATGATTTAGAACGTATTGAAAAAGTATAGTAGAAAAGTTACGTTTCAAATAAAAAATATTTAATTGAGACTAGACCATACAACGTAGAGCCAAAAATTAAATTCATGATCATCAGTTATTCTTTTTTAATAATAACGAATATTTTTAAAAAGTTTAATGTCATTGCTCTTTCTCCTTCTTAGTATTACGAAGGTTTTGTTTATGTTTTTTTATTAATTATGTATATAGTGTTCTTTTCATTGCCCGGCTCAAGACTTTTGTGAACTAAGCTAAGTCCAATTATATATGCTGTTTTCTAATTATCAGAGGTCTCAAGTAATCTCACTCAGTTACGTTGTCTCAGTTAAAATATCGTTCCGTTTAAGTTTAATTAGATCACTAAGCGGGATTCGTTTAGCTTCGAGTGGGAAGAGATAAAAACCTATAGCCATAATAGCATTTGAGGTTAGATTTTAAATATTTTATCTGACAGAGACTAAAAACAATAAACGACATTTAAAAGGTGAACTACTGAGCAGAATGAAATAGAGTAAGTAAGGTAAGGAATGAGATCAACCGTCATATCGGTGTGTAAGTATCCAAGTCTTCCAATTTAAACAATAGCTTTGTTCGAATTTAAGCAAACAATAGTTTTGTTCTTCCTAGATGAACTGGCTGCACTAGTTCAAGTGGCGTACACTGAAAAATGCTGCATTGTGTATCGTCGGTTGCCTATTTTTCGCAAATCTATCTATCGAAATTACGCAAAAAAATAATAAATTCTTTTTTTAACGGAGTCGTTCGAAATGAATTATAGTTTATCGATAAAGAAACCGAAAACAACATTTTTCGCATTAAAACTAAAAAAAAAGATTTTAGTAAAATTGGTAGTATTTCTTTTTATGAATTAAACTCATTAACTATTGAAAGTACAAAATAAGAAAAATTGAATCGTCAAGAAGCTGTCTCATGTGGTAACGTTTCGCATTATCAATGAATTCTGAGACTAACTCAATTGGCACCATTGTAAAAACAATTATAGATGATAGAGCGACAAAGCGCAGAGCAACGTAAACAAAACATAACCACAGTATAACACACTAAGGACAAGCTGGCAAAAATCCATTGTTCTTGAGTGGTCCGTTTTGAATGACTTTCAGCCCAGTTTCAAGCTGTTGCCGGAAATTTTCAAACGTGTAGAATAATTTATATTTTAAAGGAAGTAGAAAAATAGATTTAAAAAATACACAAATTTATGCGTTTATTACTCTGATTTTGTTGCAAATATTTATGAACAGTTTATAGTAATTTTTATTCGATACGATTCCAGTAAAATATTGTTTGATTAAGTGATACATATATTTGCAAGTGTTTTACGATAATTATATTCATATTCTTTCCTTTTTGTGAAATACATCTTTGTTTATATTTTTATAGTGTAAAATATTCTTCCAGGAATAAATATGTTGTGGTTCTTTCTCAAATGAATTAATAAAAATGCAACAGGTTCGATGGAAGGGACTTTCAAACTTCAAACACGAGTACACAATAACTTTTAATTAGGGTTCAAGAGTTATGACTATATCATTCAGTGCGATACAAAATATTCCTTTTATTCGACGACTTCATTTCTAACATCCGACCCCGGCATTGTTTGTCAACAATAATGTCGGGGTGCACAAGTGGATAGAGTTCAAACGTAGACTATATTAATATCACAATCGTCCTATAATGTGAATAAATGTGATTAAATTTATACCAGTATAATGCAGTTCAAGCAAATCACATATTTTAAAAAGTGAGACATAAATGAATTAGGTTAGTTATGTGATAATAGACATCTAGCTTAAAATGTGCATCTAACAAATAAATTGATTTAATGTGACCTAGGAATCTCTGCACAACGATAATAGTTCTTCTATTCATGTACTTTCTTAATTCTTGTCGTTTTATATACATATATTATATTCATTCGGAAATTCCAAGAAACTGCGACCATCGTTAGTATCACAATTTATCTTGCGAGAGTAACTGGCACTACAACATGATACCCATTGGTGTCTTCTTTCATGTTATTTGAGTATTTCACTTAAACTTAACAATATAATATAATAAGAAGTATTAAGATTTTATGGCCACTGGTCACCATCTCTACCTATTACACCAAGATATCATGGTTCATTAAATGTTTTTAAACTGCGGGTAATTCAAAACAATAAATACGTAATAAATAAATATAAAACAGTAAATCATGTAGATTAAACGGATGAGTAAACTAATTTGTGTAGATACGAATAAAACAATAACAAACTGCTATTTTGGGAAGCTGGTGTTTCTAGTGAAGTTAGGTTTAGAAATTTGGAACTTATGACTCATCCATTGTCCTTACTCGGTGTACTCTGACAACTCCGGTGACATAGACTTATCTAATACGAGAAGGCAATAAACGAACGTATTTGGTGTAGCAATCGAGTGTTTTTACTTATTGTCAGTGAATCTTGTAAACTGTAATAAATGGATGTCCACATATGTGGTTGCACAGGTGTGCAAGATTTGACAACCACAGGCCGTGTAAAATTCCAAAGATTTATTTTCACGGGGAAATTGGTGATGGTTTATACATTTAATTTTAACCTAACGTCACTACGTCGGCCAAGAGATCATTATAAAAGGCGCGGAAGAGATGAATACGAAATTTTCTTATTTTACTTATGTTATTAAAGTAACAAATTTACCAATTTTAGAAGTATATAGGAAAAGAATACTACAAGAAAAATATTTCTTCTCAGTATTTATTATTACGTTATTACATATGTTTCTAAATCAATATTTTAGTCATACCTATGCAAGAAACAGAATATTTACAAGATTATTTTGATAGCCTAAAATTGTAACTTGCATAGCACTAAATCATCCATTTATAATGTTATCTCCCTTCTCTGTGATATCTTCTAATAGCACGTTAACAATCCAGACGACATCTTATAACACCATCACAGCCCATCAACATTTCTTTCAAATTTTCTCAAATATAAAACCAATTTCGATTAAGAAACTGTACAGCACATTTCTCGAAAAATTAGATAAATCTTCGCTGTTTGCTGAAGCTAATATGATACCAATCTGGGTGGAACATTTCTTAGAAAAAAAGCTGTGGACTTTACATTCTGACAAGTGTTTAAATGTGTTCATCATACACTTGCAAACGAGAATTCGGATACCGCCCTTTCATCTTCGCTTGTAAGATTTCACACACCAATTCACCTTTTTGTTATGTGCAGTTATGATAGCTGTTTAATTTGTACTTACAATAGACAACACAATGAAGGTGATTGTAGTTTTTGTAAATCCAGATTTATTTAAAATAAATAGGTGATAATTTAGGAGAAAAAAAATCGGGATAAACGCAAGTGGCACAGAAAGATAATCGAAATCGGCAGTACAGCGAATGATGCCGACGTTATCATTGCCGACAGCCGCCAAATAAATCTAGCAACAATCCGCAGCATAGAAAGAGATAGACACGTATGAACAGGTATAAAATGAAAAAGGATGCATATAGTCCATAAGAATATATTCTTTTAAAACTTGAACTAGACTGTAGATAAAGGGTTATCTGGCAGGTTCTCCAATACCTATGGGAACTCCGAATGCATGCTATTTAGAGAAGATACACGACAAAATCAAAGAATGCGATACATTACAGCACATTTCTGCAGCCACATAGGTGCAGATTCATTTTAAAAATAGCAAAAACATAAACATCAGATGTATATCTTTCACTTGTTTTCAGATGAATTCTTTGACACATATCGTAATAGATCCTTATAAAACCAACTCAGTTCATTTCACTAGCAACGTAAACACCCAAATGCTGCACCAAGTGCATTTATCAGATTATTGGTGCTAGCCATTGTCTTATTAGGTTAGGTTAGAAAGTTATGTTTTGCTTAATGTTATGCGTCATTGCTACACTATTTATCGCTACTATGCGATTGTTTTTACAATGTTGCTAATTTAATAACCTATTAGAATTCCTTAACTATACAGCCAAACACAAGGTACTACGATAATATATTTAGAGGGGAATGATAGCCCCCTAAACAGACCGCGCCAAGAATTTACTTTTCCCGTCGATGCGGTTAGCAAGTACTTGTTCGATTATATATATCGACATCACAGTTTGATTCGCCATAGTCAATAGCTCAATTGGTTAGGGGTCCGAGAAGGTGGGGGTGGTTAAAATTCTGCTTGGATTAATTTTCTTTGAAAAATTTTCTCCCGAAATTGTTAACGTAAATCAGTTTTCCTATTTATATTATATTTAACATTTAACCTAAATACTAATACTATTATTCACATACCAAATCTTAGTACTTTAGGTTGATAAAATTAATTATTTTCTCGGTTCACATACTTTGTAATATCACTCCACACCATATTAATGTCGAGTTTTCGAAAAATCAAATGAATGAATGATCATCATTAACGTCCATATCTATCAGACTACAACCAAAATTCCTTTAACCCTTAACTGCGGTTGCCCCACCCTTTCGCTCTCATAGCTGTAAGCCAATCACTTTACCGTTCATTATCGCAGTTCCTTGTGTTTATCTGTACATAGTAAACTATATTTCATTTCGAAGGAATTCGTTAAAAAGAAAGAATTCTTTGTCCATTTTTTGCGTAATTTTAGAAATTGGATTTTCGAAAAATAAGCAACCGACGATACACACTCCAGCACTCTTAAGGCACTTGGTTACCGCATGCTAAATTGAAATTCTGGGTTAGCACTTCATTTACATTTGTATCCATATACACCTTACAGATAAAATTCTGCTGGGGACCCGGAGATTTTGCGTTACACCACTGAAATAATTTTTCTTTTTGAACAATTTGATTATTACCTAAATTACAGAAAACATAGGAAGTTTTCCTTTAGATTTGAGATTATTACCAATATGCCGCTCATATGGTGGTCTAAAGGAATAATATATACAAATTTGTAATGGCAGATAACTCATCCATCCTAATGTTATTGCTATATATGTAAATTAATTATAATTGAACTTACCTGTAACTTTCTTCAAAAATTTCATTCCTAGACACCTCAAGCCTACAATGTCCACTTTGCGGCTGCAATGAAGTCAATTCAGCCCTCAATGCTTTCAGTTTTCCCACTAAATCTCTCCTATATTTCGGTAGTAATTCGGAATCATTTAGTAGGCCATGTGGTAAATCGTTCTCTACTGGTCTAATTCGCGGCGACGTAACGTTTGTCGAGGTTGAAGGAGTAGGTACGTTAGTAGAAGATGTAACAGACGGTGTTGTAGTTTGACAACTAGACGCAATAGACGTTGTTGTGCAAGAAGCTGCTGGCATGCTTGTTGTGACTGTTGTAACAGCAGCGGTTGAAGTAGATGTATTACTAATACTTGGACTATTTGGATTTTTATTTCGTAGTAGATTTGATAATATCTGGGTGTTCAGTCTAGGGTCGGTAAACTGGGTAGTTCTATTGTTATGATCAACAAAATAGACCTAAGGGAAAATGTACAGAAAAAGGTATTTATATTTTCACAAGTGTTACTTTACCCGCCCTGAAGCAGTTTGTCTCATTTCCCAACCAGGCGGTAATGGGCCTAACTGATCAAGACTAAGTCCAAGAGGCGCCAAATCTTTAGGAATTCTGGGATCATGCCATGTTGAAACACCTGTAGGGATGTGATAAAAATAAACTTGGCCTTGTTGAGTTGTTCGCAATTCTAAAATAGGAATACATAAAGAATCTCAAATAATGAAGACGAATTCGTTATTTACCATATCCAGGCGGTAGATCAAGTCTGGTGGTAGTTGGACTCGTAGGAGATTGCACTGGGGAGGCTATTTGTGTACCTTGTATAGAATTTCTATTCCTAGCACCTCTTCTTCTACTACTTCCCTCATTTCTTCTGTCCTCGCCACTTCTTTGTCTTCTTTCTCTATGCTGCCTTTGTGGATGCGCCACCTGCTGTTGAACTGGGGAGGCAACCTCCACATCAGATTGCTCTGTGCCATTCACGCTCACATTTGATGCATTGCAACTAATATTATTTGGAGCTGGTATTACAGCCGTCGAAGTAGCGGACGATGCAAAATTTTGTCTTTGTGGCGTTGCTGAAATATCAGCTTGTGCTGGTGTACTATTCACTGGTCTCAAAGCAGCTGTCTGTTCTTTCTGCGGGCTAACAACGGGTGAAGTCGGAGAAGTGCTAGAACTAGGACTTACATCTACCAGAACGGATATCTCGTCACTAGAGTTATTATTTACGGGTTCTTGTAAGCGGGTGTTTTCAACGACGTTGTTATGATTCGTATCTTGATTACCAAGGTTACTCCTAACATTTCTGCTTGCGTAATTTCTAGGCGTCTTACTGGTAGCTTGTGGCTTAATCCATTGAGTCGACTTAGTGATATGATTTACATAGTATGGACGCCCATTGTCGGTACGTCTTTCTTCCCAACCATGAGGAAGTTCATCATTACCTATTGGTGAATTCTCTCGATCAGATGGTCCTTTTAAATCACCTAATGGACCTACTACTGCTAAAGGTATACCTCCTGACGGCCCATCTCGAGACATTAACGATATTATTATTTGACCCTTCACAAGTTCGCTGTCATCTTGATGTAATTTACCCAAATTCAAACGCTGATCTAGTGAAACATAATCGTCTTAATTTCTAATTAATTTACATGAGTATAGATTAATTATAAATAATAGATCTATTCAAGGTAGGTATACAGAGTTAGAATAAAGTTCGATTGGCTCCATTTGTAAATAATTTCTTTTAAATTTGGCCAAGTATTTGATCGATATTTTTTTAAATTCTTTTCCACTTGGGATTTATCAAGAATTATACCAATATTAGTTTTGTAAATGGAATAACTTCCATGGAGTATGGTTATAGGTCAATTTCGTAAGTTACATAATGTTTCATGGCGTGAAAGACGATGGATTACTAGAATTCGAGTTGCTGCTTGTCTATTGAATTGTTTAAATCCGAAGTTTCGATAGTCTTTCTACTGCCGTCATCAGAGTAGCCCTGATAGACAGTGGTTTGTTAGTTACATAGTTTGCGATGGAAATGTATTCGCTGTCAGATATGAATTGCTTATGCGGTTGTTCTGTATTGTACAGTGTTCACACTACTGAAAAATATGGTCGTATACTGGCTTCTCCGGGATAGGTATATATCATTTGGGACTTATATACAGATGGAAAAAGCCAAAACATCAACTCATATTACAGAGCTTCGCTCATTCACTCTACAGTTAGATTACTGTGATAAAAATTTTGATGAAAGAATAAAACTCCATGAGTAAAATCATTTACAATTATTCTCAACTTTTGGAAATATTTACTTATATCGAAAGTCGACCTTAATTTAATCAGGATGATTTTGTTTTAATCTTTCTCTAGACCCAAGAATTTTTGTAGATCTAATGATGTAATAATTACGGCGGTACAACAAAAAAAATTCAACATGCGGGAATCTATTGAAAGAACAACTAAATTTTATACGGGCGTTTACAAATTAATCGTCAAATTAAATATTTTGGACAAAATAGTATCATTTCAATTAAATAAGGAAGCTATCGACTTCCGGTGTAACGAAATCTTTCCGAAATATTTTTAAATGGTTCTCACCAAAATTCTTGTCTTAACTGCAAAAGATCTCACGGAAAAGATAGTGGAAGAGTTAGGTAAAACACTTTGTATATCTAATTCCGATACGGACTACTTGTTATATTTTTACATTTTCTGCTACAGAATAGTATTTGTATATTAAATGTTGGAAATTGATTTATAATACGCTGTACTAATTTTATCCAGTTTGGATACAACCTTCTGAATGAACTTGAACATCAAAATATAATATTAATTTTTGTATCGTGATTAATGATTAACAAACACAACAAATGACATTATCTCAAAAAAAATTAAAAGTATCGGGCGTTTAGTTACAAAAAAGTGTTTATAATTCGTTCATAGTTCGGAAACCACCCAGGATAACCCATTACTGTTGTGAAAATTTCTACATGATTATTAATGTATCAGTATTATATTAAAATTATTTTTTTTATAGCATTACATAATTTAAGGTAAAGTCAGGTAAGTGTGTAACCGGGGCTAGTGTGTAGATTGGCTACATTTATTTTTAAAATTAAAATAAGGATGTCCTCTGTTATATTACTAATGTACTAAACTTCATAGTAGTTTTACAAATAAAAATTTACATCTCCTAACGTCTATTAACTTAGATATCTTGTAAATTTATCGCACCTTATTAAAAAGGCATCAGTATAGTATTACACTCTTGGCCGAACTAAAGGATAGTGCTATTAATATATAAAATGCGGAACGATTACACACTTGCCCCATTTTGCTGGGTAAGTGTGTAGTATTAAAATTTCTTTTTTTTCTAGTAAACCGTTGATAATTATAAAAGGCGTATCTATTGAAGGCTTACAACTGGGCGTATGTTACGTACTTCTATGTGTAAAATTTATCAAAATGTCTTAGTTATCACTAAAAACACTAAATATTCTCTAGTTTAACATAATTTGCAGCTTTAATAATATAAGAAAATCAGCAATTAATAGGTGGTTTCTTTTCAGTGCATTTTTTTTTTACGTAAAGAAAGTTAGACCGGATCCTCGGCAAAGGATAGAAAGAATACGAAGAATAAAGTTAACATTAAAGTTTGAAACTTTCTCCCCATTTAACTGTCTCTGCATTTCATACTTTCCGAAATAGCATTCCTATTAATAAGTACATGTAATTGTATATATCTATCATTTTTGTACACATAAATACTAGATTAAACTATGTGAATGGATGGTTTTATAAAGAAAAAACAATCACTACATTTTCTGAGATCTATTTTCTCTCAGTTTCATTTTGGGTGTGTAATCAATGTTCGTTTGAACTTTGACCTCTTTAATTTAGGCAATTGCTTATATATATTTTAGGGTCATAAATACTTGCTATGAAATGAGGAAGAATTGGTTAATTTTATTATGTATTTTTCTCATATATGTCCACATGATACTTACATTATAACTGTTATGATTACTCAACACTGAAGTATTACAAATGCTTTCAGAAAATTCATTTTTCTGGTAGCATAGTTTATCAATCATAATCGCAGTCATTAGGCTATTTTTTTCTACTTAATTGGAATGATTCGGGAATATGATTTGAAATTTATTTTTTACTTCATTAGAATAATTCAAGAAAATGCAATCAATCCAATATTATGTGCAATAATGTACTAATTTAAAATGTTTATTAAAATATTTTCTGTTGATTTTGGTTTAAATAGTAAAATTATGTATTACAATCTGCTCTCTGATTTTAAAGTTGACATCACAATATTGGGATATGCATGTAAAATTGATTTGAGGGCTATCTTTGCTAAATTAGTTGGTGCACACTGAAAGCCATAACAATTAAGCAATGCTATTAAATAATGTCAAGCAAATTCTTTATGTCCCTATTTAAAATAGTGTGAGCAATTTAATAAATTACTTACATCCTGTGTCCTTTAATCTTTGTATTTGTGAATTTAATATCTTAACACATCCTAGAAATCCACTGCCTTGCTTCTTTAATACTTTACGATAATTCCACACAGATATAGTAATCGTGTCTTTTTGTCCAATGTACAAATCGTAGTGAGAGTTCCATTTCGGATCTAATGTATTTTTCACTGCTTCTGTGGAATGACATTGTCCACTTCCATCCACTGATATTTTTACGAAAGGATCCGGCAATCCTAAATAAATAATGAAAACAACTTCTTGTGTGTTTCTAAGTAAATAGTCCACAGTAAAACTTACGAAATAAATCTTTCCGCACGAGATTCTTCGCACACAGAACTGTAATAATTGACACCGAAATTAATGATTAACTCGTTACATCATAAATTAATATAAAAAATACTTGGGAGGTCCCCCTACTGAGGCCATATTGCCTAGTTTGACAACATGTCAAAGATTACCAAATACTTCTTAAAAGAGCAAAGGCAAAGATATAGTTTTGATGTTCGTTGGTTACTTACTCGTCAGCCTTATTTTCTGAGCACCATTTCGACGATTCGAAGGTGTATTGGACATTTTAAAAGCATTTAACTAGTTGTCAACACATCACTGGTCTCTACTTAGACGACGCCATGTTTAGCTAAATTCTATAACAGCGCCCCCTAGCAGTGTATAGCTTAGATAATGGCCATTCAAATTTTTGTAGCCTAATTTTAAGCGTACAAACCAAAAACGAAATAAAGATGTTCATAAATTTTTTGGTACTATTTATTAATATATGTATTAATATTCATTACTTAGTTTCGATAACTGATCTTTCAGTTGCGCTATTAGTTTATTATCTTGACGCTTTTCTTCCATTGCTCGTTGTTGATTTTCACTTAACTTCTTTTTGTAATATTCTTCTAATTGACACACTACCAAATCAATTTCGTTTTGTTTACCGTTTACAGTATGCGATAACAAATCTGCTCTTTGCGTTGTTAAAGCTAACTGCAAAGAAAAGATACATTAATAAGTGCAGAAGTATTTTCTTTATTAAAATATACAGTATGAGCCAGCATTGATGTTAGTAGAGGAGAGACGGACCATTTGTGAAATTTATTTTTAAGATTACAGGGTTCAGATCTGTTTGAAGCAACGGCGGCCGATGCATACGCCACCGGGAGGGTCCTACAATGATCAAAGTTCGTATCCTATCGTGTGAAACACGAAAATGTTACAAACTTATAAGAAGAAATTCAATCATTGCAAGGGGCCCTGGTAAAACGTATGAACCAGACGCCGCCACCGCTGAATTTGATGAAGAGAATTTTAAGAACATATTCGGCCATTGCAAGAGCTATGTTGTTAAAAATTAGGACTGGAAAATCTATGATCTGAAACATCTTTTAAATATATACCAACAAAATTAAAGGAACTAGACATTCAATACTTAAAATACTCAGAAAATACCTATTGAAAAGAATATCACATCGAAGAACACCATAGCGACCAAAATTTGTTGACCATCTGACTAACCAGAATATCTAACAACCAGAATATTATCTCCTTGTCGGTTCTTTTGATCTCAGTGCGCAAAATTTCGTGACCTTGACGTCACTGTTTGGGCGAGAAGTCAGGATGGGCTTTGATAGAATTCGGTGCCTGACAGGACCTAACTGAAGTGAATTTCGAGAATGTGATACATATCTACGTTAAAATGAATGTAATCGCTTAGTTTTACAATATTTTATTTTCTTTTGCACTATTTTGACACTTTATCGACTTGCACTTGATAGACACCATTTAAATTAACAGATGGAAATAAACTTGAAGTCAGCTACGTGTACCTAATGCAAAGGGCGAATCAGAAGTTCTCAACCGATTTAATGGTGGATCAAGCTGCGCGTTGAGATTGCGCTTACCCTTCCCCCGCCAGACTAAGACACAACTAAGATGATATTCTGGTTGTTAGATATTCTATGCTTCAAGTTTGACTCCACCACAGAAGAGTATCGCCGAATGGTGGCCTTGTCTAATGAGAAAAAACAATCGTTTCATGCTAGTGTTACGCTATAGATAAAATTGGAGATTTTTCCACAAACTTTAGAGGTATCGAAAAGTGTTTGAAAACTGTACCAATTTAACCTACGAAGAAACAGTGGATGAAGAACCACGATACATCTATCGATAATTCTAGTTTAAGTTTATTTTCTTTTTATACATGCATTTAATACTCGCTTGAGTGTGCGTGCAGTGTTGTATATAGGGTTTCCATGAAAATCGCTAGTTCCGTTATAAGAATTTGAAGTTTGTAATTTACTTTTTTTATATTTTCGAGCTTATTCTTACACTTCCGGTTAACCGCGAGGCGCCATAAACTTTGTTATTTTAAGTGGAACAATCCCTATATGCTATTATTACGTATTACATTTTTGAACTCGGCATAAAATTCTATGACGATTATGACTAGGATTTTCTTTAATCTCTCTTTTATCTTCAACTATTTTATAAGATATTGTGATTTCACAAAAGCTTTGACATTTACACTCATTCGTATATAATTGTGTTGAATTTTTTTACTTCCTAGGATCACAGAACTGCTATCTTAAAACTAGCACGTACTTTACCAAGTTGTTTTTATCCAAAACCTAGTAGAAAGCTCCTATCATACAGGCTGTCTAAAAATTAAGGCATCAAATATTTATAACAATTGCAAAATTTTATTTTGTCAAATAGAACACCCCATGTTTTTTTATATCGTGGGGTGCAGAATTAAATTCTATTTATTCGATCTGAAACTACAATATGCATCCATAAAGGATAACAATAATTGTAGGATGACTTTAAGCCACTATACATGCGTTAATTAACTAACGATAATTAATAGTAGTTTCAGATCGATAATTCAGCAAATATCTTCACGTTAATAGTGAGAGTTTCATCTTAAATTCTCATCCAATTATTCTTCCACTTATTAAGTACATATACGAATTTCTCCGTATAATACATTAGGTTGACCAGTAGCACTGAAGATCCTTCGTAAGGTGAAACATATGTACAGGCTAACAAAATTCTCGTGACAGTGGTGAGTCATTCTGCGCACATTATACTGGAATGAGCGGAATGTATATGATGGCCGATTTATAGTGTATATGTTTCAGCTCCGCCCTTTTTGCCACTGCGCAACTCTCACGAGCTATTTGTCGACCTGTATGCTAATATCAACCAAGTGTTACACACATTTTCAATATGGCTTAAATTCTATTTGCTTCAATTTGCTGTTATATCCATCATCTTCAATAGTTTTATTTTAAATTACTCGCTATTTATTAACGCCTTCTAATAGCCAAACAATTTTATCTAGCAGGCTATGAAATTGGCATTACAATAAATTCTTTATTATTGTTGTCAGTAAATATTATTGCTGTAACTATTGTTTTTTACATGTTTAATCTTTAGAAAGTTGCATTAGAATTTGTGAAAATAGATCTCATCGTTTCTAAAAATTCTTTGGACAGGTGTTAGAAGTGGCGAAATCTTCAGAAGTAGCAGGCATTGAACTAGAGGGATATATTTCGAAATCCCGTTTTCCTCATTCTGGTATTCTGGAAAACAGGTTTACTACAGTGTTTCCTTAATAATACTACCAGTTGTTATAAAAAAGTGTTTCTAGTTTTTTATTTCTTTTTTCATATCTACACTGAAAAACCAATTTATTTGATAATACCATACTTTGTTGGATTAACTAAATTTTCATGATAAAATTGGTTTGAAATTATTTTGTTGCGAACAAATTGGTTTTTTTTCGTGTATTGGTGGCAAATGAGGGGTATCTATCTTTCATTGAATTCTTGACAAGTTTTACCTGCGCAATTATTTGACATTCCCCATGAATATAGAATAAATTCAAGATGTCCTGTTCAAAATAAACTCCGTCAATATTTTTTAATATTTGGTTTATAAATTGGACAATCATATGTACTTTCCTATACATTAAATATGCAGAAAATAATTATTTTAACGGTAATGTTTACTGACAACAGTAATTTATTGTAGTGTCAAAGTTGTAGCTTAGTATAAATAAAAATTATTCGGCTATTTGCAAGTGTTAAGTACAAGGAGTATTTTAAGAGAAAATTATTGAAGATGGGTATAGGGAAGGTTACGATAGAATACTGAAGGAGTTCTGAAGAATTACGAATTAGAATTCAAGTTACAATTACGTATACAATTTTGCATATATGCCTATTGTAGTACGTTTAAAATTTTACAGCTCCTTTTGCTTTATAGCTAACATTTTACTCTAAATTTATTACATTTCAAACACTTAACTAGAGTTGTTATTCAATAATTACAGTGTTAATATTCTACTCGTTTAGAGTCAAACTACATTTAAAACTTACAATTGTAGAGTGAAAAGTATAAACTTTTACAATAGTAAAATGTAGTTAGCGTTAACTCGTATTGCCCGAACTAATATTTTACTCTAAAAGTAGTGGACTGTCACAGATTTCGTCTAGAGTAAAATATTTATTCTATATTTCATATCACTCTGTACATACGATAATCTAAAACTCAAAATTTTCGCCAAAATCTTAATATCTTATAGTGTATTCCAACGGTTGCACTGAGGTTTTCAGTTTTTGGCTCTGGTGCACCTCAACACTTGCCGGATGCTATAAAGTGGAATACACATTTAAAGATAAGTTCATGCTAAAAATTGTGACTAACGAAAAATTAAATTTATATTATAAAATATAGTTTTGGAATAGAAGAGCTGTATTTTGTGAAATTAATAATAAGCTTCATAGTTTCTCGGAATTTTTAATCCGAACATTGAATTGTAATTTATTTTCCTAATTTATTATATCCACAAACATATTTATTTCACGAGATGACGATGATAAAGTTTCATTCTACGAATAAGTCAACCGATATCATAAATTCCGTAGCGAGTACTAATTTGGTTGCACTCAGAGCGCCTTTTTCGGTGCCAGTATGCCAGTGCAATACAAAACATTTTTTTGTCCGCTGAGATCAAAGGTGCCGACGCTGTTTGTCCGTTTTCTTATTGAGTTGTTCCTTGCCTCAGGTGTATGCTCAGAGTCTGCGTTAGGTCATCGTTTTTAATGTAAAAAACGATTTATAATCTAGCTACAATTTTACATAGTATAATTTTCATTGTGATCTAAAGATGGGTGGAATCGAGTAAAAGTCTCGATTCAAACGAGTACTTTTATATATACCAACTCAAAAACGCTATATTGAATCAAAACCAGTTATGATGCTTTTGGGTAGCATAATCGCGTAAAAGTTTTGATTGAAAGAAGAACCTTCGTAATGAAATATTATTTTTCAGTGCGTATGATAAGTAAGTGGAGTGTTTTACTTACTTGATTTGATTTATCCCTAAACTCTAATTCCCGCTTAAGTTTAGCAATGTGTTTGGCATTTTCTTTTTCTGCTTTTTGATACAATCTTTCCATTTTTAATATACACTTTTGAAGAAAAGCAATCTTCTCTAAATGTGACTCGTTATTTGAAGATACGCTGGATTCTATTTGAGATCTGATCATGTGAACCTCTTCTTGCATCCTTGCAAATAAAAAAAAAAAAACGTTTTAAATGTGCACAACACCTATTATATACTTACACTACCTAGCGCATTGTTCCTGTACCATGCGTTCCAGTCTATCAATTTCTGAGTCCTTATTCGATAAAGCTTTCTCGTAATCCATACTGACAGAATTCAATCTAGATTCGTATTCTTGCTTGATTGAATTAATACGTGAATCATAATCCTCCTTTAAGTTATTGAATCTATTTTCGTAGTTCCTTTTTATGTCGTCCAGACGCTTTTGAAAATCGATCTCTTGCTCTGTCATTTTTTGTGTATATTTTGCTTCCATGTCTGTTATAGCCCTTGCATGTATTTGTTTAAGCATATCCGTTTCTTTATTATACATCTCTGATATTTTCTTCTTCTGTTCAATTAATTCCTTAAATTTAAGTAATGCTGTATATGATGGTAATTTGCCAGTTCTATGACGAACTTTGACCGACGAAAGTATGATTTTAGTAAGAGCAAAATTCTATGTGAATATAGGCCATACCGCATCTCTCTTTTGTTTTAAAGTTATGGCGTCTTAAAGATTAAAATAGTATGGCTGATATTGTAAAACAAAAAAAAAAAAAACAATGAAAGAATAGATTTCATAATTTGTGATAGACAAGATTGCGTCGATGTAACGTTCATAATATCTGAATTGTTGGAAAAATATAATACTGATTGCAATAAGTTATATTATTTATAAATTGAGAAGTTCATTTTTATGGAGAATTTTTGTACCATGTATATATTTTTGGTTGTAAACTAATATATCCCAATTTTATTTAAGTATCTCCCCTCCCCCTTCCTGTCTATAAGCATATTCTAGCCAATAAATTTAAGTAATGTTATGCAAGTAGCCCAGTGACGGCCCGTGACAATATTGAGTGGTAGGGCCAATCTCCGGCCAACTTTTCTACTTTTTTTTGTATTAATTTTACAAAGTTTTGAATCAGTTTAGTTCAGTTCGCAGTAATTTCTTTGTTAAGTAGTTTGTTATGTCTTAAGTCAATACATCAATAAATGTGATATATGAATTGACAGCGAGAAGACATTTTAAAATGAAAAATATATTAAATTCTTATCGGGAATACTTATCCACTTAAATATAAATACTAACATATTTCCTTCGAACTTGCATATATTTAGTTTTAAACTGCACTGTGTATGTAACACATGAGTCACTTGTTTACATTTCCCCACCTAACTAACGCAAAATTATTCAGGTGTTTTTGTGATTTTATATCGACGAAAACATACACAACACAGAGTTTATGAGTTATTTAAGCGAATATCGTCGAGTAAAATATAATGGATATTTTATGCACAACCTCACGTATTTCTTACAAAGAAAGCAAAACACAATTGGCTTATTTTTTTTTACTTAAAACACTATTATGGTGTACTATATTTTTAGGAATAACTACCTTGTTATATTTATATTTCATTTTCATAATTTTTACCTTAAGAAAGATATGAATTTGATTCATTTTGATTTGAAATACTATAGTTATTAATTTGCGATGTCATCCTAGTGTGTGTTCCGGTATTATCACAGTGAAAACGCATACAGAAGTTGCACTTGTTGAAGGTAATGACCTGTGCAAAATTTCTACAACTGACAGAAGGGTTGATAGAAGTAATTAACCCCCAAACTACTTTATTTTTCTTTTTATCTCCGTCTCTTTTTAACCAATCGATTTGAAATTTCACAAAAATAATTTCTTTCACTAGTACTCCCATTTAATTTTTTTTTGACCTTGTATCAATTTTAACTAGTTAAAAAAAAATATTTTGGGACCCCCAGAAAGTGGTCATCCAGCCGAGCCCGATCACCAAACTTTCGTCAAATGTGCTCCTACACCCCGCACTTTATTGTGTGTATTTAACATTTTGGGAACGCAATATAATGTTAATTAATAATAATAATAATAAATATGTTCACATTATTAAAGGTCTGTACTCATACTCCATTTTTACCAAGAATACGACAGTAATTTTGTTTTGTGTTTTTGATACTGCTTTTCTTCAAAGATTGAAAAATTACCTATCCCAAAGAAAAAAATAATACGTCCAAACGCCTTCAAATAGCAATAATTTTTTTTTGTGTGGATTGGCTAACATTAGGTTAAGATGTCCCCAAATTGCATTATTCGCCAAATGACCAGGTTATCAAGAAAATAAAATAAAAAATTAACGTTAACATATTAGGCTTTCTTATACAAATTTTTACTGGTTTCTATAATAATCCCTAGACATACTACTGCGGCGGGTGTATAGCATGAATAACGAAATCTGGAGGCAGAAGACGATGCCCAACGAATGCAGATCTGGATTGCTGATACCAATTTTGAAAAAAAGAGATCCTACACAGTGCGCAAATTACAGGGGAATAACGTTACGAAATTTCATGTACAAAATAATGATTTCGATTGTCAGACACAGACTAGCAAAATACGTGGAAGAACAAATAGGAGATTACCAACAAGGTTTCAGAAGAGGAAGATCAACGCAAATAATTGAAAAATGCTATACACACACAAAATAGAATTCCACACATTATTCATAGATTTTCAGTCGGCTTTTGGCAGAGTAAATCGGCGAGTAGTGATGAAAGAAATGGAGAAAATGAATATACCTGCGATTTTACAGGTGCATATATTCATTTTCTCCATTTCTTCCATCACATAACGTCAGCCTCATGCATTTTAATAAGGCTGACGGTTATGCCTATGCAGGGTTCCCAAGCAAAAGTAGTAACAACGGAAGAAATAAAGATCGAAAATGGTGTACGACAAGGAGATAGTTTATCAACATTATTATTCAACATAATATTGGAAAGGGCAATCAGAGTGACAAATATCAAGAAAACAATTGTACAAGCTCCCACACAAATAATAGCGTGCGCAGATGATATAGTGCAAGGAACTGTAAAAATTTAGAGTGCACACCGTTGTGTCTGACAAACGAAACAAAAAGAGAAGACCGGAAATAAATCAAAATAAAACAAAATACATGTTGATTAGCAGAGAGAAAATAAACATAGAGAACCTCAATATAGGAGATTACAGCTTCCAAAAGGTATACAACTGAAACGGTGTAATAGTGAGCAACACGAACAACAGGAGCCTGGAAGTACAAAACCGAATACAGGCCGGAAATAGAAGATACTGAGCCTATAAAACCTCTTAAAAAAGTAGAAACTATGTATCTCAATAGTAGAGACGAGGAGAACCTGAGAATTTTGAAAGAAAAATATTAAGGATAATACTAGAACCAAGAAAAATAGCAGGAGGACAGGGACAAGAAGAATACAGACCACTATGGAATATTGAAATAAATAAAATCATGAAAGAAAAATATAATTAAACATATAAAAGTACAAGGATTAAAATTGTTTGGACACATCGAAAGACGAGAAGAAAATACATTAATCAGGAAGATAAAGAATTGGAGAGCGGGGGAGGATAGACATAGAGAACGACCACGACTAAAATGGGAGGACCAAGACTTACCAAATGTAAAAGAAAACGATAGAGATACTGATATCTCTATTTGATTAGTTTCATTTGTAGATTACGTACTATATGCCTGCTTCTATTTTAAAAGGGGTGCGCTCTTTCCTACCCTCTGCTTCCCTATATCTAGTTAAATTTTGACGATTACCGTATATAAACTTTATAATACCATACCTAAATGGTTAATCTCGTTACCACATAAAAGATTTAAATCTCAAATCTATGTACAATGTTCTGCTTTCTAAGCAATTTCATGAAATAGCTTTAAATGTAACGAATTACATTGTAGGAGTTATTATTTTTAAGTTATAGCTAGAATAGGAAAAATCTCTTTTGTTTTTCATTTTTTGCTAGGGTATAGTGTAAGATTGCTAAGAGATTTTTTTCTCAAACCAAAGTTTTTCACGTACATGCAGATTTTATATAATAATAATAGAGCGTTCTTGAAAAATATGCAATTTCTAAAAGCCCTTATAACTTTTAATTTATGAAAATTCTTCATTTATATAAGAACATTATTAGGGCGCTTTTTGATGCAGAATTCAATGCTCTAATTTTTTGTTTTTTACTCGTATCTTTGGAGATATTATCAAGACTTGTGTTCTTTTATATGGAGCACTTTATATTTTTACACTATTGAAAAGTACATGAAATTACCTTCAATATGGTATTTGATATTTTATTTAAACAGTTTTTAAATTATTTGCCTTTTTGTCTGTAATTTCACAGTATTTTAAGATGGCTATGGATGATAAGATAACAGAACGGTGGACAATCCGAACACTTGCTATAATTTATAATCTTTACGCATTTATATATCGCATATATGGTAAAAAGATCATTTATATATGTAAGAATTTTAGAAATCAGTGTATTTTAGTTCTTAGCCATGATTAATTTCAAATTTTTAATACATTATGAATTTTTACCGAATAAATCCTTCTAATTATAGCTATAGTATCAGTATAATGTTATTAATGGTTTCCTTAATTTAGTTTATTGGAATTGTTATTTGTAACATTTAATATTAAAACATTTTTTTTTTGCTTTTTATTTGGTTATTCACCACCATTCATGGCCATTTTAAAATACTGTAAAATTGCAAACAGAAAATCAAATTATTTAAATAATACATCATACTAAAGGGTAATTTTATATACATTTTAATAATAGGATACTCCATATAAAAAAACATGTCTTGACAATATCTCAAAAAATATGAGTTTTAGAAAACAAAAAAAATAGCACAGGATTTTGTATCAAAGAACACCCTAATAAAGTTCTTATATAAATCAAGCATTTTCACAAGTAAAAGAATTACAAAGGTTTCTAAGAATTGCATATGATATGACAATATCTCTTAAATTAAGGAAGATATAAAAATACGGATTTCACCAATCGATTTCTCTCTAAAAACGAGCTCCAGAAGCACAGGTCAGTTTTTGTCTAATTCCTTTACAAATATGCTACCTATTAAAGGTATCGAATTTGACTCACTCTGTACATACGTAATAAAACACGTATAATACTCATTATTATATTTCATATACTCTGTATTATTTCTTCAAGTAATTATTGCTTAGTAAAATCTGTGCATTATGGATATTCCGATTTTCGATATTCCGAATTCCGGGCAAGAATTCAAATAATTATTATAATTTAATAAATAAGAACTTAATATTATTATAATTCTTTTTTTTCCTGACACTTTTCGTGTTATAAATTAAACAATATGTTATTTACTTGAATGTATTAAGACTTTGAAACAAAAAAAATCAAGCCTGTGTTTAAATCTTTGTTTAAACTTTAAAATTTCTATTTATTTCTGCTTGCATAGAGCTCGTGTACCTTCCTACACAATGATATTTTAATAAAAAATATTTCAGTAAATTTGGTGTAACTTCAAGGTAAAACCTTGTTAAGCAATTTATGCTGCAATATTTATCAACTCCATAATGAGGAATATGCACTTCACTTTATTGCACCTACATATTTTACATGAATATCATGTGTTTTATAATGAAGTAACATTAATATATAATAAAAGGCTCTCTTGACATTCCTTCCGACAGGGGGCGCTATTCCATAGGCGTCGCCCTATTCCAAGCGTGTAAATTCGGCGTGAAAAAGTCTGTTACACTAACCGTGGACGGAGAAACGGATTAAAAGGGAAATAATAAATGGGCGAACGCGAAACGGGGACGGCCACGGAATAGGCGTATCGAGATTAATAGTTAAAAGTAGGAAAAGAGGAGAAAATTCGCCGAAATTTAGATCGTAGTAGGCGTCGGGAAACGAACGCCGCTGTAGACACACTTTTACGAAACACGGTAAAGAAGAAATCTTTCATATTACAGTTTACTACATATTACAGGTTTCTGTAATATGCACTAAATATAACATGACACAATATTTTCATTAGGTGTAAAAAAAAAAAAAATAGAGATGGCGGTACATATGACATTTGATAAAGTCACTAGATATACATATAAAGTACCGCAATTGGCCGCCACATTGTGTCCAGATTAGGCGCTCAACTTAAAACGGGCTTTTTTAAAGCCAAGCTGCACTTGAATTACATTAATTGGTAGTTTTGAATAATTTGGATTATAATATTTATTAAATTTAATAATATTTTTATTTAATATTCGGAAACATTTTAAAATATAAACAAATTCTGATTCGATTGCGTTTGTACTGAATTCTTATACAATGGAACACATGTACATGCGCGTAAACATACAAAAATGTAAAGATATAAGTAAAATCTATAGATGGCGATGTCTATGATTACTATATAAAAACATATAACAGAAACAAACTACCATTAACAGGTGAAACATAGTGTTTGTGATATTGCATAAAAATTAGTAATAAGTATTTCCTTTTATTTCTGAGAAGAAAAAAGGTAGACCGAGGTTAACATCGAAAAAGGGTCGTCACTAAATGCAGACGAGGCAGTCGTACCAGGTAATCATCTCTTTTATTGAGGTTCGAAATTAGAAATTTTTTTCTTTAATTTATAGTTAAAAACTAATAAATATAAAAATCGTCAAATTGGAATTGTAGTTATTATTATGAGAGTGGATTATTTTATTTAAACGCAGAATATTTATATAATTAGCCCTAAGTAAAGATAATCTCATATTCGGTGTCTTCAAGAATCACAGAATTGTGTGTATATAATACGTACACAATAAGTAACGATCGACTCACAAAATAGATGACATAGGGAAAATAAGCCATTAGGAAACGCAAGGAAAGAGACATATCTCCTTTAATTTACTAGCGATTGCGCGTGTGCAGATTCTAAGAATTTTAATACTACATTATTTGGCGGAAACCAAGTAAAATTCTGCGAATGTTTAATCTCTGACCGAAAGGCTTGCGCGGTACGTTTGGCGCATAACAACAAGGGGATTAGTTGTCGCTACGACTGTCAGGATACATATATACTTTCCTTTTGTAGTTTATAAAAAACTTAAAGTGTATTCGTATATAATTATTTGAAGAAATAAATTTACTGAAGCCATTACTTTGATTGCAAAAAGTATTTAAGGTTTAGTTTTATAAAAAAAAATTTAATCTAGATCTATAACATAATTTATCAAACATAAATGCCCACTGGCAATTTATATTAGCAAACTGTTAAAAAACATACACTTTCAAAATTGTTACCTACCTTTAAATAGTTATTCTTTCTTAATGTTTTATTTTCATTGCTTTTTATGACGACACAAATCGAATTACAGTTTTTAGAATTTTTGTGTAAAATATGTAGATCAGATTTTTGATTTCAAAACTTCCTTAATAATAATATTGAAAATACGAACAAGAAAACATCTGTTAAGTATATGTGAAATTGTTTTGGTAAAACTATTATTACAAAAAGTGTTTGGTTTAATTATTTTGTTCTTCTAGGGATTTTTCATAGAAAGTTTGCCCTTCAATTGAATGAGAAATAAATCAGTAAACCGTTTGTTTTTCAATATTCTTACTTTGCCGGTATTGATATTTGTAAAAGTAAAAAGAATAGTTCCGCTGGCGTACTATAGATGTCCCAGCTAGGCTGATTTTAGAAAAGTGTACGATCAAAGAAATATTAAACGTGATCTGACGTGATTAAACGTAAGTGGAATTTTCCGTTGCACAAACGCGTAAAAATATAAGATAACCGAAGAGTCGGTGCGATACGAATGAAAGTGGTTTAACTGCGCGCGCAGCGAAGAGGTAGAGCATTCATAAATGAATTGTCAATTCGCAAAATTATTATGAAATGAATATTAAAGGAGTCAAAGCAAGTAACAGTTCAGTAAATAAAATAAAAACCAAAACACACATATTGGCTCAATGGATTAATATTCGTTTTATAATGAAATTAAAACATATTTTTATGTTAAAGCGAAGCTACACACGGAATATTTGCTTTTATTTATTTCGTCAAATGCCTATTAACTTTCTCATAGCACATATTATATCTTATTTTTAATGCATGAAATCTACAGCGTCTTCGATTTATTACACTACGCGTGGAGAATGTATGTATCTATCGCTTTTATTAATAGTGTATATTAAAATAAAAACATAATTAGTGCATAAGAATGCGGTAAGTCGAAAACGTTATAAAATATTGTCACAATAACAGCGGGAAATTCAATTTTTAAAACTTGGAATTATTGGAATTCAATAGGGCATAACTTAAAAATATTTTTGACTATATAGACTGTCCAACCGAAGACTTGGTCTTTGATTACAGTTCTATTTTTGATTTTAGGAAAAAGACTTTCTATATATTTATTCCATTTTTAAATTTTACGTAGAAAAATAAAATAGCAGACATAATATCGGGGATTTTTACACGATTTTTTGGGTCACTATTTGCGAATATAGAATCAAAAACAAGATGGCGCGATTAAAATGGAAGAAGAGTATTAAAAAAAATGGCATTTTGCAACAGATATTTGTGTTCAAAGCCTTTTGTAGTGCTGATTCGATTCTTACAAGAGTTTTTAGAAAAATAAAATGGAGGATTCAATATTGAAGAGAAAATTTTTAAATATAGGAGACATTTTGCAACAGACGTTCGTATGCAAGCGTTTTTGAGGTCGCTAAATTTGATTCAGATATTAGTTTTTGACAAAATAAAATGGCGGACGCAATATGGGGGAGAGACTTTTGAAATATAAAAGAAAACGCAATTTTTTTTTTGAAGGCTTGAGACTTATGCGATCTTTTGGGCCACTATTTGCGAATATAGAATCAAATACATGATAGCGCGACTAAAATGGAGGAATATTATTAAAAAAATGACATTTTGCAACAGACATTTGTGGGTGTTTGGATCGTTGCATTTGAAGCTGATAATATCTTTTGGAAAAATAAAATGGCGAATAAAGTGGGAAGAAAATTGAAATATAGGGAAAATCGCCAACTATTTTTTTAAAGCTGTAACTTATGGGATGTTATAAAAGGGAAAGGGAATGGGAAAGGGAATGGGAAAGGGAATGGGAAAGGAATGGGAAGGGAATGGGAAAGGGAATGGGAAAGGGAATGGGAAAGGGAATGGGAAAGGGAATGGGAAAGGGAATGGGAAAGGGAATGGGAAAGGGAATGGGAAAGGGAATGGGAAAGGGAATGGGAAAGGAATGGGAAGGGAATGGGAAAGGGAATGGAAAGGGATGGGAAAGGGAATGGGAAGGGAATGGGAAAGGGAATGGGAAAGGGAATGGGAAGGGAATGGGAAAGGGAATGGGAAAGGAATGGGAAAGGGAATGGGAAAGGGAATGGGAATGGAAAGGAATGGGAAAGGGAATGGGAAAGGGAATGGGAAAGGGAATGGGAAAGGAATGGGAAAGGGAATGGGAAAGGGAATGGGAAAGGGAATGGGAAAGGGAATGGGAAAGGGAATGGGAAAGGGAATGGGAAAGGGAATGGGAAAGGGAATGGGAAAGGGAATGGGAAAGGGAATGGGAAAGGAATGGGAAAGGGAATGGGAAAGGGAATGGGAAAGGGAATGGGAAAGGGAATGGGAAAGGGAATGGGAAAGGGAATGGGAAGGGAATGGAAAGGGAATGGAAAGGGAATGGAAAGGGAATGGGAAAGGGAATGGGAAAGGGAAAGGGAATGGGAAGGGAATGGGAAGGGAATGGGAAAGGGAATGGGAAAGGAATGGGAAAGGAATGGGAAAGGAATGGAAAGGGAATGGGAAAGGGAATGGGAAAGGGAATGGGAAAGGGAATGGGAAAGGAATGGGAAAGGGAATGGGAAGGGAATGGGAAAGGGAATGGGAAAGGGAATGGGAATGGGAAAGGGAATGGGAAAGGGAATGGGAAGGGAATGGGAAAGGGAATGGGAAAGGGAATGGGAAAGGAATGGGAAAGGGAATGGGAAGGGAATGGGAAAGGAAATGGAAAGGAATGGGAAAGGGAATGGGAAAGGGAATGGGAAAGGGAATGGGAAGGGAATGGGAAAGGGAATGGAAAGGGAATGGGAAAGGGAATGGGAAAGGAATGGAAAGGGATGGAAAGGAATGGGAAAGGAATGGGAAGGGAATGGGAAAGGAATGGAAGGGAATGGGAAGGGAATGGGAAAGGGAATGGGAAAGGGAATGGGAAAGGGAATGGGAAAGGGAATGGGAAAGGGAATGGGAAAGGGAATGGGAAAGGGAATGGGAAAGGAATGGGAAAGGAATGGGAAAGGGAATGGGAAAGGGAATGGGAAAGGAATAGGGAAGGAAGAGGAACAGGGAAAGGGAATAGAGAATGAGAATAGGAAACGAGAATGGGAAAGAGAATAGGGAAAAGAATAGGGAAAGGGAATGGGAAAGAAAATGGAAAAAGGAATGGCGAAAGGGAATAGGGAATAAGTAGAGAAAATAGGGAAAGGAATGGGGAAATTGAATAGGGAAAGGAATTGGAAAAGGGGAAAGGATTAAGGAAAGGGAATAGGGAAAGGGAGTAGGGAAAGGGACTAGGGAAAGGGAAAGGGATAGGAAATAAGGAAGGGAATAAGGAACAGGGAAGAGAGAATAATAGGAAACGGGAATAGATAAAGGGAATAGAGATACGGAAAGGGACAACGAAATGAGAAAAAGGGAATAGGGAAAAATACTATTTCTATTCTATCTATTACTAAATTGATGTTTACCGTATGTGAAATACTGCCTACATCGAGTCAGCCAATGACAAAAAAAAAACTATATAATAAGCAGACAATATAGATAGAGGAATAAGCACTGAAAATATATAAGCTTATTAAAACAAATGTATCAGCTGTGTTTTCCTCGCTTTTTTTGTGCTTTATCTAACAAACGTCTAATATAACTTTTTGTCGAGCAACGTAAATTAATGAGTTGTCAATATTATGGAATTTACGTTGGCTATAAATATGATCTCGCGAAGGATAAATAAAAACTAATAAATATAAAAATCGTCAAATTGGAATTGTAGTTATTATTATGAGAGTGGATCATTTTATTTAAACGCAGAATATTTATATAATTAGCCCTAAGTAAAGATAATCTCATATTCGTGTCTTCAAGAATCACGTGTATATAATACGTACAACAAAAACTTTTCTACAAAAGTTGTGCAGAATTCAATGCTGCTATACCTAAAAATATTTTCAACTATACAGGGTGTTCCAAAAGTAAGAACAAAAGTAAACTACTTAAAACGTACTGCCACATTATAAAAGATGATTTTCAAGTGAATGGACCGACTTCAAAAAACCACCTTCCTCAAGTACCACCTTCCTCTACTCCTAGATGCGCAGCATCTAGTAACAATTATAAAATTCTAAGTTTTTAAATTTTGCGAAGACTCAAATATTGGTCGTATCAGAAACTAATTAATGAATACTTATAGCGCCATTCAATTTTGAATTAAAAGCAATTTGTGTTTGTTTTTAACGGTAAATTCTTTGTTAAGTAGTTTGTTATGTCTTAAGTCAATACATCAATAAATGTGATATATGAATTGACAGCGGAAATTTACCTTACGTTTATCGGCTTCTTGTTCTTCCATTTTCCTCGTCAAATCACTGTTTTCTAATTTCAAATCGTTAGCCTTTCTTTGCAATAAAGCGAGCTTCTTATGCAATGTCGAAACTGTGCTTTGCCATTCGGACGATACGCCAACATGACTACTTTGTAGGTTTAATTTGATGTTTATCAAGTCCTGTAACACCAAAAACGTTCAAAATCAATACAAATTATAATATTCTTACTTTTCGGATTTTTATTAAAAATAGTTATGCTTTTGTTTAAATTTGAGGCTTTCTTTTAATAAGAACGCTATAGTTTCACATTTTCTCTAGATTTTTTGGTATACATGTCGTTTGTCGTTTTCTGGGATTGTCTACGTCCGACATTACAATATTTACAATGCGTAAAACGTTAACGGAGAAATGTACTATGTCGCATCAAGACTCCACTAACACTGATACTAGATACTAGACACACGAATCGGAGGGAGTGATTTTCCTGCCTTGAAAATATACTATGGTTATACGTTCTGTGTAGCGTGAGGCGACACGTCTGACCACTCTATTAATGAGTTAATACTAAAGAAGTAGGAATATTTCTCAATTTTAGGGTAACTTAAATACTGTTCTACACTTTTAGTAGTTGATAAATTTACACTTTCACAAATTTACTTCGACATCAGAGTAGTCGCTAGACTCGCCAGGGGACAAATTGCTGCGTTCCCTGACTACTAAAGGTGTTGATTTTTTTCCTTTTTTTTCTGTATATGAAAAAAGAATTCCTAGCCTGCTTTTAAACTGGAAAAAATGTATTAAGGCACACGTAATATATGCAAAAAGTAATAAAATGTTGTTGTTATTTTATTTAATGATCCAATAAAGTCATAAAGGAAGTATGTATGTGTATTTTTTTTTATTTTATTTCTTGATCTGCTTTTTCGTAAAATTATTTATTTTTCCAAATTACATTATTCAAAACCAGATTGTTAGAGAGTATGTTGAAAATGAATTAATTGTTATTACTTCAAGACAATTAAAGTAATAAATTAATAATTAAAATTCTTATTTTATTACTATTAATAGAACGCTCCGTTTTTACTAAACCATCTTATAATTTCCAGAAACATCTGAATTATTGTTATTAAAGACAAAAAAATCAATAAAATATTAATAATTAATAATGCATATGATAAGATATATGTACCTACCTGTAACTGATTTTTTAATCCTTCCACTTCGTGGGCTAGGTTGGATAAATTAGTGTTTGCTTTAACGTTTCCTATAAAAAGTGTAACGATAAAATACAAATAAAAAAATATGAACAAATCTATTTTACATTTAAGTTCTTTAAGTTATAGTATGTGTGGTTGTTAGAAATGTTTTTCAAAAAATATTTCAAGGATAATTCTCTTCATTGGTCATGAAGATAGTTAACAATGCCATATAAAAAGGCAATTAGAAAACTAACTGAAAATTCCGAAGCAATAAATGCAAAGTTTAACAGAGCAAATCAGTGAAACATTCTTGTTCAAATTTCATTCTATAACTTTTGTGTAACGAGTTAATGTATTCATACATAAATATTATTAACAATTCCCCTTTCCATGTTTTAAATTACTTCTCTATCAGAAGTCGCAATTTAAGAAATACATACTACGATATATCCGTTTTGAGTGTTAGAATCGTCGGATGAGTTTAGTATGTCATCCGTAACGATGTTTGAATTCAGCGCCTGCCTCTGAATTTCCGCGAGTAAACCTGGTTTTTATTGTGCGTGTTATTTACTGTTTCTAGTGTTTTCTGTTTTATATTGATTTGTGTCTTTCTCAAGATATTTCATACTTTCTTCATCCAGAATGGTAAGTTGACTGGAGTCAATAATATTTTTTTCTACTTCCTTATATCCGTTTGTACCGACATTTTAAACTTGATTTAATTGTACGTAAGTGACATTTTTTCGGTGTATTTAATATTTCTAATTGTGAGTTATAGATATATTTATGTAGGCACACCATCAACGTGTAACATTATGTTCTATCTTCAGTTTTCATGCCAACTTATTGTTATTAGTGTTGGGATAAACGTAATTTCATTCGCCTGTAATAGTGAATGTTGCAGTGCGAAGCCAGAGAACGAATGAAGCGAATGCTCAAAGTTCCTTTCACGACATGAACGGATACATTTCGTGAAAGGCAGAAGCAAGCAGCTTAGTTCACGGCATGGGTTTCATAATAGGTTACAATAAAATTGCATTACACTATGTAGTGCATTTAAGCATTTATAAGGATTGTAATGTTTCTCCTAGTGTTATGTTCTATCGCTTATAATTGTTCTAAATTTGTACTGAATTACACACCGTAAAATAAGATACCTATCAATGAGTAGAAGATATACGTTCTTAAGAAAATACTATTAAAAAATTAATGACATTTTATAGTTTTGTAACTTATTTTTTTATAACTTTTAATGTTTAATGTTTTAACTGTGCTTGTATTCTGTCGCAAGTCACACATCACAATAGCTATATTAATTACTGATATTATACCAAACTACGAGCGTACGCAGCATGAGACATAATACATCATTTGAAACAATTGTCTTATACATAGACATACATCTAAACATCTACGTGACTTTTCTAAGGTTTATGTTTAATTACAGATCTAATATATCTTGATATGGATAAGATTAGGTATGCGTTTCTAGGAAATGTTATTGCTTAAATAATTTAAATTATTTCTTCTTGGTGGTAGCGGTTTTGTTTTTAATTAATAAACCTTAATCAAATAAAATAAATGAAATATACTGACGTTTCGCTATAGTATAAGTCACGGATAAGAAATAATAATATATTACTCTATAAATGCGTAGTCTGATGTAATTGATCGTACGTGCGAAAGGCACAGAGTGTCAACTGTAAATGATATACACTGCGGGTTAAATAAATTAATAAATCAAAATATAAATCTATAATAGTACGCACTTTTCTGAAGATATAATAGTGGAAGCACGAATGACATTTTATTAAAAAATATAAAATCTAAATGAATTCATATTTTTATGTAAATGAACTCATTCATGCATCTGATAGTTTTTTATTATTTGTTGTTAAATGTTATTAGTGGTATTAGTTTTTAATTATTATTTTTTCTGAATTTGTTATAAACCATCGTTTGCTACGTGAAAGCGCCATTCTTGAGAGATGAGAAAAATGGAAATTATTAAGAAAATGGGGGTAGAGAGTATTCTCCTCCTATTACCAGCTTCTTGCAAAAACAAGTTACGTCAACTTTTGGACCGTGAATGGTGCTGCAAATGATCTTTAAAAAGCTTTTTAATATCTGTTATAATTTCGAAGATATTCCGAAAAATCGCGCAAACTTTGGATGCGACTGTACTTCTAAATTGGGCGTTTGGGCAGAAAAAAAAAGTGTAGTGCTTCTACCATGATACTCTTTCAGTCCGTAGAGTTTCTTGGAAATGTTTCCTTGACTAGTAACTAATTTTATAATAAGATTAATTAGTCAATAACTACATACCCATCAATTTGGGCATACTATTTTTCTGCAGTAATTTCTATTATTAACGTGCATTTTTGTATCAAGTTTTCCGTCACTCTATCAGCTTAAATTACTTTCGTTGCTGCTTCAGTTTGTGTATTCTACAGTAACATTATGATGCCGTAACATGCATTTCTTATACTGAGACTACTCAAGAACTAATGAAAGACAGCGGCGGCTAGTGCATACGTCGTATTTCATACGATAGTATATCAAAAACTTATATTCAACAATCATTGTCAAAGTTCTCCTGGTGGTGCATGCACCAGCCGCCGCTGATAAAGGATATAAATACAAAGTTACAAACTTAGTTCTTTCTCGTATTTATCCACATGGTTGGACAAACTGGAGTTTTCGTTCTTCAAATCGCCGATAAGGTTCATCAACTCAGCAATTTTTTTCTCGTAAAGTTCTTGCATGTGTATAACGTCATCTTGCTCATACACTCTTGAAGATATGTCACCGTCCCCGGAACAAAAAACTGCCGTTGCGGTGGTGCTACAATCCGTTAGGTCAAACCACGAACTATCATCGGTCTCGTTAAATTTGCGATCACGGTCTTGCAATTTGCGTAAAGGCGAATAAACTCGAACTTCTTTGAACGGTGCATTGTAAGAAGGCCTGGGCTGTTCGAAATTTGTGTGTGGAAATATGTCAGTTTCCTCAGAGATCTTTCGCTGCGGCACTGTGTGAATATTTAGCTGCCTCTTAGTTTTAGATTTTTTCTTTTTCGGAATCCTGGAACCCTTGCACATTTGCTTAGAATATTCTCGTACTAGAGCTAATTTCTCTCGCACATCATGTAACTGACTTTTAGGCGATGACATTTCTTTAGATCCCTTGAATGGGAAACTCTTTTCGTTCTTACCGGGTTTGAGTGCAGTCACTTCTTCACTCACTGTTTGAGATGAACATTTTGTTGAGTCGACTATCACTTGAGTACTTACGTTATTCGAATCAGATCGTGCCCATGGGTCGTTATTTTCTTGTGTAGTAACATTCTGCAACTAAGATTTTCACAAGTCATCTACATTTAATATATGCAAATAAGTTTCATTTATGTCTCATTGACGTAAGACGCTATTGCCCCAGAAAACCCTTTTAACTATTTTACGATTACCTTATCTTTAGAGAATCTCCAAGAATTTTTGAATGGTGGTAGCGTCCCGTCACCAGGCGGATCAATAAATGGTTCAACAAATACACCGCTAACAATTTGTTTTCCAAGTTCCACGAGATAAGTGTTTCTTAGAGCTTTGTCATTTTGTACATTGGTATCACTTAGTTTCTCCAACCAAACTCTGATTAGTTCAATATAATGATTGTTCATGATGCAAGTAATATATGGCTTTATATTACGCAATGTGGTCAAGTATTCCATATCTAGATAATCATCGGATCTATTACTAGTATTGTTTTGGTAAATCTCCGTCATATCTTATTTGGTTTCGTCGACTTAGTATTCTGTTAACTCCGTGCGCAAATAAAATCAAATAGAACTGTAATAGCAAAAATAAAAATAGTGCTATCACCAAATTTCTACTCATTAAAAATAAAAAGGATGTAAAAGTATGCTTAAAACTGTCAAAGTGACAGTACTAACAAGGAAAGCCCTGCAGGCTGTGAAGATCAGCTTTATTAAAAATGTAACTCAATAATACCTTAGACACAGTGGTATAGGTAGAGATGATAGTGATTAAGAGATACGACAGCGACACTCGCCGCCATTACCGTTTTTTAAGCGCCATGTTTCTAGCAAGTTTCTAATTACTATATCTATTGTCAGTACTTGTCATTTTCGAAAATGAATTTAGAATTTGAATATAAATTATAATATGACTCAATTTGGTTGGTGATTTTATTTAATTTTGCCTTGATATGACGTTACGACAGTTTGTTTAATTTTCAATAGCAATAGAAATTTTACCACATTAGCGCCAGTAAACTTCACACACTAATTTGAATATCTATATAGGTAAATACAACATAAGTGCAAAAATCAAATTTTTGATATTGGTCAGATATTGATGTCTGCACAAATCCTTATTTTGTGTTTTAATTTAACTTTTTCAGATAGCTCTTTTATAAAAGGAAGTATTAAATATAAGTATGTGTGATTTTCAAAGAATATATACGCTATCGATAGAAAAATATTGAAATTGATTTTATATTCTCGAAACACAAAATTGTAATTTAATACGAGATCTTTTTTTTTTGTTCAAGTATTGAATTGTTGATATTTACTCTAAAAACAGCAATACTTTTGTATATGTTGACACTACAATACAATTGTCAAGTTAGTATTACTGTAACAGTTATTTGTCTATGTTAAAAAAGTGTGTTTTTGTGACGTAGGTAAATATAGTTAAAATAAAAGTGTTCTGAAGTTATTTTGTTAACTGTTATCTATATAAAAATACCAAAATGACAACATAGATAAGTAAAAAATAAGCCTTTCATTGCAATCTAAACATTTCTAATGCATTCCTACGATAATTATGTAAACGAGATAAATTTGGAATTGCGCTTAGATTAGGAATTCTAAATAGGTATCCCGTATTAAACCTGCAAAAACGAGTGCGCATTGCCGGCGATGATATATTTCGAAAACTGTCGGAGTCGGAACTCATACGTTGTCGTGTTATGGATGATGGTCGTATCTGCTTTTTTACTATATAGGCACTGATTTTGTCATATGCCTCTACATAATAGTTTTCTCTATTCTTCTCTTAAGTTCAAATAGCTTTCTGGATGTTTACTAAACATTTAGTTTGAGTGAGAGTTTTGGACAGTACTTCCAGAAAAAAAAAACAGATACCTTTATTCTTAAATACGGTAGTACAGTTTTAGTATCTGTATGAATGCCAGGCTGGACTAATGATGAAGAATCGATGGCGTATTTTATTATGTTCGACGAGGGATAATTGGTTTCTTAACCGACTTCCGACATTAGAAAATATTTGCACAATTATTAAATGTATTGTTTGTAATATTACCATTTTATCGAGCAGTGTTTATGTGTGCAAAGCACATATTAATAGCAATAGCACCGGTTAAGTGCGTAACGTCATGTACCATATAAATTTTTAGTCCCGAGCCTTACGCTACTGCGAAAGCACTCGTTTCTGCAGCTCTATCTATAGTTTATTAATTACTTGCTAACAGTGGTCATTTGTTATAAGATATTAATATCTTTGTTCATAATTGTATCATATGAGGCACTGTGGATCCCCCGCGGAACCACGTTAGTACTACTTCAGGGGGATTAGCTCATTTAGTTGGTCGGTCGGGCTCCCTAATTATTCACTGAGTCGTCTGCGCCCGTTGTCCTTTTCTCTGAGGATCTCACGTGGCATCCTGTCCACTGCGTTCCAGTTGTTCTCGTTGCTGATCATCTGCGATACTATGGTGTCCGGGTTATTCATTCATTCATTAAAGTTAGGGTGGGCACTTAATGTCCGGGCACTTGAGCTGGTGTCCGGGTTAATTGTTCCGACCATTTCTCTCGCTCTGGCTCTTTGTAAATTCCATTTTGGGCATCCAAAGAAGGTATGCTCAGGGGTGTCTATGCATTCGCAGTATAGGTAAGCATTCGACTGTTCCAGTCCAAAACGTTTTAGGTATTGCTGGAAACATCCATGTCCCGTAAGGAATTGCGTCATGAAGAAGTTTACTTCCCCATGGGCTCTTGTGCACCAAAGTTTCAGGTTCTTTATAAGCCTGCGGGTCCACAACTCGGTGTCATCTTCAGTTTCCCATCTTGCCTGCCACTTGCTCATAATCTCCTTACCTGCCTTATCCTTATCAGGCCTCGCTTGATCACTGTCGTCTGGTACTCCACAAGCAGGTCTATTGGTGGCATTCTTGCAACAACCAGTAATGCCCTCGTTGATACCGTTCGGATGCCTCTTAACGCTTTCCGATTTACCTCCTTGGATAGCGCGTTTCCCCAGATGGAGGCGCCATATAACGTTATTGACTCTATCCCTGAGCTCAGCATCTTCTACTGTTCTTCCTCGGGCCCCCCACATTGGACATCAGACGACATAGATTTACCAATACCTTCCCCGCCTTCTCCACTGTTTTCCGGACATGCTCCCTCATTAGCATATTTCTGTCAAAGTGGACCCCCAAATATTTGATGCTTTCTTGGCTATGGATCATGGCATCGCCCACTCTTACCCTTACTTCCTTCACCTTCCTGCCGGCTACCAGTAGCACCATTTCGGTTTTGTGTGAGGCAAGCTTCAATTGTTTTATTTCGAGCCACTTTAATACGCCGCTTACAGTCTCGTTTGCTGTATCTTCTAGATCTTTCACCTTTGTAACGGTAATTGTTATGCCCAGGTCGTCCGCATAGCCAATTATCGTCCCTCCGAGGGGCAGGGGTATTCTGAAGACACCGTCTCATAGTACAGGTTCCAGTGCCTCAAAGAGAGGGGTTTTTTAGTCGCTAGGAATCCGACACACCCCGGAGATACGGGCCGGCGGAAATCTTTTGAAGATTTTTCCCCTCTCTCGTAAAAAAAAAAAAATCATATTATACAATGGATTTTACAAACAAACCTATGTATAATATAATATTTTTAAATTAGTAAGAATATGTTAAACTTGAAATAAAAGTTAAATCCTGTTTAAAAAGGAAGTTTAAAAAAAAAATGTCGATCACCATATGGATACATACACTTAGGTAAGTGATACAAACTCAGATGTAAACTAAAAAAGCTTCAAAAAAGACAACATTAATTAAAATCTTACCATCTTGAAAAATTTGATTTATACAAAAATCGATGTTTAGTCAGATTTATAAATAAAAATATTTTTTTGAAATGGTTACATTTTATAATAAAAATCATCAAAAACCTATTACATTATTCCTAAATGGTGATTTCAAATACTCTAAGCATTATCCGAAAGAATTCAATCCCTATATTTAAAAAAATTTCTGCACCATATTGAATGCACCATTTTGTTTTTGTCACAATCGAATTCAGCGACCCTAAAAACCCTTAAATACAAATGTCTGTTGCAAAATATCGTTTTCTTTTTTAATACTATTTCTCCATATTGGTCGCGCCATCTTGCTTTTGATTCTATATTCGTAAATATTGTGTCCCCAAATATCCCGTGAGCTCCAGATTTAAAAAAAAAAGTTAGATAGGTTTGTAAACCAACATTAATCTCTCAATTCAGCTTGCATGATTTGTGAGTGGTTTTTGTCAATTTTGCGGATTTTATTTCGGCTTAAAATGTGATAAAACCGCAGAGAAAGCGCAATATTCGATTTCGGTTTTGGCTGATGCTAATATTAGGGTAAATAAATTGTTGGTTTTTAGGTTTAATTTTAACGTGTTACAAAATGATTCACGTAACTAAATTAATATACTTTGACTAATAAAGATAAATATCTGCAAATTGTTATTAACTTAATAAGAAAACATTTGTTGTTGAATGCTTTGATTATATAGTATAGAAAGAAAACGTGTGAAAATAGTAAAGTATATCTGGTTGAATGACTCCACAATTTATATTCAAATAAATATTTATTTGATTGTAAGAAACGAAATTATTTGATATTAATAAATCATATCTTTAGTTTAATAATTCGTTTATTTCACTAAAATAAACCAAAAGAATTAAAAGTTTTTCCGGGCTGTTAAGTAGTGGTCCTGTGGAATTACTTCTGTACGTTTCTTTCACAACTGCGGTGAACGTCCTCAGCGGCGAGTTTTCTTCGCCATGGCTCGTCGTTGAATATCAAATTCAACTTTTCTCAGTAGAGTCCGGCCAATGAGCCTACGCAGTATTTTATTAAGCAATAGATAGCATAATAAATTTTCCATAAATATGAAATTGCTTGTGGTAACAGATTGTCAAAACTATTGCACGTCAGTTGCCCGTTGCTCTCCATGCATAAAGGAAACTGTTTTGGTAGCAATTGCTGTTTGCCATGTAGAAAACTTATATTGAGTATGGGAAGTTAGTGTAGTGAAATAGGAGAACCGCTATCTTCACGGCAGTTTCTGTTCTTGTAGAATATGTTTAACGTATTTGCTAGTATAGGCCAGAAAAGTTTGCTATTATAGATTTGATGATTTATGTAATACAAATTTGACGTGAATATACTACTACTTTGTCTTTAACTATACCGACTTCGTTTGAAATAAATAGGTCTTTAAGAAAATCGTGCCCCTGGGGGGTTAATCTGGCCGCGATGAGATACAGATACTAGAGATAATGAATTGGTCGAATGGTAGGATTTTTTTGTAATGTTGCTAAAGAACTAGATAGGTTACGGCATGATATTTAGATAGTTAGTAGGGTAGCACGTGTTTATGAATGAATATTTTATGGTCTTTAGTGTTCGGAATTAGTGTTAAACTACAAATATTTAAAATATACGTCTTTAATTTAATTACTTTTGGATAGAATAATTAGGAATAAGTTATCATTAAGTATTAGAATAGGTACTGTTGCTGTTTATTTTTTGTAGGGCATTAGTTCTTTCCCGTTTCAACTTCCAATGTGTGAAAAAGGGAGCAGCTAAGTGAGGACGGTAAGGCTGTCGCAATTTAAGGAAACGCGGAGGTTGCTTCTTCAGCACTCAAAAGGATAATAATAATTTGCGGCTATAAGGTCTTCTTATTCTTCCCAGAACCTCCCAGAGTAAGGTTTTTGCCATGGTTTTCCCTTACTCCGTGGCCATTGATTTTATATAAGTATATTGTATATAATCAATGCTGGGAGATAATGAAAGTCGTTCCATGGGCGCATTTAATAATAACTGATAGCTAGACCCATTTACAGTAGATTCGCGATTATGGGAACTAATCACATTTCACATATTTCATCATTTCACAAAAGTAGTATTCATATGGTCGCGAGGCTACTGTATTATATTTTTGTTATTAGGAATCATAGGGAAATTATTTAGTCAGAGTAGGAACATTTCAATCGTTATGGAACCCATATAGTACTTAAAATAGGTGCCTCGTGTAGTATTTTTTAGGTGGAGCACGGGATTGAGATGATTTGTAATCATTTAGTTTTCATAAATAAAGTAACATTAATTTTAAGTTACTATATCTAAGTGAAATAAAGTTTCTCTTTGCGAAATATTTTTTTTCAAAGATATATATATCTTTGCGGAAGAGAATTTTTTCTCTCAGTGTATAGAAAGTCACTTTTCATGCAAAAATTATCAAAGCGTACTTTGTTACGTGCATTTGGGCATATAAAACAAGAAATTAGAACGTTTGTAATTTCCTGGTGTTATGTTAATGCACAAAAAAATAATTACTCAATTTGAATATAAATGCATCACATTGAATATAACATAACTTCCTATATAAGCAAGAAGATGATGTATTTATATTTGTGAATAAAATTTGTTCAGTTTTCCAAACCCGTGAATTTATTAGACGAAACAATTTTTTAGTTCAAATGTAATCAATATCTAAAATCATTATGAACATACAATATTTTCACCAGAAAAATAATTATTTTAGATTTTTGTAAATAGGTTTTCTCATCTGGAAACTATCATATTTATGCCTTAATAATTTATGTACATTTGATAGAAGTATATAAAAAATATTATTGAAGTATTGCCATTATTTTGCTTCCAAATAAAATATATTGAACTGATAATACTTACATGCTTAATCTGAGCATTTCTACTATTCAAGGGTAATAATTACCTACTAATTTGTGTGTGTAACACCAAAAAACCTGGGTAGGGGAAACTTAATAAATAAAGAAATATTAAGTAATTAAATAAATTTACTATCATACTTCATAGTTTTACAATGTTTGGGAGAAGGTAGCGTATCGGGGTACTCCAGGAGTGCGCACGGGATATTAATGCGTAGAGGTACAGATGTTAGGCGTATCCGTCGTTGCAACCGGTGTTCTCGGGGTACTTCCCACTCAATGCCTGGGTCTGGTATCTAGTCGGCGTTGGTTACTGATATAATTTCCATCAGTATAATAATTTGCTGGTATTACCTACTGAAAACTAATAACTAGTAAATACCTACATATGTTTGTGAATGTACACACCTACCATGTTCATATATTATCGACACAATGACGCTGACCCTAACTATTATTTCAAAGTTTTTTAAACCAGTACTCTCTTAATATTAGATAACAGGTACGTTCTTACCTTCGAATCAGTGGCGGTTTCTGTATAGGAGAACATGAGCACGTGAACCACCTAAACAAATCCTCGATGACAAAGTAATAAAATCTATTACTCGATCGTGAAATATAACGCAGCTAAACGAGTAAACGACGCGACGTTGCTTTTTATATACATCGCGAGCAAGCGACGGACGACGGACCAAGTGTGTCGAGTAGTCGGGACTACGTTGATTTTGTCGATGCCTAGCCGCATAAAGGACGTAGCGGTGGTGGGGAGGAATACCGCAGATTCCATATGAACTGTGCACAAATTGAGTGTGCTCCTGTGCTCGGTTTCATTGCCTTCTCGGGTTACGTTAATAAATCGATCGACATCAACGTTCAGATATCGTGTTTTACGGATAAACTATATTATATTATATTTTGTTTATGAATGACTCACCGTTCACAGGTCGTAATTACCATAAGAACTAATTCTGTTTGTTGGTGACAGTTTTATAATGAAACCAAGGGTGCGTAATTATTTTAATTTAAATTTTTAAATAACATACGTTTATTAAACCCGCACACATAAAATCACAAACTTAAACTCGTAAATCTTTAACTGTTCCCAAAAAAAAACGTACATTTCCCTCAAAGATACAAATAATAATGAATTGTTTTTTTTTCAGAAAAACAAAAATACATTGATAACAGCGCAGCCGCAGTTAAAAACTACGCCAGTTTCGTTAAATCCCTCTGCAAAAAGCCGACAAAGCAAAGCCGCCACTAATGCGCTTTGGTGCAGCCGACAAACAAAAAAGAAAATATATAGTACGTAAAAAATGTAATGAAATGAAATATACAGTACGTAAAAAACATAATGAAATGTACACAAAACAAACAAAGTAGTATTGTAAGTAAACACTAAACAATATATAAATAAGAATTATGGATGCGAATAGTTTTACTGTGCAATATTTGAAAGACAGTTTTAATTCGTTTAGTTATGAACAAAAAAAATCAAGTTAAAAGTGTGGGCGGACAAAATCAGAACTTAATTTGACGCAAACTACAAAGGGCAAATTTAGAGACTTTACAAGAAAATTTAACAAGGACATGTACGAAAAAAATGATTGGATTTTAATTAAAAATTTGCATGTTCTTGATTTTGTGAACACCCTACCTTCCGACCACGAGCCGCCACTGCTTCGAATGTTTTAATTGTAGCATCTGTGCATCAGTCCCATTCTCTAAGTAGCTGTGAAACGGTTGGGGTATCCATTTAGATTTACTTACACTCACAACCAATAACACTGTTCGTTGGCCAATCACGCCAAGTAAAGCGTATGTATATGCAAAACCCCTAAACACTCCTAAAAAAGAAGGAACCAACGACAGGTAAGTTTTAGTGCAACAAATGGTGGGGTAAAATTCGTTTCAATATTATGGTAATTTCAATTTGATATTTCATGTTACAACAATAACAATATTCATTTGGAGGAAGCATACTTCAATACAAATATTTATACTATTTGTATTGAACTATATATTTTGTAAGGGTATATTGTGTTTTCAGAGAATTTACTCTTATGTTCTAACCAACAAGATTTAGTTCATTTAAATATATATTAAATTTCGATTTCTGAATAAATAAAAATATTCAGATTGATAATAGATTTTTTGTGTGTGATTAGGAATATTTTTAGCGTCACGGCATTCCAGATTAAAAAATAAAAATGCTAATTTCTGGTGATCAAAGAAACCAAAACTAACCAATCAGAATATATGTCAAAATATGCAGGATGTTCCATTTAAAATTTTAAATTTTTCAATATTCCGGTATAACCGGAAGTGATAAAAAGTTATAGATAGGTTGAATAATTGAAAAGTGATTTTAAATAATATATTTCGTATTTATATTAAAAAATATTTATAATTAAAAAAGTTATGGGCGGCGACCTATGGGGTTATTTAACTTATGTATAAATAAATACTTTTGGGAACAATGATAATAGTATACATTTGTAAAGATATATTAAAATACTTGCGTACAACATTGTTTTCAAATATACACTGTTCAGTATTTTAAATTTCGCGCTATTACTTTAATATTTGATTTGGTCGATATTTTATCCAAATGATATTGCATGCGGTGTACCGAGAAATGAATACAGGGTGTATCAAATAAAAAAAATTGCTTGGGTGTTAACTACACGACATATAAAGCACAAACCCACCGAAACTGGATTTCATCATTAAAGAATAAAAAAAGTAAAATTTAGAGCTAAAATTTTTTTAGTCCGGACCTGATGCAAGCAAACGTCTTGTTAAGCACCCGCTAAACGTGGTATTATGTATAAATACATTGCACTCATTTAGTATTATTCTTAATGGTATGCCATAAGTGCAATTAACGTTATTCTGAATAAATAAAGGCCCTTGTAAAAATAGCAAAACTTAATTTTAAATTTCTTTTTTTTATAAAATAAACATTCCTTTTTTTGTTAAGAGCATTCTACGTAAGTCTACATAATATTATTTTTTTTTATTATTATTTTTTAATATTATTTTTAATATCCTGATAAGACGTTCGAGTTTCACCGGATATGCGACTGCAATAGTTACAAAAAACGTAAATAGTTTTCTTTTGCTTTGTCGAATCGAGAGTTAATTGTTAATAAACGGTACCACATGAATCTGAGTTATTTCTTTTGGATTTATTTAATCATATAACGAATTACACAGAAATAAATGTAGATACAGAAAAATTGCAAACACGCCTTTTTACTATGATATCGCGCGAAAATGAATCTATATATTCCCGCGCTTTTGCCGATGCATCAAGCTTCGATTTTCTTTATATGAAATCATGATGGTCCTGAAAAGGATCGTTTTTTCGAGACGGGCAGAATTTAAATAAAATGTTCGAAGTGGCTTGCACTCCAAGCGGCGATCCACACAAAACTAACAGCGGTAATCGCTGAATGATATTGGTATGTGGGGTATACTCGGGACAGCATTTAGGTTGGGCACAGGTGCGGCTCTAGCCCACGGCATTTATAAAATATTTTTTTTCTCGTTAACGCTTGCAGATAGATCCCTGTGCATTAAGACTTTTTGATTGTATATTATTACAGCTGCTACATATTATTATATTTACCTCTATATCTGATACACCCTGTATATCGAATGAAGAAAATGTTACCATCCTTAGCTGTGGCGCCAGGAATGGCTGACTTGGAATCCTGTGTCAGCCGGACACTTGTACATTGTTTACCTGATTTGCTTAATGTTGTGAGTTTTACTCCATCCTATCATATGAAAGTGTTTTTTTAGTTTTGCTGTTTTGCATGTTTACCCATTGTCATTCAGTTTTGAATTTTTCCATGGTTAATCATAATCATAATATTTTCTCGCTTGCGATGTTTGAATACTACTGAAAATTTATAATATTGACTCATTGGACTAACCACACTACAATTAATATCTCTATATACATACACCTTCAAAAAGATGAACGTGATTGGAATACAAGCGGTAAATTCAAGTACATCTGCGTAATAATAAGAAAAGTGATGCCAGTACGGACTGTATTAGCATTCATTAACCGAACACATAAAAGTGATAAATACTTGTCGAGAAACATATTACGCGTAGTCTATCTGCATGTATCGTTACTAATCCGTCCATACCTGCCGAGTTATAAAACATGATTCGAATTATTTGCGTAGTGTTGTTTACTTCAATGTCGGTACGATCGACGCCCATATCACAATTTCGCGTTATAAAAGAGTGGAATTTTATAAATTACACTTGGATGAATTATCAAAGCCAGTCGGATGGGGAATACGTACCCCAAAACAATCTCATAGCAGGCATTAATTTCTACGATGGATATTACTATTTGGCCTTGCCTAGGATGAAGTCTGGTGTTCCCGTGACTTTGGCAAGGATAAATTCGGCGAATCCTAGACCTGCACCGCTATTGGAACCCTTCCCATCGTGGGAATTTAACAAATTGGGAAACTGTGAAGTCCTGCAGAATGTGCAAAACGTAGCCATCGATGCTCAGGGGAAAATGTGGATCATCGATGGCGGACGAACGGCTACCTTGACCGAAACTCCAGATGCGACTTGCCCTCCAAAAATTGTGATATACGATATAAAACAAACGAAGGTTATATTGAAGTACGTTTTTCCAGAAGATGTAGCGAATAAATCCGTGAGTTTCCTATACGACTATAGTGGTAGATAATTTGGATGGTGGTTACGCCTATATAACCGACAATAGCCGCGTAGATCCAGGATTAATAGTATTTTCCTTGCAACAAAATTCATCTTGGAAGATACGTGACTCAAAAACTATGCAGGCAGATCCTTCGGCAGTAGTTTTTAGAGTAAACAATGAGGTAATTAAGACACCAATCAACCTCGCGGGCATTGCATTAGGGCCGAAAACCAATATTAACGAACAAAACATAACCCTAAATGAAGATAGGCAAGTCTTCTATTCTCCAATATCAAGTTTACATTTATATTCCGTGAGTACGTCCTATTTGAAAAATAGGAACCTTTCAGAAGGAGCGGATGGCACTTTCACCCAATATGTAAAAGATCTCGGAATCAAGGCGGCTCAATCCGACGGAATGAAAATGGATAATAAAGGGGTTTTGTACTATGGGCTATTATCTATAGCAAGTATTGCGAGATGGGATAGTAGCACGCCTTTCAGTTCTGGCCAACAAATCATATCCAGAGACGCTAATTACATTCAGTGGCCCAATTCTCTAGCTTTTGATGATGGCGGAAATATTTTAGTCCTAACTAACAGCTTGGGGAAATATGTTGAGGACAAAATGACTTTGTCTGAACCTAATTTTCGAATATTGATGGCTTACGTCAATGGGAAGAGCTATGCCTACGACGAAGAGACGTTAGTATATTCTGTTTACGAAACAGATAATCACAATATAAATACGAAGTCACCTACTAATATTACGAATACAATGTACATCGAAGAAGAAAGTATCACATCAATACAAGAAACTACTACGAGAGCGCAAAAGTACGAAATTCTATATCGACTACATCTACAGAAATGTCAACTACTTCCACGCATAGTATCGGTACAATTACTGAAAGTGTAAGTGAATCTACAGTCACTAAAAGTTGTGCCGCACCAGTAATTATTTCGGCATATGTACTAATACACTCTATTTTACATTACTTTTTCCTAATATAGTGAAATATAAATTATTATTTTTGTATATATTAATTGTTATAAGCCTCAATATATTGTTAATAGAAAAAAATACGTGTTTAGTATTATAATTATCACAATTAATTATAGTGCGTCAGTACAAAATTCTAATACGTCGTTGCTTGTGGCAGCGAAACGCTCAAACATATTGAATTTACTTATTATGTGTCGATGTTTACAACATACGTAAGTATTCGCATACATATGTAAATAAAATTTCAAGTGTATCTATTAATATTACTATCTAATTATATTTAACTAAACTATAATGCAGTGTTACATAGGCGATTTAGCAAGCCTGCGTCAAATAAGAAATGCCATGAAGCGTTTACATCTAATATTATCATAGTATCATTTATGTGTATACAGTGATCGCAGAAAAGAACGCACAAAATCCAAAAATCGATGTTTTTCAAAAACTTTCCCTTTATAGATAGTATTTTGCAATTTTTATTTAGAGTTTTTCATACTCTTACTAATTTAATAATATTACATTACATATACACTAGTTTCTAAAATCCGTACATAAAAGTATGAAACAAAAGCATTAATATCTTGGTGTCCTTGATATATTGATTGATATATATTTAAATAATTAAAAAAATGCACACAATCGCAGATCGGATCAATCAATATTTATTAATAAAGCTACAGTTTGGCCAGCGGCTTACATTAGTGTCAGTCTGCGAAATATGAATAAAATGTTGATAAGTTGGAAATTTAATTCAAACAGGCGCACGTAACAATATGTAAACAAGAAATGGTGTTTGAAAAAAGGTAATATTGAAATAACCTCCATGGATTGCACTTTTCCAGTTTACTATCGCTTTTAGGGTTATTTTCTTTTAGAATTATTTGGTATAACTATTAGTGTAAATATAGAATGTATGAATGAAGAATGCTAGTCTCATTATAGGTTCGAAATGAAAAGTATTGTCTAATTAAGTTAAACCAATGACTATAGTTGGTATGTTGGTAGCTTAATTTTTATACAAATAGCACGAGTGTTACTTTTTAGTATATTTGTATTTAGATGAAACATAAAGGAATAAAACCTTTTGAAAATTTGATTATTTAACAACAGCAATACTCTCGATAATTTAGTACCCGATTTGGTGTTCAAAAGCGCTTTATAAAGTACCAATTTAACTTACAAAAAGAAAATGTTTATCCTGACAGAGGGTACACAGGCTGCTGCATGTGCATCATAATTTTGCTTCATTAAAAAAAGGCGAGAACGTTACAGTGCTAGATGTACGTTAAATTTTCTAAATCGTAGAGTTAATTCTCCAGCATTATGATCAGAATTGTATTTTTTAACACCCACGTACAATATTCATACTACAGACACCCTCTTTGTTCCTAGATGTCGTTCCAATGTTCTCCAAAAAGCACCTTTAATTGATGTGGTTAGTAAATCCTTTTTTTTTCAGCAGGGCGAAAAGTGTCACTTTCCCCCGTATACTTTGCCTCCCTAGGGAGGAAAAGTAAGTGACGTTGACGTGTTGAAACTATACATCTAATAATATGTGACATTATTGATAGATGACATTTGACACATTCGACTTAGTCTGAGACCATTTATGAGATAATTGCTAAATTATTAGGTATTAAATTTCAATTAAACTATTATTAAATACTTTTAAAACGACGCTTGACAGTTCTCAAAAAATATTTGTCAGATTAAGCCTACTATCTATCATGTCACTCACAGGTATATCTTTCTTATTTTTAGATATTTAGTTAAAATCGGGCTGGCTGGTGGTTTAAATACAAAAAAAAATATATATTTAAACCACGTGAGTAAAGTGCTATTGCAGGCCTTGGGCAATTACAAACCTCGCCTTCGGCGTAATATTAGAGCACTTTGCTCCCTTGGTTTGAAATATATTATTCTTACAAATTGCCTCTGCATGTATTGAAACTAAAATAGCACTCATCAAATCTGCCGAAAATTTAATTGTATACGATGGAAGGTCAAAAATATGAAACTACGCTAAGAATAAAGTATCTCAGTTTTTGGGTTTAAAAGATTCTTTTATTAATAAATGCGGTTTCAAATTCAACACTATATCTAAATATGAAGTTTCGCTTAATTTCAGGAAAAAATGAGATCTAATAATTTTTTCGGAATTACCTGTATACAAAATTGATTGTGAATATAGAGCAGTCATATCTATTCTGAAAAAAGAACCATGTCAAATTATTTAGCTTAAAGTTTTTTTAGTCTTGAAACGAAAACTTGGGAAATATTTTTGCTGCACAATTTGTTTTTGTTTCATTCTTTTCCTCTTAGAGGTTATTCAAAAAATTCCTGGCCTCCAAGATCGCCAGACCTATCCTCAATGTATTTCTTTTTTGGGGTTACATGAAAAACAACGTTTACAAATTTCGACTGCTTATAAATATCGACCATTTAGAAAATGTAATTAGACAATGAATCGCGGAAATCAATCTTCTTTTTTTTACGGAACATTGCTAAGAGAATTTAATACTAGATCGAGAAAATGTTTACTAAACGTGACATGTAGAATTTCAATGTTTATTCTTTACCAGTGGCGGCTCGTGACTTTTTGTGCAAGGGAGGCTACTGAAACCTAGGTAACTCTTCTTGGTCAATAAATTATATTTTTATAGTTTTATCATAGCATGATCCATAATAAACGCTATTTATTTTATTAAAAATAATAGGGGACGTTTAGCCTCCGCAGCTTTCCCTGATGAGTCGCCACTATTTCTCACGTTAATTAACATCTAATATTGACATTATTTCAAATGTATTGTGTTTAATTTTTTCTTTTACTTGTGGTGATTAAGACCTTCAGAAAAAGAAAGACGAAATTGAACTAGTTGTGACTTTCTAAGAATAGTACTAAAAACTAAAATTTCACTTAAATGTTATTATTTTGTTTCATTTGAAGATAAACATATTGTGGAGTAAACATTATTGCCATTATGAAGTTTTCCTTTTTAAGGCCATATTTTTGAAACTAACTAATTTTGACATAGTATGCATGATTTTCCTTCAGAAAGTATACACAGAATAAGGTATGACAGCTATATAATCTCGATTAATTTTGTATACAGACTACAGAATAATTATTCCGAAAAAAAAACGATTAAATTTCATTTCTTGCTAAAATTAAGAGCAACTTCATATTTAAATATAGCGTTGAATTTGGAACAACATTTCTTAATCGAAGAACCATCTAAATCTAAAAACTGAGGTACTTTACTGTTAGCGTAATTTCATATTTTTGACCTTGTTTTGTATACAGTTGGATTTCTGGCAGATTTGTTGGGTGTTATTTTAGACTGAAGACATGCAGAGGTAATTTGCAAAACAAAAGATTTACTAAGGTCAAAGAAAAAAGAAAATTCCCATACACTGCGCACCTTCTGCCGGTCACTGTAAAAGAACTACATAATTTGAAACTAAAACGCTATACTATTTACAATTTCACGATTCGCCATAATGTAATGATTTCTTTTACTAAGGGTTTGAAGAACGAGCCGTTACATTCCTTATTTCAAAATTCAAGTACAAAATGAATAAATGAAAGTTGGTATTTATATTAGCAATATAAATGTATATTCTTAAATCCTTAAATAGCAGTAAATAAATACATAACTTATTTGAACCCCAGTGTGTCTCTTGTTTTTAACTTTAAGCTCTCTTGATTAATTTTTTATCATATCCCTTAATGACGAAATACATGATTATCTGCGACGTTTATTCATTCTTGAATGAAATGGACTGCTTGAAACCATATTATGAAACGAACGATCTACTGCAAATGATAGTGAAAGCATCGTTCTCAGCGCAGTGAATCACCTAGCATAGTAATAAAAATCGGTATAATTGTCTTCTTTAATTGCTTTTTTTAAGTGAGGACAAATGCTAAATGTTTTATATACACATATCTATTCGTAAAAAACGAAAACAATGTAATTATGTAAAAGCAAGTGCAGTTAGTTGTGAGTTTTGTGATTATATAATTTTCTGCATAGTTATTGCTAATATTAGTGAACTATAAAACAATTAATTACAAGCGTGAAAATTAACCAAGCCATAACCAATGTTTGCTTGTAAAAACTCCTATTCGTTTGTCAAATAGGATGACACATTTGTTATTTTACGATGCAATTGAATAGCAAACTGACACTATTTACTCATTTAATATCAATTATCTGTAATAAGTTTTCTTGTAAAAATCTAAAACAACACAATGTGCTATAAGAATGTAATATGTGCTGGTACTTCATTAAATCTACATGTCTATGACAAAGTACACAAATAAATACCGTGCAATAAAAGTTGTGGACATCATATAACCAGTAACATGGGGCAAACACTTTGTCGAGCAATGCGACTTCAGGCAGCCCCTGTCTTCTGTATTATTAGGCAAAACCAACAGTTGAATTCGAATCTTTCTTAAGGATTACTTACGCCGGCCAAATGTAAATGTTCCATCAATTGCGGTCAGTAGGGTTTAGTATGTTATCTTAAAAGTATCATATATATGGTTGCTACCTATTTTTCGCAATTCCAATTATCGAAATTACGCAAAAAGTGGACCAAAAGATCTATTCTTTTAATGGAGCCCTTGGAAATAGATCATAGTTTATCGACAAAGAACCCTTTTCGAATTTTGTTGTGTGTTTTTTTCTTGGAAACAGCATGTGTCGCATTAACATCAAATTGGAAAAACTGCATTGTAAAGTGCTGCCAGTGGTGTAACATTTCTAGATCAATGAATTCCGACAGGTAACTCAATTGGCACCGTTGTAAAAGCAAGTATGTCGTATGGTCAAATATTTCTACCCTCTTGAAAGGTCATGGAATTTTTCTTCTTTAAACTTAAGTTGGCAGTATAAGTTCAAAATCGTGTAAGTTGACTTATTCTGTGGCGTGTGTAAGCTGTAGGTTGTTATAACGTTGGCAGATTAGGTTTTGTCGTTTTGACAAATAACTACTTACGTACAAACGTTTCAGTTAACAAGTTTAATAATTAAAAGCAGCTACAATAAATGTTCAAAATGAATTATTTTCTATACGTAGCGCCACTCTTCATTTCATGTTATTGGAGACATTCCTTAAATTATATGATGTAATTTCCTCACAGACATTTCGGATAGCTTCAGCAAATTCTTCAATTGTATGAGGGCGATTTGTAAATACTCTATTTTTTAAGTGTATATAAATGACATAATCCATAATTGTCAAATCTGGAGATCGTGGTAGAAAGTCTACTATCCGATTATCAAAGAATTCATGCAAAAATTATATCGTTTCCATTATCTGGTGGCGTGTTGCATTATCTTGCCGGAAATATCCCTCGCAGCATTCATCATCATGTAATTGCTTTAAAAATGGTTCTAATAAATTATTACGATATCGCTCCGCATTTATATCATTATTAGAGAATATTGGGCCAATAATCCGTCTGCGAAAAACAGCAAGCCAAACGCTTATTTTTGGAAAATGCAGATGATGTTTCACGAATTTCACGTGGATTTTAATAAACTAGATGCTCATTTTTTGTTTATTTAAATATCCCGTTAAATAAAACCATACTTCATCCGAGAAAGAGGATTTCAACCTCGTCGTTATTTATCCATTCCAACCATTTCCAACCATTGGCAGTAATTAAGTCGAGTTACGTGATCAAGGGGGTAAGAGTTCTTGCACGCAATGGAAATTTTTGTAGGTCTTTTTAAAAATTGTATAGTATATGAAAGTTGTGTTTGCTGTGAAAGCTTACGAATCGATTTCTCAGGTGATTGAGTTTTTCGCTCTTCAACATCTGCTATATTTTCACCTGTCCGTTTTCATGGTCTATCACTACTGGGTTTTCGGGACACAGACTACAGTGTACAAAAGCCTACACACAGGACAATACTTACACTTCGACTCCAACCACCCAAACAATGTGAAAGTTGGAGTAGCCAGATGCCTATATGATAGAACCAGGAGCTCAGAGGAAGAAGAGGGAAACAGGAGTTCAACTACATAAACCACACACTAAAACAGAATAGATATACAAACAAGGTGTTGTCATTAGCAAGGAAGAATCGGGCAACACAGCAGAGTCAAGACCCAGAACAACAAGGCAAGGTGCGCACAACTGTAATTCCGTACGTAAAAGCCTTATCGAAGAAAATCAGAAGAATAGGCAGCAACTACAAGGTTAGAACAGCAATTAGAACAACGAACACCAACAGATCAACCCTAATCAAAACAAAGCCGGACAACGTGAATCAAAGAACGAAAGAACGTATATACAGAGTACCGTGTGACTGTGGAAAAACATACATCGAAGAAACAAGTAGACCCATGCAAGACAGAATCAAACACCAAAAATTAATTCGACTGGGAGAAACGGATAAGTTTCGCTTAGCTCAACATGCTTGGGAAGACGATCATAGGATTGAATGGGACGAAACAACAATGTTGCCAAGAAAGGGCAACTTCACAAAAAGAAAACTGAAAGAAGCAGCATGCACGGCCATAACACCAAATGCCATAAGCACATCAATCAAAGATGTCTGGTTACTAATGATTAGGGATAGCTTAAGCAAAAGACCAGCAACCACGATCCCGGAGACAGAATAAAAATAACTACGCATGCAGACCTGCGCATACCAGTACGCATCACGTTCTGCGCATATACCTGTAGCTTAAATATAGGCTTCAAGATTACAATATCTGTCCACCCACTTGGCTGAATGGTTAAGTGTTAGATTAGTAAATATTCGGAATTTCGAGACCGAGTTCGAATCTCACATAAGACAAAGTGAAATATTTTTGTCAAATCGGACATATTTGTCAAATTATTTGTAATAATGAGTTTGGCAAGAAGCAGCCCTATTCGGGGCTACCCTGATGACGGGAGTAGACGAACTGCCGAAACGTCGGATCATCAGAATCTTACAAACGATGGAAATATCCCACACAACAACGCAAGTTTTTACGTATTTTAGCGACTTGGTTTTACAAGGTTATCTAGCAATCTTGTAAATTGTAAGTAATGTGATATCAAGAATTTAATCACATGCCATAACAAGCGGAAACATTTTGTTGTCATGTTTGTACTATTTTCCCAATGAATAATAAATGGATATACACGTATGTATGTGGTTGGACAAGTGTGCTGTAATGCTTCCTTCTTCAATTTTACCATATACCTGCTCCGAATAGTAATCATCCAAAGTTGATGTTTCCATATCGGAGGACCTCCTAGATAACTCTAATAACTGGACACCGCATTCATTAAGTATGTATTGGGCGGAAGATGTTGGGTACAAAGATTAGGGGTTGATTTATAAAGCTTAAGAAAAGTGCAAGTTTTAGTGTGTTCTGCAGTTTATATAAGGCAAGAGCTGAACTTAAACTGAGACTTAAAGGGGACATAGCTTAGTGCAACTGCAATTATTTGTTTTACGTGTGTATAATGACAACAAAATGAAAATATCTTTATCAAAATCTCTGATCAATTTTCTTTCATTTATATGGAAAAAATGGATGATTTAGTACGATGCAAATGAAACCACCTATTTTATTTGTAAATGCACATATAAATTACTGTAGTACTTTTTATGCGATTTTAGGCTGTCAAAACAACCTTGTAAATATTCACCTTTCTTTGCATAGGTATGACTAAAATAGCTTATAATAAAATAAGCTTAAACGCGGGTCCGTGTCATCGGTACTGAACGTGTTGAAAACATATGTAATAATGTTAATAAATATTGAAATAAAATATTCTACTTGCAGTACTCTTTTCCTATAAGTTTACCTCTAGTAAATTAAGAAAATTTCATAGTAATGTCCTTCTACAACAATTTCTTAACCGGTGTAATGACGTTAGGTTTAAATCAAGTATATACAGGGTGTCGCACGACGAATGTCAGCGATCTATATATGGAAAACTATTGAATCCTTTGAGAGTCCTGATTCCAAAGAAGCTTGTCTCAACGATGTCATCGGAAATGCTCGAAATAAACCACAATGGCAATGTATTATAGTTATTGACAACAGGTTTTCTTTTTTGGATTGTAGCCCTGACTGTACCACTGTTTTTAAAATTGTCAATTATACGTTTTAAAGCAGTTACGGACGGTTTCTGTTTCTCTGGATACCGTAGAACCAAAGCGTCACATGTTCTTGATATCACTTTGTTACATTTTCCATAGATAATAAATAAATTTAAATAGTCTTCGTTTCTATAGTTAAGACGCGCTGGCATTTTGGTTTGCACAATATTGACAGTTCTACTGCAATTGTTTTTGCGATATCTCTGGCATGGATAACTTGTCACATTTTTGATGAATGTAAGAAAATTCTCCTTTTAAATTCATCGAAAACCCTTACAGATAGGTATAGAGAAGTTAATAACAAATTGCCCATTTTTTTAACGTTAAAAAATAAAAAAAAGTAGAAAAAAATGGAAGACCATTTGAAATTTTTGACTTTTCTGTATTTTTCGGAACTAATATTTTAACAACGTTCATGCACGCCCTGTATGAGATATAATAAAGTATGCACGCTATATTGATGCACTTACCTTCAGTCCATAAGTATGCCAAATGGACTGAAGAAAACTGGAAACGCATATGAGATATAAACTTTTTTGTAAGGAGTAGCAAATGTCACTGTTCTGCAAAGAATCGAAATATCTCGAAAACAAATGAATTTAGCTATAGGGATCCCTACTAAATTTTAACTAGAATTTTAAGGGGAACTCAAAAATATAAAAATATACAGGGTGTTGCATTTAAAATAAGAAAATTAATGTCACACTCTGTATAACTGAAAGTGCTAGAGACTTGTGCATATTTAGCGTTCGTATAACAGAAGACATACACAATGTACATATGTGGGTACTAGCAGAAGCCAGTTTTATAGGAGGTCTATAGATACCGCAGGAACCATCCAAACTCCAAACAGCTAGATACGTCGTTATAAGCATGAAGCGCACGCATCTGTTTGTAGTTGATGTGGCTTCTGCGATATATTGAAGCAAAGCGCGGAGAGGTCTATCTGGCGATTGCTGAGTTGAGCAGCTGTAATCGTACACTCTGAAGCTGAGCGTCCATTAGGCTGGGAAAGCGACATAATGGTTTTGGGGCGAAAAATACCCAGAAAATAATTTCGACATTTCCTATTGTCTTTTAGATTTTCTTTCACTTGATTATTTCTAATTACTTTGCTTTTGAATTCGGGTGCACGTCCGACAAAAAACCGTATTAATTAGTTTAGTAAATTAGTAAAAATAAAGAAGTAAATCAATAAACACCTAGGTGGTTTAGTATCAGTATTTCCTTTTTGTTAGTTCCGCCTATCTTCGGAACGATGTTTTTTTATGATTTGATATTACGCGCACTGATGATGTACAAATCCCATAAAAATCATCACCATATATCACCGGTAAGAGTAGCACCAACTTAAGTTGTTTATCGATTTTCTTTTAGGTATTGGCCATTTCTTACAGTTTCTTTCATATTTAAATACTTATTTCCAATAAACAAGTGTATAAGAAAAATAATCAAAGATATTTTAATACTGCAGTTTAAACCAGTAAACGTCGATTAAAAACCTCCTGATCGAGCTGTCGTGTCGTAGCTAATAGTGCACCAGAAGTACGGTGCCGGTCGTAGGACGAATTTACTCCGTATGCGACTGTTATACCAACCCCTTGGAGGGCTCTGGAGCTCTTGGCTTAACCGTTCCAACTAAGAGGATGACATACATAAAAAAAAAACACTCTCAAGCTAATAATGAAATATGCCAAGAGCTGCTGACTACGGGAAACCTTGGTCGTTAGTAGACTAACTATGGATACTGGCTAACCTCCACTTAAAAAAAAAGGCTTATCAAGGTAGAGGATATTGCTCTGGCAGAAGGTTATTCCTTCCCTTATCGTGGGAGCTATATTATGTACCCCTATATCAAGGACATCTGAGGAGAGTGAGAAGGTATGGAATCCTACCATATAAATACGCCTTCCAATACTCTTTTGCCTCGGAGTATCACACGTTAGATCCGTCAAAAACGCTTCGCACATAACCTTCAAATAGCATTTTTTAGAGGCAGTTTTTAGTTTTTTTTAGTTTTATTTTCATTTGCTCCAAAAATAAGTAGGCATCACTCAGGGAAATATGCTCTTTCCGTTAATGTGCATCTAAATCGCCAAATCAGTGGAATTCGGAACTACAGTCATTACACATTTCTACATAATCATCGAAAGGGTCCCATAAAATGACAAATAAAAAGCAAAGTAGAACACATATTGATTTTCCATTGAATATCTAAACGGAATTCCAATATTTATAAGCTAAGTGGATTCATTAGAACATTTGAAGATATTGCACAGATAGAGTATGTTAAATTTCACCTAATAACGATTTCCATTCAAATTAAAAATCTAGTTATTTTGGGGATACTACGCTGTACTGGTCTTAACTTTCAGATTTAGAAAAATTTTCTTTGTTGAAATAGGTAAAATAAATACCTCCCAATTGTAATTTGATATGGTAATTTTTATTAATTTGATTTAAATATTTTTTGCAGGATTATGATTTCTCTACAACATAAAATTATCGGAATTTGTTAAGGGTATTTTGTGGTCACCACCAAGCTTAGTAACAAGAGCGAGTGGGATCATAACACCATCTTGAAATTGATTAGAGATGCCATCAAATAGTACACTGATGACTCCAAAACGACAGAGGAGACTTAAATATGGGCCTAGAACCAAGTACTTCGAAAGCTTGGGAAAAAGCCCAGGTATGGAAAGATGCGTCCAGTTTAATACTGACAGAAATTATCGAAAGCAGAAGATTATTATCATGTCTGATAGTCAACTAGCCATCAAAGCGCTGATCTCACATGAAACCAGCTCCAAGATGGTATGGGAATGCCTAGGGAAATTAAACGAGCTAGGCAAAAGGAATAAAGTAACCCTCCTGTGGGTTCCGGTATTAGTGAACTTCAAGATACACAAGCACGACTTGAGAATGTATTCGAAAACTTAATAGCTTGACGGACTCCAATAAAGTCACTTTACTGTGGGTGTCCGGATATGCGACAATCGAAGGAAACAAAAAGCCAATGAGTTAGCAAGAAAGGAATCATTGGCTTCATATACTGGGACAAGGAACACTGGAACAATATAACCAGGCAAATTTAATGAGGATATTTATTAAGGGACCATTAAAGAAAAAACTGAAGAATTACAGTAGCTTGCAAAGTAGGAATCTTCCTCCTATAGATTGCAGAAACTTAGAATCAAAACTAGAACAAACTGTATAATAGGATAACAGAGACCGCTTATCATAAGGCACAGGATTATTTCGGTCAACCAGCCAAAAAAATTAAATACAAAAATCAAGTCGCAGTGTTTCTAGAGACACAATTAATTAAAAATTATTTACATCGAAAACTATGAAAATCAACAACAAGCATCAATTAAAAATTGAAATCGTAGTAGGAAAAGCATTGTGACTTAATTAAACATTAAACTTACGTATGAGATGCGTTTGTTATTCATTTGTAATACCTATGTTATAGCTTTAAGTACAGTCTGCTCAAGGCAACTTTATTTTTACAAATATACCTACTGGTGCTAATTCGTGACGAACATACTTATTGTATTTATCTATTGTATTATTACTTTAATCGGCACCAGTAAATGTATCTGAACATTTGAAAATATTAATAAATAGGAAAAACTTTGGACTTGGTATATTTACGTCAAATGCATTTAAAACTAAATTTTTAATTCAGCACTAATGATTCGTGTGATGTTGTTAGTTATCACATGCATATAAATGTTAGGGCATACAGATTATAATCATTTCTACATTTATTACGCATGCAACATGATTAAGTGTGAATACCACGTTCTAATATGGTTGTACTGCGAATATGACGTCTTTGTTTGTTATTATATAATAACGCAAAGTGACACTATTAATGACAATAAGAAAGCTTTTCGACATGTGATGATAGAATTATTGGGGGATCACAAAAAATATATTAGATAATTCCTATCAATGTATAAATGCGGCCAATTATTTCTGTAATATAAAGGCGGAATCCCACGGCACGTGACTCGGCGAACATGGCTCGTGGCTTGGGTTCGTCGAAGCTTGCCCATGTTTGGTTCGCGACAAAGTGTGGCAAGTAGATAGGCATTCGCACAAGGTGTGTGAGTATAGTATGGATTCGTGCTGGCTTGGCAAATCATAGTTTTAGTTTCTTTGGTCACAGCGGAGAGTTTGGTTAAAAAGTAATTAACATGTACGATCGGCGGAGACGTGTTGCAGTTTCTGTTTTTGTGACTTGGATCTCGCGGATTCCAAATCGCCGGCTCTCCTTCGTATGCTGACAAAAATTCAAGAACTATGTCATTTGATGTTTCCATTTTTAAAATAAATAGCTCTTAACCTCCCACAGCTACAAGCCGCTACTGAAATTTAATTGCACCATACGCGCCGCAAGATTCCGCCTTAAGAGATGATTATTTCAGAATTTACTGAAACCTTACTGAATAAAGATAGGAAGATTGTCAAAATAATAGTAGGTTTGCTGATTAGTCAGTGTCCTGTGGGTTGGGAGCACCTATCAGGCGCGTCCCCAGGTGGTGGATAGGGGAATGGCCATCTTGTCTCCTTGTGACGAGATGGTTAGTGACGGTTATAGGTTTGCCCTCTCTGACTAAACCCGGGGCTGACTAAGACCGTTGCCGCGAACCGCTCCCCCTCGCCCAGCTGTCGTATCGTGGCTAAGGGCCTGCACAGAGGTTTCACGGTGCCGGCTGTTGCTTTCGGGTGCAACCGCTATACCATGTGTCTCCCGTTGTCTGTGGACATGTCTCGCGGACGGGTTACACGGGGGGTCTCCTGGAGACCAAGAGGACTAAACCTCAATAAAAAGCGTTCCGGATGAGTTGTGGCAGCTCTCCGGTCTGTAGTCTTGCCGCCCTCGTGTTTGTGCCGTGCGAGGCGACCCGTGATGGTGGATGAGAGGATCCTGGCAGTTGAGCTGCCTCCGGGACGGGGTTAGTGCCTGGAGGTCGGCAACACACTGCTTTGGCCTGGATTTCATCTAGACGGGAGGTCGGGGAATAACCCAACCCTGATCAATCGGCTGTGTTGTCGGGTCAGACCGCCGACAGGGTGAGTCTTCTGGGCTGTGCTGGCGTGCCGGAACTCTGCGGCGCGGCGCGCCTGGCACGGGTGCTGTCCGCGGGTGCGGATGTCTTCGTCGCGCGCTGACCCTTCCGGGGGGCTATATCGGACTGGTAGCCCTGGCGTTCTTGAACGTCCCCTTGTCGGACTCCGTGGTGGGTGGGGAGCCAGAAAGATGAAACTAACTCTAAATAGCATGGAACCTAAACGTAGTGCTAACCCTGGGAGGTCGTCTTCGGATGCCCCCAACGACAAGCCTCAAGGGCAAATAGAGCAGCTTCCGGAGGGTCGCGCCGCGGTACCTGAGGGTCCGCGGCGGAAACGGCATGCGGAGCTGAGCGGAAAAGGAGAGCGAAGGCTAGGGCCGCAGCGGCTCAGTCTGACGCCTCTGGTGCTGCCCGGCTTCCGTCCTGGGACCTCTGCCTACGGCGGAGCCTAGGAAGACGGAACGTCGGAAGGTGACCCCCGCGACCAAGCCAAAGAGAGGGATGCCCAAGGAGCAACCCAAAGCAAAAAAGCGCCCTCGTTCGGATGGGAGCGCGGGAACGCTCCTGGTAAACCCTAGGAAGCGGGAACGTGCACATCCGGCGAAGAGCGCAAAATTAGGATCATACAGTGCTGCTGCCTCAAGTCACTTGAGAGTGGCCATTGTTGATCTGTTAAATCCGTTAGGGAAGGTTAGCCAGGCCATAGCGGACAAATTACAGTCTATCTTTTACGAGGCGCTGACCAATCATGCCCTCGCTTTAGACCGTGACAAACAAGCGCCGACCTTAGGCGGGTGGAGGTATTCCGGTGAGATCCTAAGGATCCACTGTGATGACGAACACTCCCTAGGTTGGCTCAAAGAAATGGTTGCGAAACTCCCAACTCCATGGGAGGGGGCAAGACTTTCTGTTGTTCCGGCGGACGAGCTGCCGAGGCTGACGAAGGCGACGCTGTGGATCCCGGGAGAACCGGGTGAAACTAGGCGCATTGTCGGCCTGCTGGCTGCTCAGAACCGCTGGAGCAATATAGACACCTGGTGTCTCTTTCATGAGGCGGATCAACCAGGCGGAAAGCTGCTGGTCTTTGGCGTCAATAAAGACGCCGTAGACCGGTTAAACGATAAGGGCTGCAGATTGAGATTCTCATTCGGCGACCTTCACGTGAGGCTGCAGAGGTCTGAGGAGGACAAGACTTTAACCTCTACGGCCACTACTTCTGACCCCCAGAGCGCTACCCAGGGTACGCTAGTGGGGCAAACAACGGGGGATGTATCCATGGATACATCTCAACGTGTAGATAACCCTGCTGCCCCTGACTCTGGTGCCGGCGCTACTCCTGTGGACAGCGCTGGCATCGAATCAGTGGAGCTGGCGGGGCTGTCAATTGAGACCAACCGTGGAGGCGGTTCGATGTAATTTAATCGCACAATGTCTCCACGCGGTCTGAAAATTATTCAAACGAACCTGCAACACTGTCGGGCGGCTACTGCTACTCTACGTAGGCACCTAGATAGACAGCAGGACATTTGCTTAATCCAGGAACCTTGGTTTCTGGAATCCAGAATCCTTGGCCTGGACAATGTCAAAGCGGCCGTCTTCTCCGGCACCGAAGACAAACCTAGGACATGTATCTATGTCCCAAAGAATATAAAGGCCTATCCCATACCGAACTACTGTGGCAGGGATATAACCACCGTACATCTAACCTGTGATGTACAAGGGGGCCAAACATCGGTAGTGATCGCTTCAGTTTATCTGGCCAGTGACAAACCAGTTCCCTCTGGCCTCCTTTTGGAGCTGGTAGAACACTGTGATAGAAATAACAAAACATTTAGTTGTCGGGTGTGATTCCAATGCTCATCATGTAGCATGGGGCAGCCGTGACACGAATGATAGAGGTAGACTCCTGAGTGAGTTTATCTCCTCTACTAACCTTGATATACTTAACAGAGGATGCGAACCTACTTTCGTCACCTCACGATGCCAAACAGTAATTGACATTACCTTGGCGTCGGTAGGTATCTCAGGTCACATACTAGATTGGCGGGTGTCTGAAGAGGCATCGATGTCAGATCACAGATGGATCTGTTTTCAGATCGACCACACGAGTGTTCAAAAGACTGAATACCGAAATCCAAGGCTGACGGACAGGCAGATCTATAGGAACCGACTGTCCGTTAACCTTCAAGGACTGCGCCCATGGGATGGTCTGGAGATCGGTGGCCTCGGTCAGCTAGCCGCTGGGGTGAGGGCATCGGTTATAGATGCCTTTGAGTGCGCATGTCCACTTAGGGTCACATCGGAAAGAAGTAAGACTCCATGGTGGAGTCGAGATCTTTCTAAGATGAGAACCAAACTTAGAAAGCTCTTCAATAGAGCTAAATCAACCAGATCTGTGGAGGACTGGAAGCTTACAAATTACTTTGTAGGCAATATAAGAAGGAGATCCGTTGTGGTCAGAGGCGAGCTTGGAGAAACTTCTGTGACTCTGTCGAATCGACCACTACGGCTGCTCGCTTAAAGAAAGTCTTAAGCAAAGACACCAGTCATCAACTGGGACTGTTAAAACGAGAGGATGGCACTTTTTCGTCGACCTCCCTAGAAACAGCCGAGATACTTATAGCCACTCACTTCCCGGGCAGTGTGATTCACGATACACCTGCATGGGATGACCCTCATGGCTCGCCTCCAACTGAGGAGGATTGGGCGGTGGCGGAAAGGGTGGTAAAAGAACCCCGGATTCTCCGGGCAATTAAAAGTTTTCAACCATTCAAGTCACCTGGCCTGGACGGTGTGTTTCCGCCCTACTACAATGGGGCGCGGATTCTCTGCTCAGCCCATTGGTGACACTGTTCAGGGGGTGCATTGCTTGGAGGTACGTACCTGAGGAATGGAGGGAAATAAGAGTGGTTTTCATACCAAAGCCAGGGCGTTCCGACTATACCTTGGCTAAATCATACCGGCCGATAAGTTTGACCAGTTTTCTGCTGAAGACTTTGGAACGACTGTGCGACCGTTATATAAGAGAGGTGGCCTTACCTTTGTATCCACTTCACATAAACCAACACGCGTACATCCCGGGAAGGTCCACCGAATCTGCCCTCCACTCTGTGGTGCGGCGGATAGAGAGATCGCTGGACAATAAAATGGGGTGTATTCCTAGATATAGAAGGAGCTTTTGATAAAGCTTCAGTCAACAGCATTGTCAGTGCCCTAGCCAGACACGGTGTTGAGCCGGCCCTTGTAGGATGGCTACACTGTATGTTAGAGCAAAGGGCAATAGAAGTAAGTGTGGGAGGTGCCAGGGTGAGGGGGCGCGTAGATCGGGGCTGTCCCAAGGAGGCGTCTTGTCACCATTTTGTGGAACCTTGTGGTAGATGACCTCGTTCGTGCGCTGAACGCATCTGGCTTCTACACAATTGCATATGCGGACGATATTACGATCCTCATTGATGGAAGATTTGAGAGCGTGCTCTGCGATTTGATGCAGACTGCTCTAAGGTCTCTCGAAAATTGGTGTAGAGAACGTTGCCTCTCTGTAAACCCAGATAAATCAGAGATGGTACTCTTTACTAACAAAAGAAAGTGGGAAAACTCCGCCCACCACAACTGTTTGGCACTGCTCTCGGTTTCTCGGACGAAGTCAAGTATCTGGGTATCACTTTTGACAGAAAACTGAGCTGGAGCAAACATGTCAAAACAAAAGCTGAGAAAGCGTGTAAGGCCTTTTGGCAGTGTCGCCGCGTCTTGGGTAGGACTTGGGGACTCTCCCGAAAATTACCTTGTGGCTGTACACTGCATAATTAGGCCCATGCTAACGTATGGTGCCCTCGTCTGGTGGCCAAGGGTGAGACGAGTGGTAGCCAGGAATGACCTGATGCATGTGCAGCGCATAGCATGTCTTAGCATTACAGGGGCAATGCGCACTACGCCGACGGCGGCAATGGAAGCCCTCCTGTGTGTCCCTCCCCTGGATCTGTTCGTGGAGGAGACTGCTTTTAGAGCGGCTATAAGGTTACGGTCCCGGGGTCTTCTGATCGGGAGTGGGGGGGGGGGGGGGTCGCGGCCACGTGCGCATCATCCATGAGGGCGTCGCTAAAGCGCCTCTTCTTGGTGCCGCGAAGGACTGTGTGCCTCCTGTGTTTGCTTTCGGCAGACACTACCGCGTTCATGTCGACCCCTGCGTCGAATCACTGCCTTCGATTGCTGTCTATACAGACGGATCAAAGACAAAAACAGGGACAGGTGCGGGAGTTTTCTCTCCAGACCTCAAGCTCAACTTAGAGTTGGCACTAGGTAGGGTCGCTTACTATAAAAGATATGACTTGTTAATACTGCATAGGTTTATCACTGCACAATTTGGTGAATTACCAACAATGGATATCACTTATTTGTTAGCACATCTCATGGCCTATTTATATCTAATAATTAATGTACGTTCTCTATGACTAAAAGACATTACTATTAGTAAGAAACTAGTGAACGTTAGATAACTGAAACATAAATATTTAGATAGGTTAGGCAAATAATGTACAGAGTGTTTTGTAGGAAAAAAACTAATTTTATTTGTTTGAAACTTGGAATTTAGGCATATTTTTAGAAATTTTTTGCAAGAAATGCTAATACTTCAAAAACTATCAAAAATAGGTGTACCAAACTCTAATGTCAATCGATGTAGAATTTTACGCTGCATTCAATGCTTTAGTAAAAAATACCATGTTCCATTTGAAATAAAAAAGTTTTGTTGGTTTAAAGGTATCCACATTGGAGATGCGTTTTCGAACACCCTGTATGTGATTTGGTCATTATTGTCATAACACTTTCTACCTACGTCTTTGTACTTACATCGACATTAGTATAACCACTAAATATCTGATATCTCATTAGCTATTTAATTTTATTTGAAACAGTACAAACGTCAAAAAATTAACAAAATTGCAAATATCTCAAAAACGGTTGAGTTCAGGGATAGGGAACCTCATGGAAATTAATTGCAAATGACTCGATACATTCATTGTACCGATAAAAAATGTACCATTCCGTTTAAAATAAGAAAGTTGATATCAACACCCTGTATACCGAAAGTGCTATAAAGTTGAAAATATTTTCTTTAAGTAGACCACAGTGAGCCATGACTACACTGCGAGTTGTAAAATCAAGCTAGTTCAAAAAAATCTAATGACCCAGTTCGGTGGGACACCTGTATATATATATAACATAGGCCTGGTAGGTGACGCTACTTGCAGATTCTGCTAAGAGAAGACAGAAATACCAGTTTACGTGCTGTACCAATGACAGCCTGGCGATAATAAGGTTTTTAGTAATGGGCACAAGAGGACCCAGCTAACAGCTATATAAAGGAGCGGTTCTCAAAGCTGATAAACCTAATTTAGGTTGTGGAAAAGGGGACCAAAATAGATCTGTAAAAGTCGCAGTGAAACAGGTCCGTGTGCCACTCCAACCTTAATCTAAATCTAATCCATCTTTTGGCATCAAAGTTTGGGAATAAAAACCCGCTCCAAGAATTAATTAAGAAAACACTGTTGGGTCAAATATTTGGAAAAAAAAAACTTGATTTTTATTTTAGTAAAATAAAATTAATATTTTTCAGTAACCATTTTATTTTAATAATTTTTAATATAGTACAGGGTGGGCCACCACATTCGCGTCGGTTTATATACGAAAAGTGGTAACATATTTTCAATTTTTCAATTTTTTTTTTTGTTAAAGGTTAAATACAAGTTCAGAAGGACCACATTTCAAAATTATTTTGAATTATACAGGGTGACTCAAAGAAAAGTTACACACCAAAGTTGTGAAAAATTAAATGGAACATCCTGTATATTATAGCATATTTTGATAGTACAAACTAAACAAAGGCAAGTTAGTGTTAGGTTTTTATTATACCTACCACAACTTGTTTACGAGATAATTAACTATTCTTCAAAATGTAGACCAAAATGGCTTGCTTGTCATGCATATTTAAGCTAGATATTTTAAACTGTATTTATTTGTGAACTAAAGCTAAAGACTTGATAATAAAACAAAAGTAACGCAAAAAAATTATACAGGGTGAACAAAAACATACTTTTAATTTTCGCTATCTTTAAAAGCAAGTAACTTTCTTTTTTAAATGGATTACCCTGTTCAGATTCTAATTTTAACGGCCTTTAAGATTGTATTAATGCTTCCGATACTCTCTTCTACTTTCTTAGTAATTTAGAATTTTCTATTTCAAATATTAATTCCTACACATTTATTTTTAGAAAGTAGGCTTAGACAAAATTGTCGCTATTATTCATTATACACAAAAAGCATTTAAGAGTAACAGAACCTGTCAGGCATGCACCACTGTTGTTCGTCATTGTTAAAAAGCATTTTAATTATTTACAATGAGAAATTACCCTCGAGCAGAAAGGATTGATATGATTTTAATAATTGGGGAGTGTGAAGAAAATTGTTTGCTGGCATCAAGGATTTATGTGCAAAAATATCCTAGCAGACGCCATCCTGATAAGCATTTAGAAAATTTGCTGCAAGTTTTCCGAAGTGCAAGAAGTGTGCCTTATAAGAAAACAGAATTACAAAAACCGATTACTGGAAATGAAGGGAATAATATTTTAGTTATCGGATCTCTCGCTGAAAATTAGAAGTCAGCGAAAAATAAATGAAACTACAGGGATAAACAGAAGGAACATCAGAAGAATTATAAAGAAGAACACATTTTACCCATACCACATACAACTGCATCAAGAACTTTTGGAAGTAGATTATGATCGGCGGCTTGAATTTTATTTATGGGTTCTAGAAAAGTTAGGAGATGACGAAAATTTTCTCGATTATGGTTCTTTTCGAATGAGTTAACTTTTCATAACAACAGATTAGTTAATAGGCATAATTTTCATTAGTACAGTGACGAGAATCCCAATTTCTTGAGAACCCTAAATCGAAAACATCGATGGTCTGTTAATGTGTGGGCCGGAATAGTTGGAAAGCGCGTGGTAGGGCCATACTTTTTTGATGGTTTCTTAAATGGTACCATGTTTCTACAATTTATAAAACATAACTTAGCAATACTTTTGGAAAATATACCAATTAATATTCGACAAAGACGTTGGTTGTAATTAGATGGTGTTCCTGCGCACGTTCGGCATGAATTAGATAGGCAGTATCCCAATAGGGAGATAGGCCGCGGAGGTCTACAGTATTGGCCAGCAAAATCTCCAGACCTAACGAGCCCGGATTTTTTTTATAGGGATACATTAAAAATATTATTTATGACATACCACCAATCACCTATAACAGCAAATGTTTTGAATGATGTTTAAAGACCCATTTCAGGAAAGAGTACGCCTCTACATTGAAAACCAGAGCCATCATTTTGAACACTTTCTAAAACATTAGTAGTTTTTAACATATCAGTTTATCGGTTTTAATAAAGTACATTTCTGAAGTTTACTTAGTTATGACTTTTAATTAGTACGTAGGAAAAGCCGGTTGAAGAGTTAGGCTGATGAATATCGTCTATCTATGTTGAATAACAGCAGTTTTGTCCAAGCCTACTTCAAAAAAAATAATGGCTAGGAATTAATATTTGAAAAAGAAAATTATAAATTACTAAGAAACTATAACACATAGGTATAGTAAGCATTAATATAATCTTAAAGACCGTTAAAATTAGAATCTAAATAAGGTAATAAATAAAGGCTGTTCCATTTAAAATAAGAAAGCTACTTGCCTTTAGAGAGAGCGGAAATTAAAAATATGTTTTTGTTCACCCTGTATAACTTTTGCATTGCTTTTATTTTATTATCAAGTCTAATGCTTTAGTTAAAAAATAAATACAGTTTAAAATATCTAGCTTAAATATGCATGACAGGCACGCCTATTAAATTTTGGTCTACATTTTGAAGAATAGTTAATTATCTCGTAAACGAGTTGAGTTAGAAATAAGAAACGTAATACCAACTTGCCTTTATTTAGTCTGTACTATCAAAAAATGTCATAATGTACAGGGTGTTCCGTTTAAGTTTTCAGAACTTTGGTGTGTAACTTTTCTTCGGGTCACCTGTATACGTCAAAATAATTTTTAAATATGGTCCTTTTGAACTCGTATAACCCTTAACAAAAACAATTTGAAAATACGTTACCATTTTTCGTATATAAACCGACGCGAATGTGGTGGACCACCTGTATATCTGAATAAAGACGCAATTATTATTCTTAAGTACAATCTTATGATGAAAATAAATCTAAGTCTAAAAAGATTTTTAGATAGATTCATGGATGAAACAAGAAAGTATTTACAAATGGTATAAATTATAGTAACTTTTATCGGTGATACATAGTATTAAAAACAAGTAAGTTTTTGTAAAAATTTTAACTAACAACTAATTGTTGCATTTATATAGTTAATTAAAATTTAAGATAAAATAACATTGCTTGTGTTTACCATACTTTTGCAAATAATAATTCATCTTAATGTAAGTACTATATTATACATATATAAAATTAAATGAAAAAAAGAAAAAAACATCTTAATTAATTGTTATCTAAAAATATTTGCTTTTAGATTTTTAGGAAATGTATAAGAATGCCGAAATGTTACATTTTGCAATAAACGATTGGAATAAGAAATAAGAAACTATTTGTCATATTGTCCAGCCATATTCAAAAAGTTAAGAAATTAAAAATACTAACTTTTGGCTAAACAATTCCAAGTATCCAACAAGGCCAGAATATAGGTTCATTTGTCAAGTGAGAACTCAAAGTTTTCGTGTTATATTTATGGATTGCTTATTGTATTTTTCTTATAAAATTATTTGTCTTATTTCTCTTTTTTTATTCTATCATATATTGTCATTTTATACTACTTTATTTTATAATCTTTTTTTGAGCTCTCATTGCGCAAATAAACATCTATTAATATTTATCATAATACACAATAAATATTTATTGTAGCAAATAATGTTATACCCTATAATTCGCAAATAGTAAACAAATCGGAATATTTAAATTAAAATATGGAAGATATTTTATTGCATTCAATGTAGATGTTAACGGCAATTGTCTGAAACGAGGAAGGGCGCCTGTACTCCGTACCACGGTTGAGTGATATTGGTGGGATAGGGGTTAAAATACTTCTCTATCAGTATACACCTGGTCAATACACCTGGCTTGATCATTTTGCCCACCTAACGCTTTATCATTTCCATGCCACGGACCTGCGAAGCATGGGGGCAATAGTGTCATGTACACCTACCTTATTTACGTAAATATATAGATAAATAGTAATAATAAACTCACGTTGACATGAACATATAGGCTATACTTGCATATACGACTAACGTTAATATTACAAACCACTTTAAACTAATAAAAAAATAAAAATAGATGTAATTATAAAAGTTTGGTAAATATATTTTCTTTATTTGGCGTACTTTCTGTCATTTAATGTTTAAATTTTGTATAAGTATATGTATAGACACTTTCAATCTTCGTTAGAGACATTATTGTAGCGGAATGTTCTTTCCAAGGTAGACATTAAATTATTAGTAAGACGAAACTCTTTTGTTTAATTAAACCGTTAAAACTGTAGCAGTAGTTACATTTTCCTTGGAGAGAATATTCATACAACATTGCTACAATAATACCTTTAACAAAGATGGAAAGTACCTATACCTATACAGAATTTAAACACTGAATCACAGAAGGTGTGTCTCAAATAGAGAAAATATTTATATTTGCCAAGTTTTATTAATTATACACGTTTTTATTCTCTTTTTATATTTTAGTAAGACGAAAGGCTTTTGTTCAATGCCAATTCTCAAACACGGTTTTGAAAACTGGCGGTTAGGATTCGCAGCACTAGTATTCGAAGAATACTTTGGTGGTCCTTTCTTCCTTAGGATAAAGACAATACGTCGGCTAGAAAGCTTTAACTTCTTTTTAGCTCAATTAAGATTCTGTGAGTTGAATTATCCATATCCTCCATGGAGTTGATCTGTTGTGTTATCAACTATACTCACTGCTTGACCGAGCGTCCTATGGTCACCTAATGCAATCGGCATTCTACGGCAATGTGAGAGCGAAGCCACGAAGTCGTACTTGCTACGCTAGATGCGGTAGTTCGTATAACATCGGGTGACTATACATGGAAAACTCATGCAGTATATTAGCTTAATTCTAATGAAATGTAATAAATACGACAAGGCTTTTTGCTGCCTACCTTCTCTTTTTGGGTATATCTAACTTTGCCACAGCACAAATGCTAGTAGTGTGCGTGCTTGACTTTGTATTTACGGTAAAATGGAGAACTATTACTTTTAAGCTAGGTTTTTGTGTACAGTAAATAGTAAGGCAATTATTATTACGATTTTATTTATATGCATACTTTCTTAAGCATTAAGTATTAGCACAATTTAGTAGGTGTACCAGTTTCAACGTTGTTTGGTGGCGTATAAATTTAGTACGTAAGTATTTATTGTCAGAAGTTCTTTTGACACTTTGTCACATATAATAGCTTATTTATAACATTAAAAGTGTACCTACATAGCCGAGTAGACCTTGTTTTGCCTAGCTAGCTTGCGACTAGCAAGAACAGTTGCCAGTAATTTAGTCATCTTCAATGCTTCTTCTGCGAAGATCCTTTGGCATCTAAATTGCAGTAACATCTGTTGCTCACAGTCAAATGCACTACTTTTGTCAAGCATTTTCATATCAGCTCAGATTTAAACCTTTTTGCTTCTATAGTGATCAATATATTGTCAACGCTTGTAAGTACAAATGGGAATTTTCATTCCCTTCTTGAGGACACAAGTACCTATGGTAAATACTTCTACTGAATGAAGATGGCTGTATTGCTAATGAGACTAATCATTTCGGATATAGATAACACCGATTTGGGATCTTCTTACAAATCTTGATTTTTATGTAAATACCCTAAATGGTTGCTTAAAATTAAGTTTAACAGGTATTATGTGCGTTGGTATTTCTGTTGAGCTTACCATTATTTTGATGCTAAGTGTTCGGTTACATACTAGAGTTTAAAGCTGTACAAACACCCTAGGCTGCCAGTACTGAGAAGAGCGGTCTTTACGTGTGCTTTTTACCTACTAGAGAGCAACCAAAGGTACCATGGTTCAGATGCGTACTCCATCTATAATTTTCAAGTGGACCATTGGGTACAGCTTCTAGAGTTTGCCTATTTTGCTTTAGTCTTACCCAAATTAAAAGAAACGTATATAACGTAAATGTACTGGCAAGAGAGTTGTTGACAATTCCTTGTCATAGACTACAATCTTGTAAGGACGAATATATATCTTATAATATTGCGAAATATACCAGTATGATTATGCAACAAGTTTAAGGACAAGATATGAACGGATTTTCACGGGGGTAATTGCATAGGGTTGCACCAAGTTACTCTGATCTGTGTATAGGGTCTGTAGTCTGTATATTGTATAATTACCACAATTTTTGAGTAACACATGTTTTAGTTATTTATTTTATATTTATTATTATGCTACTCTTCTTCAATTAATACAATTAAGCTCATTTAGGTTGTAGGAAGAGCACTACTTTTGAGTCTACCACTCAAAGTGCGGTGATAAATACTTTTTTGGTTGTTAAATTATATAACTAATTTAAAACAATGCCAGATAAAACTATGTATATTACAGATTTAATGTATTAAACATATAAATAATAGTGGCGTAGAGTTGTGTAGGTGATAGATAATGGTTTTTGGTTTTTCCAAAGTTTAAAAAACCAATATGCTATTGCTGTTCTATAGATAATTATGTCAATTTTTCTGTTTTAGTGAAATGCTTTGGTTTCAACGTACCGTGAAAACATTAAGTGCATGTTTATTTGTTCATGTTTTGACCACCTGAATGTAATCTTCTTTTTTTTGGGTCGCATTACGTATAATTATTTACTGTAGTTAAATTAAGATATTTATTAATACAATGATAATTTAATATCATTTTTGTAATGAGTGACAACCAGACAACTCGTTGAAATGGGTTTAGTAAACGGAAATTTCTGGAACATTTCTGGAACTGTCTACCTATTTATTGCACTTATTTCTTTGAGTGTAACTTATCTCTATTATTTGAAAAGGAGAAAAACATTTTTGTCAAGGTAATGTAATATTTTACATAATACTTAGTTACATTACCTTATTGACAAAAATGTTTTTCTGACTTTTTTACAATTCCAAATTCCAAAAACTTTTAATTATATCATTATATTTAAATTTGTAAGTATTATTTTTATATTTTCATTACTATTGCTTCATATCCTTTTATAATATTGTAGAACTCCTCCTGAAGAAGTCATTAAGTAAATGACGAAATATTGAGATCATAAAGTAGTTTTTATTAAATAGACCGCTTTACCCATACATCTAATTTTATTCCTTAACTTATCTATATATATAAATATAAATAAATTTGCCATTGCTGGAGTAGTCTAGCTGCTTTTTATTTTTTAGCAACATAGCAAGGTAGCTTGTGACTAGATAGATCGTCGACTATTTCCATATTTAACATTTATAATAAATATAGGAGATACACGATAACAATAAGAAAACAGCATTTTCAGATTGCTCTGTGCACAATGTCGTAATTCTTTCTACGCACTTCTAAAAGTTTACTCGTTTTGAGATGATTACTGACTATCACAGAATGTAATTTTTCTTCCCAATTACTTTTTGTGAAAACAATAACTTTTAAATTAAAAGAAAAATAAATAAAAAATATTTTGCGTAATCAGTTAGATATGTATAAGTACTTTTGCATAGTTTGCAACAAATACCATTAAAAATATCAATCTAGTAGTACTTGGCGGTTGAAATGTTTGTAGTTGTCTAGTCGGTCGACAAGAATTAAAATAATAATAAAACAAAAAAATTATTATTGAGTGATGCAAACTTGCAACTTCCTTTTACAGAATTTCTGTTTCTGTGGTCTTTAATATAAACAATATTTACTTTTAAATTTTTATTTTGAAACAGCATGTTTCGATTTATCTTGTATATCATTCTCAGTTGAATAAAACATCATTTACAAAATAAATCAAAACATGTAGTAAAAGAGATGTTTAGAAATATAGATTGAATTGGAACAATATATACAGTTACTTATTTTGAATTTCATGACTAATCCTTAGACAACATATTTTAATATTATAATAAATGTTATATTGAAATGTACCTATACATTTTCAATTTAACATTTAATAACATCAATTTTAAACAACTTTAAATCCATCTATATTCGTAATTAAAAAACAATACTTCGATGTTATTTTACATTACTGATCAGTAAGGTACATTGATCGTAACTATTTCAATTATGATTGTATCTTAAGTAAAGTTTATTAAAATACGTGGATGTGTTTCTGCGCATTTGCAAGACTTTAAAAGCTCCTCGTAATAATTATTCTCCCCCTTTCTTTCCCAAGGGTAAAATCAACCGCCACAATTTACGTACCTATAAAATAATTTTCTTTTGAATCGATTTACGATGTGGAATACAATCAGTAATTGGGTGAGGGGAGTAAGGAAGTGGGGGTGGCGATTTTAACAATGAACAATGTGTGCTGCCAGGGTTGTCTGACTGACTGAAGAACACCTTTTCACTATTTTAATATTTCCTGGGACTGTGCATGTGCGTTTTGGTGCCTTCTAACGAATGTGTCAGTAGCGAACCGAACAGTTAATTGCGCGGTTTATTTCTTATTTTTTTTTTTTAACGTTTACTGGTTTCAATTATTGTGCAATGTTAGAACAACGGTTAATTGTAGCATACCTCATATTAAACCGTGAGTATTTTACATTTTGTAGTTTATTTTATAAAATTATCTGGATATTTCGCCTATATTTATTTTATATTTCATCTCCTTTTGTTTGATCACCTTTACGCTAGTTGAACTTCTAATAATAATTAAAAATATGCTATTCAGCAATAAATTGATAACAAGTACGCTCAACATTGACAGTGTATCCTTTACTTATTCATAAAATCTATAAAAATCAAATCACAACAATTTTGAAAATGCATATTATTACAAATACAGAATGGTAAAAAGTAGTGCGAAGTGGTTATAATTATTAAATGCTCATTGCATGAAAAAAAAATATCCTGAATTAAAGCTGTTTGGTAATTTATTTCTTATTCTTTTCTAATTTAATAGAAATTGTTTTAACAACATTCCTTTTTCATTCTCGTAGAAACATTTTTTTAAACAATCCATATTCTTCTTCTGCATTCTAAAGAAAGTTTATTTTAAACTTTGTAAAACTTTATAACACTACAAAATTATATTTAAAAATAAATCCTTCTTATGATATACAGGGCCGATACGTGTATATTTTTCGTTTTTGACATACACGGTACCCTGCATGAATAAAAGCATTCTACTCCACTCTATGCAGTTACACATTTTTATATGATTATTTTTCCACAAAATATCCGAGAAAATACAATTTTAAAATATAAATAGTGGATTTTTTTTTCACGCGATCGCTACCAAACGAAAAACAGTGTGTACTTTTTTTTTGCCATCCCATATCTCCATATAGAAGCATTTACTGTATCTTTATAGAATTAAAGGCTATTTCAACGCTATTACATTACGGCAAGAAATATCAAAATTTATTGCACACTGTTTCTTATTAGTGAAGCTAGAAATACTTTTTCTAATTTCAAAAAGACTAAAATAATTCACTGATCTTGATATGATGCAATTTTAGAATAATTTCAAACACAGGCTGTTGAAAAATTGTCAAAATGAGCAAGAAACGTCAGGAAAGAAGTTGGAGTCTTGTATAAGGCTAAATACCTAATACTCAAAATTGGAAGGCGAGTTGACTTTACTTTGACAAAAGGAAAAAAAGAGGAAGTATGTACTTAGACAGAGGATGTTAGAAAGTTAGATACCAACATGGAATGCCTAACGCAAAATATGTGGCGCACCATTCCTAGTAACGTAGAGTCAAAAATACGAATATACAGTTAAAGAATAATCAAAAATTGTAAAATAAGGGTTTTTTAATATTGGTGAATCTTTAAAAAAGAACTTGTAAAACCTGAAAAATAGTGGTACTAAATTGATGAGGAAGATTTAGATTTTAAGGATTTAAGATAGCATCCGCGTAGTTCAACTAATCATCTTGTCCACTGCAACCATTAGGGCCTATTGTAAAACGGATGTCATCTTAAAGTTCATCGAACTAGTCCAGACCCTTAAGGCAGCTCAAAATCTTGTTAAATGAGATTGTTTTTAGATCTTCTAGCGAAAGGTCAACCTTCACATAGATCAAATACTATACTAACACTACTAGGATAGTGGCAGAAAATGTGCTCAACTATCATCCTTTAAACGCAGCCGGCAATCCCATCAAAAACGAAGAGAAAGAACTCACTTTGTATGCGATTTACTAATTATCAAACTGCGAAAAAATACCAGAATCGACCGGAAGCATAAAATAAGATCGTCACATAGACATTGTAAATTTAGTTATAGACAAAGTACTTAATAACATATTGCAAACGGATTACAGAAAAATTCGAAACGTAAAAGTATTATAGTAAACATTAAACAGAAGATAAATACCGTATGTCTAGCGAACACGAAAATCATTATTACGAACATTGTGAAAAACAAAACAATATTATTTTTTGGCATTAGCGCAATTTCTCAATTCACCGGAACTGCGTTAATAACCTGGGGTTTCCACATTTAGGTATCAACACATAATTTATTAATAAAGATTTCCCAAACAAGTAGCGAAGAAAATAGGAAAAAAGGTGACAAACAACGCATTTTCCTCTATAGAGCTATTGGTTAACGATCGATTTTCCAACCACAGAGGGGTGGAGAAATCAAGTAATATTGTTATCGTACCTACACGTCATTGGTTGAAAATATTTCATAGAAAATTTTGTACAGGCATAAATGTCAATGGGCTTCTGTTGACAACGCAGAAATAATCATGCTTGCGTTTAATTAGTTGTTTATCCTAGAAAAATATTTAGTGCTTATACTTACAGTTTATATACTGGGCATTCCGAAAACAGAGGAGGGTGTAGGTATCTCATGAATTTCTTGAAAATTGATTATTAGTTGAACAGCAGCTATCTATAAAAGCTTTTATGTGTGCTTTAGGCAAGCTATTCAAATAGAAAACAATTCAAGCTTCTCACGTTCATAAAATCCAAAGAAATAAAGGTAAATCTAAATTGCTAAATCGTATGTGATTTCTATTTCCTATTTCTTCCAGACCTGGGATCCGGTTACTGAATCTTGATTGACGCTTATCATATGTGAATCTAGCCAAATGTTAAATGAAATGTTCATAGTTGTATTCTCGAATGCTGTAATTATTGATAAAGGTTTCCTCAAATAGTGGTATTTATCTGGTGCCGTATAAATAATTCGATCACGTTTAAGATGGCTGTACTTTTTAAGTCTTATGTATGTAGAATTGTAAGTTAATAGTAAAGTTGGAGCAAATGCTAATACTTGCTGCAAGCTAGGATAGATAGCTAGTTTCTTATGGAATCGCATATTTTTGGTAAAGGCAAAGCGACGTTGCCGCAGAGAGTTTAAAGTAGTGACTGGAGTTCTACCGGACTTTATGCTTGGACCATTGCTATTTATAGCGAGCACATTCCAAAATAAAGACCGATATTTCTTTTTTTCTCACAACTTGTGTGCAGTATAATGCACTCTTTAGTACAGCTGGACATTTTTTTAACAGATTTAGGAACATCAGAAGAGCGGATTTAGGAATGGCAGTTAAACGCTTAACTTAGATAAATGCTCTGCTTTGCATATAACAATGAACAACCCCAACATAACTTATCAAATAAATAATACTAAAAGCAGAGGATATTACAAGGCAAAAAAATCTAGGGGTATAAATATCGAACAACTTAAAGTGGGAGGCACATATATCTAGCACAGTAAAAAGTACTAACACATTAATATGTTTCTTTCAAGGAGCATTATCTACCTACGCAATTAATCAAATCTTTAAAACTTATATGATATGTATATTGAAACATAAAAGGTACTCTTATAATAGTCTAACTTTTGTAACTCCGCCAAGTATCACAATATGCACTTATTTTTCATGCCTGGCACTACTTATGGTAGCCGAAGGTGTTAGGTGTTCATTCCAAAACATAAGACCACCTTATTTGAGAAACCCTCAGTATGCTTCTTCGCAAAGGTTTACAATGCTCTAACGCCGGTTTGACACAGAATATACAGAATCATTCTTTTTTATGTACTATATAAGATAAAAGTCTTGCATCAGATTTAGAGAGGGATATAAATTAAGAAAGAAAAGTATAGACCATCTATAAGCTGTGCGAGCGTGTAGGTATACATACGAAGTAGTCACCTGCTACTTACGTTGAAGTCGGGTAGTTCACAGCGTGTTCCCAGCAACGAACGATATACAACACTGAAAAGCGCGCTGTGTAACTATTTAAAAAATGGACCGCTTGGTAGCCGAATGCCGTCTTTGATTGTGACAGAGCCCAAACGGCGAGATTACATCCATACGGACTTTCGTCTTGACATCCGTAATTTGTTTTTAATAAGAAATAGCAAAAATGCATTGATTTTTATATGAATAGTTACTTAAATGATTGATAATACCATATTCAGTAGTATTACAGAATAATGTCATAAAAGAAAGCGTCAAACTGGGCCAAAGTTACATTTTAGGGATAATTAAGGAAACTCACTTAAAATGATACATTAACATATATATGTATATATATTGCAAGAGCGATATTACACTCCGACCTAAAAGATCTATTGTGTCCCCTGTTCTTGCTGTTTTACAGCTGGCCTTCCAATCCTATTCCTTTCAGAAAGTGTAGGATATCAGAAGGCCCTAGGTTAGGTAAGTCTCCCTCTGCGATTTCACATGCTCCGAGGTGCAACGCCCTTGAGTTGCACAGTGCTACGCAATTAGACAGGAGTTGGATGCCATCCTGTTCCCTAATCTGCTCCAGTCGTTTTGCTCCTCCCTTTGTTTCTTCCTTGTGAGGTACTCTCACTTTGGAAGTGGAAGGCTTCTTATGGAGGTTCTGCTCCAATTCCTGTTTATTAGCGGTGTCGTCCTGCTAATAAACGTCCTTCCTCCATGGTTGATCCCACGAGTAGCTAGGGAAGAAAAGGTCCACCTCCACAGAGCCCCGCATGCAGAGGTAAGGCTAAATACAATGGCGTGCGCCAGGTTCCCCGAGGTTGGACTAGTAGACTGGTTTTCTATCCAGCCACGCATCCCATCAGCCTAGTCCGCCACCTTAGGATTTAGGTTTTTGTTGAGGTTGTCTCCTCTCGGTCCGTGCAATTAAGCTAAGACCCCCATCCCTTTCGGGACCTGGTTTAACAGTTGGCCTTTCGGTAGCCGAAAGCAAAAACTGGCATCGTTGTAGAACCCTGTGCAAGCCCTTACACGACACGACAGCTCGGGCGAGGGGGAAGTGGTTCACGGCAACGCTCTTCATTCACCCTGCTCCGGTTTTAAGCAGAGAGGACGAACTTACAGCCGTCACTAACCATCTCCTCTTGAGCGAACCAGACATGAACATACCAGAAGTTGTTATCTTCTAACGCAAAACTTTAAATTTCGATTGGTATATGCTTCCCTTCTGAGCACATGCAACAAGGCATGTATATGCCATGTTCCAAAAGTAGGAAAACACATACTTGCTCCGTTATTTTAAATGGAATACCTTTATATTATTCCATTTGTTAATTCTACAAAGAAAAACATCATCTCATATAAGCTACTATACTATATGTCTATCTGTAATAATAACGGTGTTATTTACGGTTTTGTAAAAAAAGGCCCTGCTGAAAACTTTCGGATAAGGTGGCGTAGTTTCTATATGCATTTGTTTTAGATATTCATATTTTAAGTATCATACATACATGCTTAGCTTGATATAACAGTGAAATTAAATTCGATATATTATATACAGGTGTCCACTATAGTCCTGAACATTTGCTAAACTTTAGCCCAAGGTAACTTGATTTTTTTTTTTAAATAGTAGCCTATATCTTAGTTTATGCTAAATTAACCCTTATGCAAAGCTCTTTGGATTCATACTAAACATTTGTGGCGCCTCACGCAGGATATTGTAGATAATTATTTTTAAATAAATCTAACGAATTTTCCATTAATTTTCAAGTCAGTTTAATATATAAACGCGCTATAAGTAAATAAAGCCGCAAATTAGTAAGCTGCATCAGTATTAGATCAAAAAATACAAAGCAAATAATACGTTTTTTTTTTATAAATAGAAAGAAATTTAATGTCATTCGTCTATGATTAACAGAAATTATATCACTGGTGTTTGGTAAGCTATGGTAATTGTTTATTACCATAACCAAGCTAATATTATATTTAATTAATAGTAGATAATAATAATTAAGAATCAAAGCTAAATCTGTTTTATGTAATGCGTTTTCCGTAACTTTTTTTTTCTTGGGGGTTACCTAAAGAAACTTGTGTTTAAGAAAGAGCCATCCACATAGGAAAATAGAAAGAGTAGAATGTGGGAGGCAATTTCATCCATTTCGTAGAATTGTTGGAAAAACTACCCCAAAATTTGCAAAAGAACTGAACAGAAAGATGATATATTTTTAACATCTACTGATAATTAAAAATGATTACTACGCGTAAATACTTTTAATTAAGAATGTATTTTGTTGTGGTTTAATGTTCATTTGTTTTTTATTATAAATAAAAGACAAACATTAAGCCTTAGTTTAATGGTTTATGAATAAAATACATACTATTTATGTAGTTAAGTAAATATATAATAAAATAAATAAACAATCACTAATATGCAAGAAAGACAAAGTATTCGTATAAAACTATTTGTTGACAGTTTTGACGTTTAACTATTATGCTGGTGAAATAATTATCATGGCCTGCCGCATTTAAAAAAGGTGTTATTTATTGCGGCTAATTATGATTAAATATCATTTATTCAATTATATAAAGTTTATATACTAAACCAACATAAACATTAATGCAAAATTCGTTAGATGTATTATTATATTAAAATCATTAATTATCTACAAAGTTCTGTGTGAGGTATCATAAATGTTTAGTATAAATTAATGGGGTTTTGTGTGTTGATTTAATATAAGCGAAGATATATGGTACTAGTTAAAAGCTATATGAACATCTAAAACAAATGCATATACAAAATATTTTTCCTAAAATCAAAAATAGAACTGTAGTCAAAGACCCAGTCTTCGGTGGGACAGCCTGTACATGTATACATAAAAGAATAATAATACTTACTGTTATTTAGGTAAAAAAGTAATGTTCTTTTTTAAATATCTTTAATATCTTTCAGATCATTTATCCATTATATCCTATTATTCATTTTTAAATGTATTCGATTAGCGCATTTGATATCGCACACGCACTACATTTATGATTACTTTGAAACATTACTCACAAGCAAAAAGATTATATTTATAAGAAAATGTCTTTAGTGCTTGTATGTAGTTATTTGTCATCTGTGATATTAAAAAGATTTCTGATTGAAACTTCATCTGTAGATCTTCAACATCTTAAAACGTTCTAACTGCATTTTTTTATCATTTTTGTCTATCTGCATATACCGGTTGTTCTTTCCCATATTTGTCTATCCTGCCAATTATCTCTTAGGGATAAAATAAAGTTAGGACCTTCTAACTTGACAGGATACACAAATATAGGGTAGAACAACTAGTATATGCAGATGGACCGATAATGATAAAAAATGTAATTCGGACGTTTTAACTAAAGAGGGCAGAGTAGTAATAGTCCTATAGTATAACATATGGGCGCTGCTACCAAAAGATGAAATTAATTATCCTTTATTTAAAACTAGCCATTGATGGGTATGACATTTCAAAAAAGCAGGTACATAGAATTGTTTCTCGTAAAATAACAAAATTTATCATACGATGCTGACGAATTACGTTCCACAGCCACTGTTGGACACGACATCGTTATAAGATAGATGAGAGTGGCTTTAGTTTAGCTCTGGTCGTACCTTACCGCCAAGAACACAAAAACAGTAGAAACGAATTACGTGTAGTTACACAATCCATGCCAACAATTTCATCAAACGAGCGACTAGTATAACGCCTCCTTCTTATGTTAAAACAAACAACAGGTCAATTTGGACCGAACTGAACGTGCAAAAAGCCCTTTTTAGCCTAATAAATGTATATACACATATTTCCCTCAACATGAGACAAGCTGATCATACCCCATTTTAAAGATTGGACGTCTTCTTACCAAGTACTGAAAAGCGTTTTGTTATTGGATTTGTGGAGTGGATATGGGAAAATTTAGTACCAATGAACAAAAGAAGTCGACATTTTTACGATCCCTAAGAAGACAACTTCAATTGTAACATTCTCAAATGAAGTACTACGGGATACGATTTAATTCTACATCAAAGGAACAATATTTTTCAGTTCAATCCTGCACGATTTTGCGTCCAGATGGATTCACAAAGTACACTACTATTCAGTATTTGTCGCAACCTGCACTTATTCGTTGCACATACGTGGTGTAAGCAATTTCTTAATAATAATTTATTGAAACCATAAGACATGAGAAACATGTATAGGTTTCGTCATATAGGCACATTATACAAATAGAAAACGAAAACTAGAAATAAGTATATATATGTCTACACATATTCGTCCAATATATAAAAACCACCCTTAGATAAATATTCCTTTATAGATGTTTTAAATTTTTGATACTTTCGCATTCATTAATCCGGGACAGGTAAAGCGTTAAATAATTTTAAACTATACATTCTGGTGACTTCTTGGTTACATTTAATCTAGCAAAAGGAATGCGAAAATCTCCATACGATTTTGTTTTGTAATGGTGAACGTCACCATTTCTAATAAATTTGTCCATATTTTTAAAAACATATACACACATTTCCAAAATATATAAACTTGTAAGTGTTCATATTTTGTATTCTTTAAATGTTTTCCTACACGAAAGCGTTGTACCCAGTCCTGCGATTATTCTTAAAATGCGCTTCTGCGCAATGAAAACATTCCCCATTAATGTTGAGTCGCCCAATCTAGTTTCAACCAAAGCGCAATAGATCGTCACAAGTTGTTCTGGTGTTAGTACATATCTCACGTTACGGAAAAGGTAAGCCAAAGAGTTTAATTTACTAATTAGTTGTTCACAACGACCTTTCCAATTTAAATTCTGATCAAGTCCTAATCCCAGGAATTTACTTTTATTCGCTTATGCGATTAGATCATCATCCACTCGAAGATCCAGTGAGTTGCTTCTGATAATTCTGAGCCAGGTCTCCAATTTGTGCAATAAATCATTGCACATATGCTCCAGCTCATCCCCATCTCTGTCAGACAAAATTATGGACGTGTCATGCCATAAAAACTAAAGTTGGTGCCCGCATCTACAACAATATTCTTTACGTCATTTATATAAAGTAAAAAGAGAACCGGACCTTGTACCGACTCCTGCGGGACACTTAATTCATTTTTTAAACGTGTCGAGGTAATCATTTCATTGCAGCCTTCTAAGTTAAAATTAACGGAAACATATTGCTCTCTATTACTAACGAAGGAAGATATCCACTGATGCGCTGGCCCTCCAACACCAAATTCATATAATTTATTCAGCAATACAGTATGATTGACGCAGTCGAATGCCCTGCTTTTTCTATAAATTCACTTATTTTGTGGTGGGAGGCGCACCACCCCCCGAAAACGAACGATTTAGTACCTAAGAAACTTACCGTTGTTCTTACGCTATATTAGTCTGTAAGTCCACCAAGTTTGATTTAAATCTGTGAGACACTCTTAACGTGTATTCCCTTGTCAGTTGATTAATATTTTTCGACATTTAAGCGTTTGTTTGTAATTTGTAATTTAAATTATACTCACTAATTGTTTGTCATTCTATTTACTACTTTATGCTTTTTAACATGCTCAATGCTTTTTAGTATCACCAAATCAAGGGACCATTGATTTCTATTCTAATCCAACAGAACAGTCCCCAACACTTAGGTACTTCTTGTGTTTACTCAGTAAGAATTGGTCATTTTCCCCAAGTACTTTCACTTTTGCTATTACGCGTGTTGTAGGGACAGAATATTTACACGTCACTTAGACAAATTGATAGACGGGGGTTGGATTTTTAGTTCCCTCTGTTAGCTTTCCTCTCATACCAACTCTCCCTCGTTCTATCAGATGATCACCGTCCAGAACTAAATCTGCTTTGTGAGTGGTTAATTAATAATGTATATAACAGGTATTTCAGCCGGCAGCGATGTAAATGGAATCGATTCCCCGCCAGAGGGGTTCTGTGTTAGCTCACTATCTGGATGTGTTCCGCGTGCATGCGCTTGTGTGCTTAGGAGGTAAACGAAATTGGCAAGTGCAAGTTTAAAATATCACGGTATGACCCTTTTGGAAAACTGTAGGGGAAACTGTAATGAACATTAAAACTACGTATATTAGCTCAAAAGAGGGAGTATTACTAACTCAACTCGCTGATCTTTAATTGAATAACTTCTTACGGTGCTCTTGCGGGTATATGTGCATAAATAACATAGTAATTGAATTTTAATGCCATAAACTACGATAAAATCTACAAATTATTTTGATTTTCTTTTGTTTTCTTTAATTCTAATCCAAGTTTTGAAACTTGTTAATGTTACCTTGATTCAACACGACCTGTCCTCTCTTTTTTTGATGCAATATTTAAGTAGATATTATATTCATTTTATATTTGTTGCATCATATAAATATTTCTAGCGAAAAGTTTGCTATTGCTGCCATATTTACATTTTATACAGCGTCAATGTAATTCTCTTTTGGCTGATTACACCAAATTTTTAATATAAATAACGCAGCTACGAATATGCGTGTCAAATTTGGAGATAACTAAAATAAGTTTAATTAGAATCAAACTTTTCGAATTATCGTTGTCGGTTTTGACCATTGCAAAAAAACTGATTTTCATTATCATCTGGAGTGATAAAACGATTTTAGAAAACAGTAGGCTGAATTCCATCATAGCGAAAATAACGCAATTGGCAATGACATTACTTTTATATTATAACTGAAGGGATTTAAATGTATATAGTATCTAGATTAGATTATATAGGATTGGGGTGGCCTGTTTCATCGCGACCTTTTCAGATCTATTATAATTTTCTTTTTCCTAGAAGATTCTCTCTAATTTTGGCCTCTTAATAAGGACTATCATCTTTGAGAGAGGCTTTTTTGTGTAGCTGCTAGCTGTGCGATTCTCCGCCCCCATTTAAAGTAACCTTGTCCACTCCAGGCCATCACATTGGCACAACTGGTGTTTCTTGCTCCTTTTGGCAGAATCTGCAAGTAGCGTTATCTACCAGGCCTATGTTGTCCATATGCCTATTTAGTCTACAGTGACCAGTCCGCAGACCTACATCATTTTGATAGTCTTCCTGTCTTCATTGAATAGATTTGTAGTAAATTCAGGTCTCTGTTCCCTTAGAAACTCTTTTGCCTGTCTCTGTCTCGGTGATTTTTGCCACCATTCTCTGGACTGATTATGCATCCAATCATTGATGGATTTTCTAATTTGCGATTTGGTAGTGCCGAAAGAAGGGCTAGCACAACGAACGAGTGTATGCCAATGTCAGTTCGCTCTTACGGGAGTACCTGTCTCCCAGTCTTCCTTGACTTGTAGTATAACCTGATATTTTCTATCTAGATTGAATTTTTGAACCATGGTATCACATCCCCAAAAGGGGTACCTCCTTAAGTTCATCTAATAGTTTTTGATAACCATCACCGTGCGATTTAATTGTCATATGCATAAGTTTATGGGCTGTAGATCTGACAGTTCCATGTATGTAAATATATAATGGTGGCAGATTTAGAATTATTTCTATTGCGATGGTGGGAGTCGATCGCATCGCACCCCATCGCGCCACTTAGCGTTTTGGTTGCCTCTCCACCTGACGTACTTTTGACCAGCATGCTATCGCCCCGTACGTTATCATGGGTCTAATTACCTTTGTGTATATCTAGAGAGTCATCTCGTGGCTAAATCCCCAATTCCTTTCATACAGCGTCCTGCATCTACCTAGGGCGATAGCGGCGATCAAAGACGCCGCGGCGTTTTTGATCAAACCATACCCCAAAGTATTTCACCTCTTTGACATATGGAATCCCTTCACCTCCTATCACTAGTGGTTGTAAGCCTACTAGCATTCTTTTTCTTGTGAATGTGACCACTTGTGTTTTTTGACCTTTGACTGATAGTCGCTCTTGTTTACACCATTTGTCAGCCGTATTTAGAGCGGTTTGCATACTCTCCACTAGAACCTTTGGATATCGCCTTCTAACAACATATCCCAGGCAATGAAACCCCTTCCGGATTAGGTCGTCCACTAGAGTAGCGCATAGCAAGGGAAAGAAAACTTCACCCTGTGGGTAGTGCAGAATCTTCGGTACGACCCCTTTCTCCATAAAGCCTCGATAATTGAATTTGTAATAGCACTGAAACATCAAAGAAAAATCTCTGAATACAATGAACCGATAGAGTATGCCACCAGCATGTTCATGGTCTATTGTAGGAATCACCATACTAGCAAAAGCAATGAAAGGGGAATAACATCAGCGCTGATGACGCGTGGTAGGCCGAAACTCGAATCCGTTCCAACTGGTGGCATATTCTATCGGTTCATTGTAGTAGTACTGTTAAATGCTCTCTCGATCTCCCAGGAAAGCCGTCATGGCTATCTCTGTGTCTTCTATTGACTTTGCCATTAGCCTGTTAAGGTCATCTAATGCAACATCCGTAGATTTTTTCGGTTGACATATTGTCTATCACTGAGTGGCTATTCTCTCAGCGCGGTATCTCTTATGTATGTGCCTATCCACCAACGTTTCGATAGTTTTGAGTAAAAAGGAGGATAGGCTTATAGGTGTGTATGACTTTGGCGTTTGATCGGATACTTTACCTATATTTTCACTATATATTATCAACGAATAGACTATTAAAAATAAGATCTAAACTATTACAGCTAAATTATACTGACATATAATTCAATAAAATAATCAAGGACATATTCGTTTTATTTTTTGTTTCAGAGTGCTATTCAATTGGAGTCACTGATAATAATAAAGAGGAATACAGCTAATTAAATTCAGTATCTGGTACGGTGTAAAAAAATAGAAAGGTGTAATATTAAATCACACCTCCACTTATGAATCGGTGCGTGTTTCGGGCGCTTTTTGTTTTTGTGATATCTGAGGCTTGGTAGGTTAATTTCTAGTAACTCTTCAGAGTTCTGTCGTCACTTTCTCAAATTTTTCTCCATGCACTGTTTAGATCCATATTATCTTTCTCTATTTGCCTTTTGATATCATATTTAACCCATACAGATCCACCAGATAACTTGATGCTGAGAGCCGATGATACTTCAGAAATTTATTAGTATTTATTAATAAATAAACTAAATAATTTTAGTCATCCGGAGAAGGCATGAAATTTGCGAGAATTATGATTAATAAAGTTCTAATTCAAGAAAATTATATAAATAATCCGGGTTTTTCAGCCGATCGTATTCGTACAGTGATCAGCATAATTGCTGCAAATAAATTTTAAGAGGTTTTATTATTATCAAATACAATAAACCTTTTTGTTTAGCGTGCGTAACGAGTCAAATTTAATTCTGACATACGTGTCATAGATGGTGGTGAATTTAAAAAAAGAGATGATTTTCTTTTTTAAATTTAGGGAAGAGATTTAGGTTTAATTTTGAAGATATTTGTAACGCATTTAGATATTGCTGTTGCGGGTATAGTTGTTGTACACAATAGGAATAAATAAATGTTACAGACGGTTTTACTTTAAATTAATTGGTAAATATTACTATTATTAAAAATAATATTTTTTCTTTCGTTGAGCTAGAAGTTGTTAAATCAAATTAAATAGCATTGCATAGGCATTTTATATTATATATCACAAGTTGTTGTAATCAAGATTTTCAGGTTTAAGAAACCAACAAAACAAGGAATTATAAATAATACAAAGATAAGAATAATTTAATACATATTATCAATCTATTACTAAATTATTGCTATTAATGATAATTAATATTAGAAAATATTTATCTTTAAGTTGAATTCCATCAAATATGTTACTGTTTGCATGTCATTGCACTTCATATTCGCCCGGTTTAACTATAACATCTAACAACGTTTAATTACAGAAGTACAACTTTATTCAACCATCACGATAGAAGCTTCACGATACCTCTTATTTCTCATGCTTTCAAATGCCTTTTTATATATTATATGCTTCTAGCATTAATTTCTTCTGATAGAATAATTTTAATTAGTTTTCTAGAATTTTTTCTTTTTTACAAGCGTCTTTCAGCATTTCTATTTTGCGTCACCTTATTACGAGTCACAGAAGATTTAGTAATAGAGGTATCAGCTGTGAGAACAGCAATTATTGTTAAACCAAAATCTTATATCACTATATCAACATCTCTGATGACATAATAAACTGATAATTTGAACAAACGTTAAAGTTAAAATGGTTGGAAATGTATGAATATAAGAGCATACCTATTTCCCTAAAATATTATTCCAATATTGTAGCACTTCAAATTTGGAGGTATAACAAATAAACAAGAATATAAACGTAACAATTTTTATTTATTGATATAATGATTAATCTTCTATTAAACTATGCCAACTGTGATTTTTTATATTAAATGCGTACTAATGTTAATTGTAAATCAATATTAATGTCCATCTGAAACACAAGCAAATGCTTCTAACATGTATAATTGAGTTAGTGTGAGTACCTAACTCTAGCAATAAAAGTACATTATAAACACTTAGATATTGGGTACAACAAATGCAAACCTCAACGATAAAGATCATTCGTTTTAGCTATTTGTTAACTATGTCATAGAAGGTCCATGTATATTTACTTCTTAGAAAAACGCATTGTACATATAAAATTATTGTATAATGCAGAAAAAGCAATACTATCTGCTTTAATACCTATATTTTTTGCTAATTGTGAGACAAATAAGTATAGTAAGGCCTAGTGCACCTACCACCACAGATGTTTTAAAAATAATTCTTTAAAAGCTGCTAGCTTTTATTTCTATTTAGGGGAAAGAACAGCCAAAGAATTTTGTTCTATTGCCATTTCAATTGAATTCATTGTACGGTGATTGTACTTTTAAAACAGTTAAGGGGTAGAGTACTTCAGCTGAAAATTATATGGTGTAAAGAATATAAAGCATGCTTATATTTAATGCAGGTTATCGAATTAGCGAAAGAGAACTGAATACTACGTTTGAGGCTACATTTACTTCTTTCCAAACGCCATCTTCAATTTCTTGCTCTAGTCAACTTTGTTTTTCAAATTGCTCTGTATGTATCTTTTGTTACATTGGATAGATTTTTTTCTGAATCCATCGATGTATACAATATGTCCCCGAATTGAATTTACAATAGGTATGATTGACCAAAAATTTTCGAATTGGAATTTCATATTTTGGGTTCCGCCCTGCTTGGTCTGAAACTTATTTTTAGTTTACTGTCGATTTTTTAAAGTCAAGTAAGTATGCCTTTTTCGTTCATAGTACGCCAAAGTATTATTAAGAAAAGTTGGTCAGAATGAAAAGTTATGCCGTTATGCATATTTTCAGAATAATAGGCCTACTTTGATAAAATCCAGTATTGCTCAGTATTGCAATTGAAACAGCGATGAGGTGGTTTACTAATTACAAAAACAAAAAACATCGATTACATGACGAGTGTTTATTGTAGTATGACATGTGACGTTATCTTTCATATCGTTGAAGTAATATCAAAATTGATTTTCATTGCGAAGTAATGACAATATATTTTTACAATAAAATGCTAACGTTAGAACAGAAAATATATTTAATACAGTGTTATGGACGTGGAAAAAGTTGCCGTTACGTGATTGAAAAATTTAATGAAAAATTTCGAGATATTTATCTATCACGTAAGCGTGCTCAGAAGCTTATTAAGAAATTTTTAAGAACTGGCTCAGTACTAAATGTAAAGAAAACTAAGAGAATGCATAATGAAGGCGATGCCTCTACCCTGCTAATTTTAGATTCGGTACAAAGTGATTCAAAATTGTCTTTGAGGAAGCGGTCGCTTCGCTTTAGCCTTAGTAAATCACACATACGAGTTTTGAAAGACCGGGAGATTTATCCATACAAACCCACTTTTAATCATACTTTGGAACCAGGAGAGGAAGCAAAACGTCTAAATTTGTATTTATGGATTGGAGGCAAAATAGTAAGTAATCGTTATTTTTATCGAAACATTTTGTTTTCTAACGAACCTATATTTTGTACCAATGGAACTGTTTCCTCGCGACATGCTCGATATTGGAGTGACACTAATCTTTTGTTTAGAATTACAAATCATCGGTAATATTTTATTAAAGTCAATGTATGATGTGCTGTTCCATATTGTGGAATAATGGAGCCATATTTTTTTGATAACGTTAGTATGTAATCTGGATATTTAAATATGCTAGACAATTTCTTCGATGACGCTTTAGGTGAGTTGCCTCTCAATTATCGGACGTCAATGTATTTCCAACACGGCGCATTATTCACAAATTGCTGGTAGACACCGTAAATTTGGTCACCGTTGGATGGGTAGGAATGGTACAGTTTTATGGTCTTCAAGGAGCCCAGATTTGACTATTGCCGATTTTTATTTGTAAGGGACGTTTAAAACAAGTATGCAGAAAATTTACCCAATGATGCCGAGGTATTAAAAAATCGCATGAGAGATGCTATATCTGCCTTACCAATTCAGGAAATCCGGAATAGCTTTAAGGAACTGCGACGGAGGATTGAATTATGCAGCGACGAAGGTGGAGGGTTAATAGAATAACTAATACTTGTTTTTTGTTTTAATAATTTAATTAAAAAATTCTTATAGATTTTTGGTTTTTGTGATCATTAACTTATCTCAAGGCATGATTGTAGTATCAATTACAGATTTGTTTTTTTACAAAGTTGACACAAAACGAAGTTGAAAACGAAGTTGACACAAAAGGAAACTGAGCAATACTAGATTTTATCAAAGTAGGCCGATCATTCTGAAATATGCATAACGTCATAACTTTTCATTCTTTTCTTAATAACACTTTGGTGTACTGTGAACGGAAAAGGTAGTTTACTTAGAACTAAAATAGTGTTTGCTGTAAAGGCATACTTAACTTTAAAAAATCGAAAGTAAACTAAAAATAAGTTTCAAACCAAGCAGTGCGGAATCCCAAAATATGAAATTCCAATTCGAAAATTTTTGGTCAATCATATCTATTGTAAACACAATTCGGAGACATACTGTATATAAAAATATAATACTAACTAACAGCTTCTTGCGGGTTTCGCCGTGTGTCAAAACTTTCGCTCGACGTTTCGCTGTTCATACTGACAGCTTCTTCAGGATAACTGAAAAGTTCAGTATATATATATATATATATATATATATATATATTATATATATATATATATATATATATAATTACACCGGCCGTGAAAGCCTACGCAGTGTTAAAAATATAATACTTCTATTAAAACATTTCCCGATCCATTCTCGTAAAGTCACTTCTTTTACACTGTAGTGTACCATGGAAAAAGTAGGTGTAGAAAATAAGCCATTGCGCATATGTCATTTGAACTATCATTTGAAGTTACATTTTATTTAGCATTTTGTCAGTTACATATGCGCATTGGCTTATTTCCTATATCTATTTTTCCATGGCACACTACAGTACAACCAAACACAAATGGCTACGAATATGGATCGAAAATGTTTTAATTAATTTTTCCTCTTCTAAGTTTACAACTGAAATAGATGTATTGAATATCGATTAGAAAAAAATCTCTCCCCAATATAGTAAAAAGCTCTATACTGAGCAATTGAAAAAAAATGGAAAAGAAGCAAATGTAGTCTGAAACGTAGTATGCATCAACCCATTTCATTTGGTACTAGATTCTTGAAAATCAGAATATAAATAACAGAGTTATAGCTTGGGGCGTTTTTTGCGTTACAGCTTGTATATGGACTCTTATAATCCGAAAGTCCTAGATCAGTGATTCGAAGAGTGAAATTCTTATCTTTGAGATGTGTGTGGATACATCATCGATTTGAATTTGATCTACACTAACTCTAATATACTTATCGACACACTGTAAAGAGGTTCTCTACAACCCTTGAAGGCTCCCAACCTCGAAATTGCAAAATCTATATTAGAATCACCAAGATAAATGATACTGGTTTATAAGATTTATTTTCTTCGTAGTTTAACGGAAACAAACATTAAACCTTTAAAAGTATATATTTGATGTTTCGCTTTTGTATACAAAGACTTTTCTTTAACAAATTAACTGAAATATACAAACAAAATCAGAAGGTAATAAAATTTATGTTTTGCATTATATAAATGTTGATTGTTTTTGAGAATGGAGTTATTTTATTACTATCTTACCTTAAAAACATATTTCTTATTGAAATTTCAAATTATATCCACTACCAATAATATCAGAAAATAAATTTAATGTATAATAATGTAGGATTTGTAAAATTGTATTTCGTTTTCTGTTGTAGTGAATAAGTAGTAAGTGTAAAAACGTGTTTATGTTACAAACGTTTTTAAAGTATTAGTATTTTATACTGAGTGTAATAAATACAATTGAATTGAATTTAGAAATGTTTAAATTTATGTAGAGTCTAATATAATAATTATTATTAATTATAAATTATATTATAGAAAATTGTATATAAGATAGGTTTGCAATTTATTGGCAATCGTTAACTGCATTTTTATGTTTATTAATGTGTATGAGTTAAAATTTTGTGATTTATATTTTTTCCTTACTTAATATTTTTGTTATTTTTCGACGTTAAAGGAATGATTTTTGTTAATAACGGTTTTTTTTTGGAATATTTATAATAAATAAAGCTTGTTCCGTTTGTCCTATGTATATAAGTCTTTAACAATTATTCAGCATGATGTAATTAATTTAATATAATTAAACCAGTAAATTTGCATTTAAATTTATTTTGGGATTATGGGTAATGGATATAATTTGAAATTTCAAGAAAAACTATGTTTTTAAGATAAGATTAACTCCTTTTCATATAACACATCATCGAAATTTTTGTACCCTATCGTCATTCATTTAAAGTAGGTTTACAGCAGAAATATAACCACAATCAATTTCATATTTACAGAAAATGAAAAAATGACTACAACGTCCTTTTACGCTGACACCAAGTTTAATTCTCAATCTTGGTGAAATCCAACCATGACACTGATTTCAGATGAATAAATAATTAAATGATAATAACAATTTATAATCTTCTAGTATGAAAAATGAACCAACAAAAATATTCTACATATAACTATATGCCTATAACTTAAAGCTATTTCGAAATTTCTGGAGAAACCATTTTCTCGTCACTCACAGACAACTAGCATAAGATTGCTAATACCTGTACCCAACCTAATAGCCTGCAAGAGATGTTGATGTATGTTACAACCCCTTACAGCTTTTTTTCCCACGACGAACGGCAAAAATATTGATCGTAGATGCCCGCGGTAATGGTCATTTGATGACGTCATTTCGGTCGAATCGCACTAAGCAGTCCATAGCCGCCTAAGATCGAAACCACGAGTGTATTATACAGTATCCCTATTATTGTCAATGTGGAGGATATTTCACTCATCTAGTTTTGTTGATTCAGTGGGATTTTTCGGCGATTTCGTGGTTTAAGTCTCTGGTGGTAAGTTTTAAACTGTCCTTAAATAATTTCGGCGTATTTCCATTTTGAGATGTACGTTAAAGTAAAGTGTTAGCCTTGTACCAAAATAATAATACAAGACTGAACTATTAAAATTACATTAAATTTAAATAATTACATCGAACGTAATGCATATTTGTAACTGATTTTGTGGATTCAATGACAATAGAATTATTTATATGATAATTTTGAACAAATACGTTATCTCATTTAAATCAATAGTATTAACCTCAAAAACAATTTTACACTATTCACAAATTATGATGTGTATTCATTTGTCGCAATTAGTCTCCAAAAGGTGACCGTACAAAAGTCAAGACATGGATCTTAAGCGACTGGGTATTAATAAAAAACGTTATAACACTATTTTGTAGAGTAATGTAACGTAATTGCTTATTCTACTTATGATTAGAAGAGAGCTTGAAAATATTACATATGCGACAAAAAGTACAAAAAACGGAATTGGATCACGCGGTTGTTCATTATTTATTTTGGTCTTGAATCATTTTTTCTGTTTTATTCAATGTAGTGAGGAGGTTTTACAATCCCAAATCCTGAAATGTGGTGCAATGCTTAAGGAAAGCTCCGTATTATAATTATTTTTGCGTCTAACTTAAAAAGAATAAAATAAAATTATTATAACAAAATTAATGTGAAAATACTTTTAAAATTGTTTTTTTCTTTTACTTATCCCCATAATAACTATCTAATAACTTATTTTTATCAATGATTCAGTTGACCGTTGACCTCTTGTTCAAGCAAAATATTTGCAGCTTAAATGACCTTGCTAATTAGCACCCAAACTCTACGCGGTAAACCCTTTACACTCCAACCGTTTTTATCGGAAATCACGACTAAAATATGTTGTTTTTGGTGCCTGAAAGAACTTTCATTTATTACCGGTAATTATTCCCACCTTGAATTTATTTTATCTACATACCTTTATAATATATACCGTACCTCCAATGAGCTTTGCAATTAAAAACATAAAACAAACAGGAAAAAAAAGCCATTTAAATTTTCCAAGTTAACGAGCGTTGGTCTATATTATACATTGTAAATAAATAAATAAAAAACAGCAATGATTGTGCACACATGAAAAGCTGGAGTTTCAGGTGTTAAAATAAATGGATGGTAGATACATAAATAGATAGTCTTGATTGGTACTTTGCAACTGTCTACTATTAATCTGCAGTATTCGTCAATTGTTTATTGCCATATTCAGAGCTACAAATGTAATAACAAAAAAATTGTTAGCAATGATGGCAAAAAGCTAAAAATAATTTAGAACTTATATAATTGATTAATTAAGTTTTTCATGTAGGTTGGCCCATTTTTATTCTTTTGTCATTTTTTAATCGTAGTAATTTCTTGTAGCAATAGGTTTTTTTAAAGTGAAGTGTCCAACAATAATTAAAGAAAACGACAAAAGAATAAAAATGGGGCAAGCTACAATAGCAACTTAACTAATTATGTAAGTTTTAAGTTGATTTTTAGCTTTTTGCAACCATTGCCAACAATTTTTCTGTTATTACATTTGTAGCTCTGAAGATGTCAATTAACAATTGACGAAAGCTTGGATGAATTAAAAATGGGTTTTGATTTTTTTCCCTTCTAGACTGCAACGCACTACAATACCACAGACTGTAAATAGATAGATATTTTACTTATGTGAGACAGGTCTGAGCTGTGTACACTTGTCACCTCTACAATAAATCACACAACATACCTAAACCTAAAATACACACTACTCTAAAATTTATCTGAAAACATTACACCATATTTTTCTAACTTTAAATATTTTATTGTAATATTTTATGGATGCAAATTTGACCTCAAGCTTCTCGCTAGTCTGAAATGTGGTGCGGCCACTGCCAAAAATGGTATATACGCATTCTACTAGGCAATTCATTTTTATTATAATAAGCGTACGTTATAGCTATAATACCTAATTTCCTAAAAAATGGTCTGCACGACTCCATACGACCAACATTGGTTATTGTTCCCGTGGCTCGTTTTTGTAAAATGAATACTCTATTCACATGGCTCTTCTTGTTTACAGATTGCGCTAAATTTTATAACATTATAAGTACATGCAAGTGGATAATCTGTCTGTAATATCATCAATGTGTGCTTCTGAGGTTAATTTACTAGCTAGAAAAATATCCAAACATTTGACGGGATAAATTGATGATTTATCACAATTTAATGTCAATTTTGACTTTTTGAAATATAACTTTGCCTGTGAAAGGGCTTCCCTAGAAGCTATATTTAAATTACTTAAGCGCTTAGTGAATGTCAATAAGCAAGTGTCGTCAGCATACACTATATATTTAGGATGATCGTTAATGTATAGAATAAATAAAATTAGTCCCAAATTCGAAGCTTGGGGAATTCCGTACATAACATGTAGCAAATTTGATCTTTGCATGTCAACAACTTGATAGAGTGTTCGCCAAATCGGATGGATGTAAACTGCGCGAAAGGGTTACGTCACAAACTATTTTCCAACCAAAAAAAATATAGTTCATGAAGGGCCAATTAAAAGTTACAAATTATGTATGATGAATTTTATAAAAAGGTTTCCGTCTGTTTTAATGTTCGATGGCGATCGGTTGGCATTTGAACATGCGACAATGTGTAATTTGCGCATCATTTTCTTTTTATATGTTCATTATTACATGACTTTTATCACAGTGAATCAGCCTTACCTTGTAACAAAATGTCAAACATCAAATAAAAGTTTGTTTCGGTTTTCGGTGCATCCATTTTGTTTTTGTAAATTATGGCTTTTACTTTTAAAATTACCTGTCAAACTATAAAATAGTAATTATATATTGATATCTTAATTATCAAAGGCAAGACTTAAAAACGAAAAAAGCCAAGAAAGGCTGGCGAATTTTACTTTGCAATTGAAAATAGTTGCATAATGCAATATTAAGGCGTCAGATTTGCTTAGAACTATTCGCGGGCTTAATTATTTTTGCATCACTCAAATCACTCAAAAAACAAATATGTGGACAATAGAAAAATGTAAAAAGGCCATAAGTGAAAGTATAGATTCCATACATAAAAGGGTAAAGTTTACACATGTCTAAATAAGTGATAAATTATAAAAATATAACCCATAAGCCCAAATTTAGTAAATAAAAATTAAATCACACACTTAAAAAATAATTTCGTATCAGTAGAGCATGTGAAATTTTGGTGGATTCGCGGGCTGCCGATCTCAATATATGTATTAAGTAATAATTATAATAATATATATACTAGTAACTGAACACAGATAATGTTTAAATAAGAGAGAGACCGCGAATTGTATTGCAGTCTTTTTATTTTTTACATATCGTCTGTATCCGTCTCCTTTACATTTTACACTCAGGTGGTTTTTATATCGTGTTCACTTAGTTTGTACAAGCATGATAAGATTGATAAGTCTGCATTTCTATGTTTGAAATACTGTTAGTTTGAATCATAAGTTTAACATCTTTACCCCTTCGGAGGTCGCTAGAGCCTCACAGGCACTATTTAGTATGCATCACTTATCGAGGCGCACTCGCCCCAAGATTACATTAACGACGTTATTACTTTATCTCAGCTTATATTCTTCCTATGTCTTAACCATTGCTTTTTATTTTAATATGACTTGCTCACAGTAACATCATGGTATTTCAATCGGGAATATTTGTATAAAGCTTTTAATTTAACTTTTATTTTATTTTTCCATTGCTTCAGTTTGAGAAACATGCAAATATGCATCGAAACGTAGCCTAATGTATAATTAGTATTTTGGCTTGATAATAAATTTTGCTCATTAATTCGTTAGAATATGAGTATAGATATAGCGTTTGGGCTGTTTCTGTCGTCTTTTGGATTGTTTAGATCCGACATTTCGGCAGTGTTTCTACTGGTGTCATGGGGATAACCTTGATAAGGAATGTGGTTTTCCAATTACATAGCTGGCGATGGAAATGTATATATTTTTTGCATATAAATTGCCTATGCGTTTGTTCTGTATTATACAGTGTACACACTATTGTATAATACGGTCATATACTGGCTTCTCCTGGGGATAGGTTAATTGGAACCCATATTTATATGTAATATGTGGATACTGATGACCATCAGTTGCCTATCCTTCTCATTTTTTTTTTTTGATAGACCCTTTATGTATGGAATTGTGGCTATGATCTTGACTTCCGTTTCTTGTTTGGTCGTACTTTTTGTTTCGGACAACATATCTTTGAGTATTTATCCATTCTGAGTGTGTGCGATTTGTCGCATATAGATCTTAAGACTCCAATTTTTGTATTATGGGTGGTTTGATTGGCAATGTAGGTACAGCCAGATTTACTTTTTGAGGGAATTGTGTACGACTTTCCATATTGCAGTGTGGGTTTTTTGGTGCCCAATATCGACAATTTTGCGTGTTTATCGAACTATTAAACAAAATATTGCTTTGTCGGTAAAAGCTATCTTACTTAAAAAGTGCGAGTTGGCATTGCATCCATCCATCATTATTTCGCAAAATTCTAACCTGCGGTTGAGATCATCTGAAATAAGTTCCTGAACTAAATGTATTTCGTATAGGTGCCATTTGTGTTTGTATAAATATTTTAGCACAGAAGGTTTACAGACTAATTGATCTGCAGCTACTTGTCTAGTTGCTTTTTGCGGTTTTTCTTTTAAATCGAGCAAAATATTCAATTGTGTGTCCTGGGGGGCTGGAAGATGGTTGGTTTTATAATTGCCTCATACGTGACCCAGATTTATTTATTTATTTATTTTCATTCTCTTTCTATAGTACAAAAAAAATTGTGTCGAAAGCGTCAAAAAGTAAAATAACAAATATACATAAAAAACAATCACATAAAGTATCCCTTTAAAACGGGATTTGTAAAATTAGATAAAAAAAATACATAACAGTATCACAGATGACCTGGAATTATATTACCTATTGTCTCTTTAAAAAATCCTCTACATTATATAGTGCCCTTTGTTTTAAGTAGTTCATAATACATTTTTTAATTTTTTTTTTTGCGGGAGTGATTTTACAGCATCAAGTAGATGATTATAAATTTTTAAGCATTGGTATATTGTGTTTTTTTGCACTTTACTTAGATGCGTGAATGGCGGAATTAGTTGTTTTTTACATGCACCTCTAGTGTCTCTACCATGGTCAATTTCGTACTTTTGGAAAAAGTCACTGTAGTTTTGTTTAGTGAACAAAGCACACTCCAAAACGTATAAGGCAGGGAGAGTCAAAAAAAAAGATCTCTAAACTTTTTTTTTTCTATCTTACTAACTACCGATGGCGTAATAGGCCTCTCCGGGTGCTCATTATTTTATTAAATAATTCGCAAACTTGTGTTCGGGTTTTGTCGCCATATGCTACCATCATCAAAATTTTATTCGTTGCTTCTCAGTTAAACGTACCATTCCTTCAAACCTTACAACTGCACTTGATGATTACTTTAAAAAACAAAATAGATACACAATGGAATGTTTTTCTCGATACAAAAAAAAAAAAATCAGAAATATGGTCTTAATTAATTCCGTCATGAATTTCTCGATAACTGCTGAGTTTAGGTACAGGAAATTGTACACGAAACATACATAATTCGATGCAAAATTCAAAAAGGTTATAACAAATAGGTGTTTCCATTTGAAAAATGTAGTTAGTGGTCTTTGGTGGTTAGTTGGGGGACTTATTTTTTGGGCCACACTGTATATCTGAATTTGCCATAAAAAACCTCCAGCTAAAAACAAAAATTGACGTACCCCAGCGTTTATCAAAAAACAAACCCCTGAATTTTAAATGAATTTGTTCTAACCCACGCGTCCTCACTGTATAATTTAGAACTCTTGCATCGGAAGACCGCCAATAGTGAATAAAATCAACTAAAATTATTTAAAACTATAGTTCCTTAATACACACTAAAATATCTTCTCAAATTGCTTCTCTTGCGCTGTTTAACATCAATATTTGGTAGTTTAATGTATCTTGTCTTTCTCTTCATCTATTAAAATAATTCAAACTATTTCATGGTTCAAGACAGTAAGTAGTTTTGATCCAAAGGGTTGGTAGCTCTACATCTTCCAATAAATTGTTCCAAAAATTTTCAAAAATTGAAGTGGTTTCTGATTTATCCACAAATTGAGTTGCTGATAAGCTACCCTAGGTGCACTCTTTTTATATAGACTAGCCGTCCGACATATGTAAAGCATTTTTACAGCTGCAGATCAGCGTCGGATTGCATTCCAGTGATTTCAACGCCGACAGACTGGCACTAATTTTTTTACTGCGGGTTGCAGTATCCTCTAAGAGAGGTACTCATCATCTAACATCCTGGCAAATGGTTCTGTACCAGAACGCTCTAGCGTTGTTTTTGCGAGTCCGTAAATATGCCATCTGTTCACTATAGCTAAGCTAATGTTCACATAGGATCTCTTGAAAGTACTTTATGGATGGGTGCTGTGTCAGGTCAGGTATATAGGTGTATTGGACAATCTCTGACAGAACTTCCTCCAGGACCAGAGTCCATGACTATCTCTTGGCTCTTCTAATCTCCTTATGATACTAGGTTAGAAGGTGACAGTATTGGAGCCAGATGTTTTAGTCCAATTTAATCAGATTCGCACTTCTTTTCTACGGAGATTGAGTGCGTTTGTGCTCTCTCTTTTTACCTTCAATGAACAATTTCTGCGATGTGTAGAGATTAGGGCGTTATATATTTATTCAGTGCACTTATAATCACGGTAGGATACGCTCCGACCAGACTCTCTAATTCTGAATTCACGTGCTCATTAGTTGGAGCTACACACTATATCTAGTATCTCTTTCCTGTTACAGATGAAGAAGCTTGGTGCAGAATCAATGTTATTTACAGCTGATCAATTTCCTGAAATATAATTATAAAGTGACTCCTCTATTAGACTGATATCGGTGCCGCTAAACCGCTTAGTAAGAGCTCGCATCGCAACGCACAACCAGATGAGGGTTGAAGCGATTAATTCTCGCACAACAGCAGGAGAAGGAAGTCCTTTAACTTTTCACCTGGGAAGTAAACCAACTAAACAATAAAATTATCACCAGTTCTCTCAGCTCAGTTGGATAACTATAGTCTCTGTACGGAAATCATAATAACCAATCAACGATATGTAATAATCAATATCGAGGATGCTTGCCAACGGTATGGTATCAGTACCAAACAATACAATTTCCACAATGCAATGGAAAAGATAAGAAAAGAAGGGTCTCTTAATTTGCAAAGAGGGCGCCACTGCAGTTATTGTTGTGGATCCTTGGTAGTAACTAAATCGATAACTGTCACATTGACAACCTATAATATTTTTCATAATGCATAATTCGATGCTTTAAGTTGATTAAATTAACACGATTACCAAATTTTGGTTATTGCATACTTTTACTAATTCGTCAATACCATTTATTAATGTGCTTTCATCACGATTTTACGGAAGTTTTAGATAATGTTGGACGTATTTACTGATAAATTCATTAGTTCTGTTAAATATATGTAACTAGCTATTAATTGTTATGTGATTTGTAAATGAGAAAGCTGATAACTTCAGGAAAAAATCATTGGTTTTGTTGAGAAAGTATGAGAAAGCGAATATGTCACACAACCACAATTAACAAATAATTATCAGTTTTTCGTTCTATTATAATTAATTGATGACTTTAATGCCATAATAGTACGCAATTAATCTTACTTTTTTGTTTTCAGATTCTTCACGATGACATATTTGTGGCCACTGCCCATAATCTTATCGCTCAAACTGGGAAATTATTATCGTCTGCAATAATAAAATTCTGCAAAAAAATGAAATGTAGCATAGACGATAAAATGGAAACTGAATTTGACATATCCCATTTGCAAATAATAGAGAAATCAAATGCAAAGGACGAAATGATCACACAGAGTTTGAATGGCCAGTTAACTGATTGTAACATACCTATAGTTGAACAAGAAGTAAGTATCGATCAAATAGATGGCGATTACTTGCACGAGATACAGAACTGCATAGAGGTGGACACGAGCAATTTGATAAGTATACCAGAAAATCAAATAGTAAAAATTCAATATGAGAACGCCGACGGCGTCATCAATACCGAATACATTGTAAATGAAAACATCTTGAATACGAACGAGAGTAACTTAAACGGTAATTTCTTGAATATGCAACAAAGTATTTATGAAGAACAAGTATCTTATACGCTGCTCAATGAAAATCAAAACTTCGAAATTTCCGAAGAAGAAGGTGATCTTTTCGAAAATGTAGACTCCATGAATAAAATTACAAATACGAAAACAGACATCAATGCCAGTGTTTCGATGCCAAGCCCACAAAGTGAAGACGACAACATTTCTGAGACTGATCTAACCAGCCTAAATTGGTTACACAACATAACGAACATAATGGCGGTTCCTAATTTGCCGACACCTCCAGTGTCGCCTAAACCAAAGAAGAAGCAACAAAATTCTAGTCAAGAAGATCTCACGATAAACATTAACTTTTACAAGAAAAACGGAGAGAAGAAGCCGCCCTTTTCTTATGCTACCTTAATATGTATGGCGATGGGAAAGAATGGAAATAAAATGACATTAAGTGCTATCTACCACTGGATTAGAGAAAACTTTTTATATTATAGGAAAGCACACCCCAGTTGGCAGGTAAATATGTATATGTAAGCATATTAGGTATACTGAAAAAAAAAAAACCTAAAATTTATACACTCAGCATTCCATTCAATTGTCATTCTCTTGCCGCAGGTTAGTCACTTGTAGCTCCTGAGAAAACAAACTATTTTTATTTATTTGTAATAAAGTTTCAATAAACTGATGTCTAAAGTTTTCGTAGAAAAAAAGTGTTTATTCTTTTTATGGGTAGTTGTGTACAGGGTGATTCAAAAGCACCGAACCAACTCCTGAGAACATCCACTGCCTCTAAAAATGTAAATGAGATATCTATAAAAAAAATTTTTACAATTTGTTGTTCGTCAAACATAAAATTTTTGTATTAGATTTTTGGTCATTCAGAACTATATAATATGATCTCAGTTATTGCAAAAGATAAGTTTTACAATAGAAGAGTGTTTGCTAATAAAAATAAAAGAAAAAAATAGTTATAAAGCAGAAAAACATCTAATAAATGTTACAGGTAACAATAGAATAATTTTGGTAACATTGGCATACAATAACTAGAAATGTCACTTTTGTCATTATGAAATTATTCTGTAGTGTCATTGCTTTCAAAATGTTCAGAAATGTAAGTACACAATCCCTGATTATTGTGACATGTATCTAATTATTATGACCGCATGCGACAGACAGGACGAATTAATACTACTGTTGATGTTCCTGGGCAACCACATTAGCGCGTACTCCACAGTCAGAAGAAGCCATTCTTGAGGCTGTTGCTGATGATCCCAGTGTGAGCATTCGAAAAATTGGACGTAACTTAAATTTAAATTATAGTACCATTCAACCTGTTCTGAGAGTGGAGCTGTATCATGCTTTTCACTATACGAAAGTTCAAATGCCCTGCGAGAAGACGATTTTCCGTTTAGAGTCAATTTTTGTCGATAAATATTGAAAAGAATAGAGGCAAATGATGATTTCGCCAATCAGGTATTGGAGACTGATGAAACGATATTACTCGTGTCAGCATCTTCAACGTGCACCAATAACTATTACTATAGTGTAGAATTTCAGAATCGCTTTTCTGTTAATGTTTGGACCGGCATAATCTCTAGACATTTATTAAGTCCTGTATTCTTATAACATCGTCTCAACGCGATAATTTTCTTAATTTATGGCTGCAGTTAGACGGAGCGCCTATTGACTACGCTATGCAAGTGAGAATGTGGCTGGATAACAATTTTCTCCAAATATGGATTGGTCGTGGAAGTCCTATTAATTGGTCTCCACGATCGCCTGACTCCACTAGATTTCTGTTTATGGAGTCGCTTAAAAACATCGTCTACCGTACGAGCCCCGAGAATATGAAGAAGTTAAGATAGCAAATTATTGTTGCTGCCGAAATGGTCCAGAAATGTTACAAAACTTTCAGTTAAGTGTTCCTAGAAGATTAGGAAACTGTTTAAGAGTAGATGGACAAAATTTCGAACATTTATTATAAATTGTCAGTGTCAGTTTTGTAATTTTACATTTTTTGGGTTTCCAATGGTTACAATTTTATTGTTCATTAATGCATATTTTACCTTAGCACGAATTACACAATGTTGGCGGATTGCCTCATTTTCAAATCCCATTTTTTAAAAAATTAAAACTTTCAAAGAAATTCCGATTGATTTTTTGTCGTCAAATAATGGTTCATTAGCGCGTCCTAGAAAATGGTCCCGTGCTTTTAAATCACCCTGTATATCGATAAAAAATAACCCAGACGAAGTGTGCATCTAAAGCGTTTTGAAATATGTTTTACGTTAAAGAAAATGAAAGTAGGTCCAGAATCTCACAAACTTTTTTCTATTAGTGAAATACTAATGGCTCCATGTTTCGGGTCATCTTTAGGCCAAAGCTGAAAGCATACATGGGGACATTACAAATGTGGATCAGATTAGTAACAATATTTTGACTAAATTTAACAAAAAAATATTGCTATTAATCTGATCCATGTTTGTAATGTCCCCCTGTTTCAGCTTTGGCCTGAAGATGAGTGTTAAAACACTCGAAACATGTAGCCATTAGTATTTTACTAATAAAAAAAAAGTGAGATTCTGGATCTATTTTCATTCCTTTTAAAGTAATCAACATGTGCTCACACAGAGTCAAGAATTAAAATATGTTTGATTGTTCAAAATAACTACCTTAGACGAGGATATGCATCTGAGCTTTATTTTTTTGAATACAACCAAATAACTTCATTATTAAACGTAGATATACAGTAGATTATATGTTCTTTTGTAGCGTACAATTATTCTTCTTCTTTCTTCTTCTTTTTGTTATTTTTATGAAATATTTTGGGTAGTTTTCCCTTAATAAATAGAAATATCAATAAGTGTAATTTTAAACTCAAATGGGTCACATGTGAGGTAAGATGTTTGAGTATTATTACTTAAATTTTTTACTCCTTAAGATTATTCTTAAGGATCTGCTAATACCCCAAAAAGTTTTCAAGCAATGAGTAACAATTATTCAGATGCAAAGAAAAAACATAAATTGTTAAAATAAACTAATTATAGTTATTACCCTTCTAAATTAATTTATTCTTTGATTTCTTCGAAGACTGCTTGTGAAATTAGTAAAAGGTAATCCTTAAAAAACGTGAAAATATTGGTTTGAAATGTGGCCTTCGAATTATATTACAGCTAAAAGGTTTAATTCTTTTTCTTAATTCTGTTAGCGAAATAGGATCTCAAATTTCAGTCATCTTATTTAGTAAAATAAGTCACGAACTGCTTATAATAGTTCGATATAATATACTAAATATCAGAAACTGAAGGTCTATCCAAAACATAAAATACACATCTTGAGCAAGCGCTCTAGGTATATGCAATTCTGAGAGTTGTCAAATTTTTATTCGGTAAAAATAAAACACTACAGTTATGTGATGGTATTAGAATCCAGAAGCGCGGTCTTTGGTCATTTTCAATATTATCATCTCTTTTTTTACTAATTTTGCTCAAAACTTAATTGAAACATTTGAATATTACAACCAAACGTTTTGGTTTATGTTTATGTTTAAAAATAGTTTCCTTCCAGCGGACATATCTGAACTTGATAGTTTACCGCAACAGATACTTGAACTTGTTCAATTTCATGTTCGTGGGTTAGAGAAATACAATCTCGGTTCAACATGGCCGTTATTTGTCGTCTCTTGTCTGTGTTGCAAAAAGTACGGAAGTAGTACAGGTGTGGAATTTGAGTACTTAGTTTTTTTTTTTTTGTGGGGAGGAAAAATGCTTTATGCACCATTAGGCCGTTGGCCCGGTGTGTAGGACTCGCACCCACTAAAAAACTTCCCCGTCGAGCAAGATTCTACCACGATATCGTTTATCATATTCCATCGAGGTGGTGCTCCATATTTAACGTCCGTCCATAACTAGAGCCCCTGCCTTCGATACCGTCCTGAAGGAACTTGCTATTCGCAGAGCTCCTCCGTTTTAGACTGCGGTCATCCTCTTGCGGTTTTTCTCCTTTCGCAGCGCGTCTGCCTAGATCTCACTGTCATACAGGAGAATGGACTCCGATACCGACATCAGAAGCCTGCGTTTGCTTGCCGATGGCCCACCGACGTTGGCCATCAGTCGGCTGAGCAGAGTGATCTTCTGGGCCGCGTTGTTTGCCGCGAAGCAAATTTAGTCCCAGTACGTCATACGATTGTCCAGATGTACTCCTAGGTACCTCACAGGCTCGGATGTCGCGATCGTTTCCATATCGATCTTCAGCGGTATTCGCAGAGGAATCCTACGTTCGGTCAGCAATACAACCTCCGTTTTTTGGGTGGCCAGCAACAACCCGTGTTCGTCCATTCAGGTGGTGACTCTCCTCATGACTGATTGGGCCGCCTCTGTCGGTAGTGATATTCCTACTCATTTGCGGTACTAAGTCACTATGTTTCGCCAGTAACTCGTAAGCATCGCAGAAGGTAACACGGGATGTGGAAGCCGTTGTCCAAGGCAGCCAGGATAACGTCCGATCTGCCGCTATTGAAAGCGTTCTTCACATCAAGGGTGTCAAGTAGTAATGAAGATCATATCATATCATAATCATTGTTATTATTAAATAACAATAAAGCAAGCAATTTCTTCATGAAGAATTTCTATTAACAAATGGCAATATGAATACGCCAACACTTACCCGTACTTTTCATTTACATTACAAATAAAATATTCCTTACCATTGTTGGATTTCTGCTATTGTTTGCTGGTAACAGATGTGACATAATTTTTTCGTAAGGTACTTTCGTCAGGATATTATGTTTGCAATATTTTTTGCAGAATTATTTCAAATTAACATTGTTTAATCTTGCTAATGGTATGTTAGACGAAATTAATACGTTACACAGATCCGTATTATATTCTTCTTGTTCTGAGTTTCGTGAAGTTGATGCTACACATTGACTATAGATTGCTACACACATGCGGATCGATTTAGTTTTTCACATTTCCAATATGTGTGGAATTTTAGCGTGTTGATCAATCCGTATTTTCTCTCAGAAGACACCTACAACAACAATTGCCATTTTATATCAAAAGTTAAAGAATTTAAAACATTGTAAGCTTTTAGTAAAATTAAACTTACAGTTTACTGTAGGCTCGACAAAATATTTGTTGCCATCCTTTACCAGTTCAGGATATGCCTTAATCCATAAAGAAATTTGTTCGCCTATACTCATTGTGTGTACGCACAGTTTTAAAAACGTAACACAATACATGCTGTTTCCTCAAGATATTCAATGAATGAATAGTTTATTTGGGAATTAATAATAATAAAACGTATTTCCACATCCTCTTCTGCTAGGCGAAATTAAACACGTGCCAGTTCTTGAAAAAAGTATTAGAGACACAATGTAAATGATTGTGAATTCTGAGAATTGTCGGTTGTCGATCTACATTAGGAATTACTAGGAATTTTTACTAATAGAAAGGATAAGAAAAAGCATAAATATCGAATATATGCAACTTTTGTAAAAATATGCATAGAAATGCCTAAATGTGCAGTATATGCAAACACTAATTAGCGCTAATTAACTTCAATTAGTGTAATACGTCTACATATAGACTATACTTAAAGATATGCAAAAAATAAAATATATGCACTTTGCATATAATCCGGTCTCTAGTTATAAATATATATTTGGGGTTACCAGTTGACTGATTAAAATAATTCATGTAAAAGTGTAATTTTAAAAGGATGAAATTTCAACTTCTTAAATATATTCTACAAATTGATGAACGCCTTACTCTTGACATTTGAGATGCCTGTTGTATCGGCGTCGCATTTCCAAGCTCTACGGCCTGACCTGACTTCGACGTTGATATCTTCATTATTGACAACCCGATGAAAATGTCATACACAAAGCTCGTTTCCGTGAATTTTTGGAATTAATCCAGTACGTACTTGTGTCACAGATTTTGACCTACATGATTTTCGTTGAATAAGCAAACTTGCAAGATCTTGCATACCTCCCATTCTCATAATACAAAGTCACTAATTTCACACGTCCTTGGATAAAATAGATCATATTAATTTATTGTGAAATCACGATTAAACTAAAACTAAACTCCACTAAAGAACATTCCACTAAACAATGCAAACGTAAACTAATACCGTACAAAACAAGTATCTAAAGCTGAAAACAGAAGCAAAAAAAAGTGGGGATAAACGACAGTAAATTATGATTTTTAATAAATGTGGCAAAAACAGTAAGAGTTACAGTGCTTACCACAAAAAAAAATGCGAAAAGCCAGGAGAGCACATAGGGAGAGCATTTGAAGCTATTTCATTTCAATCGTGATGTATTACACAGGTTATTATAATTTAATTAATTATGCACTTTTTGGTTACTGATTAAAAAAATGACTTTTTGATACATGTTGCCGTAAAAAGAATTAAAAAGCCTATTGAATGAGTAATAAGAAGATCCACCTTCCCTATTCAAACTTTAAGGGTAGGGGCTGCTGTGCCGCCAAGAGTGATTTTAAATCGTCAGGCCTGTCATTAAAAATTATCCCCCTTATGATATGGCAATTTTATATAAATATTTATGTAGTTTCCATAGCAGGAAAAGAGTTATTTGAGGTGGTTCGTTTAAGTTGAAATGCCCTGTATAACTGCATTGGTCAAAAATAGATGATGTTATTGGTTATAAGCAGGCTTGTAATTTCGGCCCCGTTCAATCATATGCCGTACGAAATTTTATTACTCGGAGTGTCCCTCCACAGTCTCTCGCGCCCCACCAACTTAGCGATGCCACATGCGACTAGCGGACTATCAATGCAAATGCATGTGCATATAGAAATATTAGTTTTCGTTTTCATTTATTATTATTTCATCTTCTTGAGTTTCCTTTATTTGTTTTAAGTTTTTACTAGAGATTCCGTTTTTTATTTTATATTTTGAAAGTCGAAGTTCTATTTTTAGTTTTTTGCAATACACAGCATTACTGCGCGATAACCTGCGAAAATTTCTGTTTGAAAAATTAAAGAATGTACCTAATAGTTGCTTCGAATTATAATATTGTTTAAAGATATATGGATATATACTACACTGAGTTTCACACGGTTTTCCCTCTAGAGAACAAAGAAAATTTAATATAACTTCCTTGTGACAAACACTTAATTTTATGCAATAATTGAACGCTTTTTACAGTAAGAAATTAACAATTTGTTACTTAATTTTATATTTATTCTTATTTCATTGCATCCGATTTTACCGCATGTTTACGTAATTTAATGGACTGTAAGTTATGGCATTATTACGTAGGGATGCATAATACTGCTACGAAGTCTGAGAGTAATGTGGTGATACGCGCTCCAACTACGCACGCTAACCCCGCCCAGCAGTGTGACGTGGCTCCTGGACACTCGCAGCTATAAATTTTCGTAGTAGTGCTATTCGAAGGGGACCGAAATATCAACCCTGGTTATAAGTTATAAATATATATTTGGGGTTACCAGTTGACTGATTAGAATAAGCGAAATTTTTATTAATATTTCATGTGTAAAATTTATATTTTAATATAGTAACTTTAAAAAATGTATATTAATGTGACAAATCTTTGCAGAATTCCATAAGGCACAATCTTTCCTTAAACAAGTGTTTTGTGAAGGTAGCACGCTCGAAAGATGAGCCCGGAAAAGGCGGTTTCTGGAAATTAGACTTGGAACGCTTGGAAGAGTCCAGGAGATCAAAGCGGCGTTCAAACTTAACGGTTAGAGCTCCTAGAAATCGACATCCTCAGCAAGTCCTGAAACCGATTAGGAAAACAAAAAGATATAGACCATCGTCAAACACCGGTGAAAGGAAACATAACATATTATCGAACATATCGATTTGCGGCGAAACCGACATAGAAAACTGTGAAGCTTACGTCAAAGAGAAGGCAGAGAAAACCAAGAAAGAAATTAAGCACGACAAAAGCTCCAAGATGAACTGCAAAAGCCCTTGGTACCAGCCTCCATGCCCAATCAAAGTGTAATAATCGAACCAGTTAATCAAATGATTCCAGAAGACGAATTAACAGGTTTGCTACTAGCGTCCAACGGTTGGGATGAATGTCAGTTGGAGTTGCTAGATTCCCTATTGGATTCTTTGTAAGGAAGGTGAACGTATGCCAAATGTATTAAAAAAAATCGAGAGTTTATTGTATGTATTTGTATTGTATAGGATTGCAATTTGTTTAACGTGGAAAAAACCACTCTTTGTTACTAGCATACATACTTTCCTTCTTATTGTATAAAGATAGTATAACTACTTTAGAAGGAAACTACATATGTATAAAACACGAATAATTCTTCAAAACACGGTTTGGTGCATTTGTGTGTTACACTGTGTGCATTTTAATGCATTTGTTGGGATCATCGAACACAGAACTCTATCTTAATTTCAACATTACAGGAGTTAGTGATAAAGAATACTAAATTCACTCAGAATAGTTTATATCAACAGTTAATCCTTACGGAGTGCACCATTTATCCAGTATCGATCAATCATGCTTTACTTCATATATCACTATCATTTAATCGGATAGTGTTCTAAGTAAAAATTGCTTAAAATCAAGTGCTCTATTACTCTAAATTATTTTTTAAATATAAGAGATGTTCGGTCTATGAACGCGTTATAAAACTTTATTTCTTAACTGGAATTCCTGAACACAATTACAATTGCTTAACCTACTTTACGACAAACCTTAACACTTTTTGAAATATTGAAACATTTCAAACAATGTTATTCGCAAGATAATAATACAAATAAAAAATGGTAACAAATCCATGCGCCTTCAAATAAGACAAAATAATTATGAATTTCAAAGGCTTTAAACGTACAAAACTAATTTTTCTTCTATATATACAGGGTATTCCACGTAAGTGGTTCATTAAAGTTATATGATGGGTCTATTACTACTTATATTTGAGATTTTGGCACCATTATCTGTTGGATTAGAACTATAAATGTGAAATACTTTAACTAAAATATCACTTCCAGTTGACCGGAAATGGACGTCAACTTTGTTATTTTAAATTGAATGATATAATTTTACATTCATTTTTGGAATCTACGACCATAAATACAATATATTCAATTTAATCGAAACTAATCTAATTGGAAAGTAGTAGACAATTAATATGTAATTATCAGTTGGTTAAACGTTAATTATTAATGGGAAATGAATTAAATCTGAAGTTTATCGTTTATCGTATCGTATTCCTGTTATATTACTCCTCGATATTATGGCAAGATGGTTGCAAGCGGCAATAGCCGACAAAGACCATACATGGTAGAACGTATCATGTAGGTACATACATATATACCGTAGTCGACAAAATTTTAATTAGGGATCTTATACTATGCATAAATGACCTTGCATAATACGCACCGATGCCATCGTTGAAACGATATTAGACGTTAGGTATATAGTTTTTATTCCAATAATTATTTGAATAAGATTTCAATCAACTGTTCTTTATTTGGTTATTATCGACAAAAGTGATCGAACATCATTTGAAATAAAATATTATTTGAATGAAACGTTTTTTGAATGAAGCACTACTGGAATAATTTCTTCATAAAATCAATTATTATTCAAATAAAATTAATGAAATGAATTTGATTCAGGCACGTATGTTTGTTCGATTTCTGTTGCCGTCGCTGATTTGTTTTTATGCAAAGCATGCGCGTTTTTTTGTCGCATTTTCAATGGACCGAGGTATTTAATTGATACCACAACAACCATTTAATTCAATTTAAAATTTAAAACTTTAGAATTTACACAATTTAAAGATACAAAAACTCAAAAACGCAAAAATTAAAAAATCCGAAAATTCGAAAATTCAAAAATTCAAATATGTATTTGCTTTATTAATAGTATCTGATCGAAAAACTGGACTTGTTAATGTTATAGCTCTGTCAGCTAACTAATAATAACACTAACCTTTTGAGATAAAAGTTGTGAAGATTTAAAATTTAGATAACGTCCAGACCATGTTGGTTTAGTATGCCATTTAGTTAGAATTTTGTTATCATGTTTAATGAGTTTGCTGTTGTTTTCTTCAATTTCAATTGTAAATTTTAATCTTAGATGAAAGGAATTAATTTTTTCAAGTAAAACTGGCATATTTTTTCTTCTAACGCGGTTATGCAATCATCTACATATTTTTGAAAAAAATTATTTCTAATTTATTTTATTTAAATTTTTTTCTATATACTCTAAACAATTTTGTGTATTGTACTAGAAATTGGTGAAACCATTGCATCATCAAAATTTGTTTATAAATTTATTTTTGTATTGGAAATATGTTTGTGTTAATGTTCGTTCTACTACATTAATAATTTCTGTGGATAGGTTATATTTTATGAAATTTTCAATTAATTGCCATTTTTGTGTAATAATTTGTTTACTAAATTCTAATGGTGTATTGTGATAGGATACTACATTAGGATATCATTTTGAAATTTGTTTTTATTTAATACTGACAAAATGACAAAAATACTCCAAACTGTGGTACTGGAAATGCTGCAAACTTCTCCTAACCCTCACCACAAACGTGCACTAAACTGGACGTACGTTTCAATGCAAGCTATCAATCATCAAGTGATGATGATAGCTTTGCTATGAAACGTACGTCCAGTTTAGATGAGTTGTGGTGAGGTTTGGAGAAGTTTGCTTAATTTATTATGTTTATAAATTCTTGAATTGCCATGAATCTTTTATATAGTAGTCATTTTGAACGCGATTTTTTAAGGCAATTGCTTAAAAAAATGATAGTTTATAAAAAGGACTTTGTATAAAAACTATTGTCTAAAGGTATATTATTTTTATGTATTTTGGTAAATCAATTTATAAACATAAAAACGCAATATTGATAAAAACATACAATATTTCATAAAACTATTAACTAATTTTATACTAATACAACCTATTTTAAAGATCTATTTAATTACAAATTGCAAAAAAATAATTCAACACCTATATTAAAATGCAATCTTTAAATAAAACATAATCCAGAACACAAACAATTTGTCACTTATTAACCAAACAATTTATTTATAATTTACACTATTTACATTTATATTTTTATAGTTGAAAAAGCTTTGAAATAAAGCGAAACTAGTGTTATTAGTGGCATTCCATACTTTCGACCTAAAAACCAAGAAGAAGAAATTAAAATAATTATAATTTATGTTATGTTAAGGAATTCGAAAATGTAACATTTCATTTTGAAAAAAATAACTTGATACTTGATCTCAAAAAATAATGCTCAAGACATTTTTCGATTAAGTGATTCAGTATAAGATTGACCAATGCTAGATAATGCCATACTCGGTATACCTTTCGATACCTAATTATACAGCTTTCTGTTTTCGATGATAAGTTATACAATGTATTTGATAAATAAGCAATTCTTCCGTCCAAGTAATCTGAGATATATTACATACTAACATATGTAAACAACATACGGAAATAAATAGTATTTAAGTTAATGTACAATTGTATTTTGAGAAATTTTGTAGTGTAAGATTTGAAATCAATTCCGTCCAAGAGATGTTGTGAATATTAGTATTTTAGCAATCATGTTATTTTTCACTATTGTTACATAATTGGTGAGTAATATTATTATACACAAGAAGAATGTACTATAACTATCCAAATTTTCTTAACTAACAACCAGCTGCGTTAACACGATGTTGCTTGTATTTAAACATATGGATTTAGATATCTACTGAACATTTACTATCAGTTGTACACAAAATTCAATTATGACCAAATTAAAAAAAATACAAGTTTTTGATATAAATAAGATTTTTGCAAGACCCAAGGAAACCCACTGATACAATGCACAAGATTTATTTATGAAACGGGTAGATGTTGGGAAGTTACATTACTTTATTACTAATCGTGTGAACGCAGTAAAATACCTGCATTCTATATTTTACATTTTTTTTTTTAATTTAAAACCATAATATTAGTACATATATTTATTATTATTAATGATGGCACTCAAACGAGGTGCGTTTTATCTAGTCGTATGCAATACCTACATACAAATTGTAATACAGTGTATTGCAAATATCGTTAATTGCATGAATAAATTGAAATTTATAAGTTTGCTCAATATGTACTTCAGGTTCAAGTAGACAAGTTCGTTTGTCTTAGTTTTGGCACCATGGTGATATGAAAAAGAAAAGTGTAACGTTAGCAATACTAATGTATTATGTTTTCTAAAGGAAATAAATAGAAGTGAATGCTTTAACGTCGACCTTTTTTTACGACAACCGATACGTAAAGGTACTTCCAAAGAAACCAAGTTATGTATTAGGTACATCGCTGCGATATGTACATATCGCAAGCCTGGTGATGTACTCAGTAACATGCATGCGCCTTACATGTGAGATTTCTGAACAAAGTCACATTCTGGAATATACTGCGATTTGATAGTATATCCGGTATTGAAGGGTATGCAGCGATATTGAATGGTATCTCGATATTAATAGTATTGCTGGCATATCACGTTACATCGACACGATGACTCGTTCCGGGTTGCAACCGTGTCCTGCAATACTGTGCCGAATTTGCCCTACTTGATGAGCCACTTAGGTTTGTACTAAGTGCTGTACACTGAAACTGTTGTTGGTACCGAACTAAGACGCTCAAGATATCTTATACGGCGAGAACGATAACTCGGCCAGAAGCAGTTGCAGCAAGTTTCAACAAAACAAACAAAAAAGTTTAGAAATAACATAAGTTATATGAAACTAGTTTTTAGTGTAAGAAAAATACTCATCATATTTTGTACACGTTTCTCGTTATCGTTGTTAGAAAGCGTGCATTCTGCACACACATCAATTCCGTTTGTATTAATATTGATATGATCATAATTTCAAATATATTTGGTAAAGTGGAAGATGTCAGGTTAAAAAATTTTGCCCACACGCCGACATTGGCATTGATGGCAGGGCGAAAATCACATTATGAAGCTGCGAAATCTCGACAAAATCCTTCTTTTTGATGGTAGACTGGGAATAATGTAGTGTTGTATTGTGTATTTACTTCAATGGTGTCCAATAGTATGTAGCATTTTTCTTCTAAAATATTTCAAATTCTACTTCTTACAAACCATCCTATTTAAGAGAGTCGTTTTAAACTTCTAATTGACTTGAGTAACCGTTTGTATAGTGTACAAACCTAACGTCTCTGGAAATTAAAAGACCATTGTATTAACCAATAAAGTACCGGAATTTTGATCTAAAAGTAAGAATATGTAGTATATTTACATATACCTGCAAATACCAATTAAAATTTGACGCAAAGTGACTAACCTTAACCTAGCAACAATATAATGAGTTTAAAACTTTTATAAGAACAAAAACAGGCTTTAACCTACAAATTAACTGTGTTGATCACTTACCTTCAATGAACAGCAGAAAATAGAAATTGGCAATACCTTGGAATTATCTCTAGATATATTCAATGCAACAGCTATACACGTTGTCACCATACTCTCGACCATTTCTAGTCTAGAGACATAGACCAAGAATTTGAAGAAGGTGCAAGCGGCTTGGGGTGTATGAAATCTCTGTGTGGGCCCATTTTGATAAAAAAATATGTTACCATACCAGATTTACATGTTATGTTCTGATGTTTTATATCAGCTACATAACAGGCATATAAATAATGAGATCCGTTCTTCATATATATGTCTTACATCCTCACTATGTCAATATGTTATAACCATACATAGAATGTTATATAGTTTTTTATATCAGTACATCGCAGGCATATAAATAATAGTATATCTATTCATATATACTGTCTTACATTCCTCACCATGTTATATACCAGATACATAGAATTTTTAATAGTTGTGTTCTGTATCAGGTACATCACAGCATTATAATAACAGATATCTATTCATGTATCTGTCTTACATCTCACCATGTTAATTGTTATATACCAAATACATAGAATTGTTATATAGTTGTGTTCTGTTAGGTACATCACAGGCAATATATAATGATCGTATTCATGTATCTGTCTACATCCTCACCATGTTAATATATAATATGTTATATACCATACATAGAATTGTTATATAGTTTGTCTGTATTCAGGCACATCGCAGGCATATAAATAATAGATTATCGCATTTACATCTCTATTTTACATCTCCTGTACGTCCATTATATAAATCGATGTAGCCGTACATCTGCATCACGAATGGTTTCCTGGGTTACTATAAGAGAACAACAATGATAAAGCATAATGTCCACCATACATTCATTAGATATACTTTATGGATATCCATAACCTTCATTAGACGTCAAATATGGAATGGATACGTATGGATGTCTCATACATCTCCAAATGTCCGTCTATTAGATATCCAAATAGTACTCTATTGATATGTGGGAGGGGGGGGGGGTATAATCGGGTAATAATCCTCCTCCATGAGCAGCGAAACATACTATAGTACCTAAATTCAAATTTTACATTTAAGAAAAACACTCGTCCTTCTTTTTTCCTTTTTTTGTGTAATTACCGCTCCCATGATAACACTATTCAAATCGTATCTAAAAAAAAGCAGACCTACCGTTTTTTTTAGTTTAGTTAAAATAAAGATACCATCTCCATTACCCCCCTATAAACTTAAGTTGTATACGCGCCTGTGTAACACATCTAAATCTAATTGATATTGTTGTATGCGGTACATCCACTGGATATGTTATGTACAGCGCGCGGACAATTTCGTTGTGCCCGCATCGCATCGTGCCGACTAGACTTGCCCTGTGTCAGTTACCGAGTTGCTACGTGTGTGATCCTCTCTATTTTTGTTTTTTTGAAATGTTTCAAATCGCCAATATACGAGAAAATCCTTGAAAAGAGACTAACAACAATACTAGAACCACAACTGGTGCAATCCCAAAGTGGGTTTAGAAACGGAAGAAGCATTCACGACCACATATTCACTATTAAACAGGAAGCGGAAAAATTAAGGAATACAAGCCTTGAAGTATATTTGGACCTAGGAAAGGCCTTCGATAAATTACCAAGACAGGAGGTAGAGAAGAGTTTGAAGAATAGGAAAGTAGATTTAAAACTTAGAGCTATCACGATGTAGTATGTACAAAAACGCTGTAAAATTCTCGTAGACTCCTCACCACAAACTGCACTAACGTACTACTAACTGGACGTACGTTTTGATATCTAAGTATCATCATCAGCAGAGTACACTGAACTGAATACTACACTAAAACTACCCTAATTTATACCTAAAAAAGCTCATGGTACAGTGATTACGGGCATGGCTGACTGCCGTCATGCTTAACTAGTCACTAATCCTAACTCTATCTGATCTACTACTTCTACTTAATAAACTATAAAGACAAGAATTCAAGGGTCCTAAATCTGAATTCATTAAAATATGTTGTTTTTAAATATCCGTACCCTCATAACAATTTAATTGCACATAGTTGCTTACGTTTTTAACTACCTTTACATGTCAACTTTATGGTTTTCTTCAAACATATGTAGGGCTACACTAGATTTGTCAACCTTCTAAATTAAAATGTGCCAAATGCTCCTTGTAACGCGTTTTAAATTGATCTTTTAGTTTGCCCATACAATGTTAATGATTTCTTACAAGATATTTTATAAATACCTGATTGTCCAAATTATTCTACTTGATCTTTTAGGTTACCTAAAATATTTTAAGACTATTATTTGAAGTAGTTGCTATGTCAAGATTGAATTTAGAGAAATTTTTTTGTAGACCTTTCGTGTAACTTGGAATAAAATTGGTATTTAACATATTTCTTATTCTTCCTGTCACTAATTTCTAAAGTACTCACATTTCTAATTCTTATTTTGTTTTTATGTTTTCTAATGGTATTATATACAAAGTTTTCTGAGAATCCATTAAATGCAGCGATTTTAATGATTTCTTTAAGTTCTTTATTATATTACTTAGTTTTGTCATGTACAAAAACAACAAAAACTATATAAGAACTGACAACATGCAATCAGAAGACTTCCCAATCAATGAAGGTGTACGCCAGGGGGAGTGTTGAGCCCTATCTTATTCAATTTAGTAATGGATGATGTTATAAAAGAAACAACGAGCGGAACATCTAATCTCTTTATAGGGTATAGAAACTTAGAAGCACTCTGGTTAGGTAGCACGCTAGTAGTCCGTATAAATATACCACCGCGATTTTGGCATGCGTTATTTTCAAGTTATGGTAACTATGTATGTACTATGATGACGTCATGACGCTCATATGATAGTAAATAAAGTAATTTATGTATTTCAAAATACACAAAATACTTCTCAAACATATTTCAAATACAAGATACATAAGAAAAATTATTTCAAATAGAAAATACAAATAGTATTTTGTATTTCAAATAGGTACGTATTTGAATTTTTTTTTTACATATGGATCCCGAAAAAAAATATATTCACGTCAACCCTCTCTTTACTAACAAGCGCCACGGTTATTTTATTCTCTTGCTGTACGTATGCACTATAAAAACTAGTACTTTACAGTTTTACATTACAGGGTTTACAGTTCAACTAAATTCCCTTTTTTTCAATGCAAAAACGTGCTCTTTACAAGACATAACCTTTATCCAGTGTTCGTATATGGGAGGGAAATTCCCTTTTTAGAGGGAATTTTGAACGTTAGAGGGAAACAGTTTTGTTTTAGAGGGAATTATTGGATAAAATATTACTATTGCATCGATAAAAATAAATTTAAATTTTTATTATTTTTGTATTTTGTTATTCATTTGCTTTAGTTAAAATGAATCTGTCATTGTATCGGTACATTTATTTTAATTTTGTAAGTAATTTATTAAAAAAAGCTTAATAAGTTTGTATTTGCCGCCAAAAGGGAATTGCAGTGTCAAAACGGGAATTTTTCGTGTCGGCGCCGGGAATTGCCGATCAAGGTATATACGAACACTGCCTTTATCTATGGGCATGACATAGCCACAGTATAGAAATATATCAGTAATGACAGAACCCCTTTTTAATGAATTCTTCGTCCTATTTTAGGACCTTGATCACATTGATGCTACGGAGTGCACAGCCACGCGCATCCTATGCGTCTACCGGAAAAATGTAGAACATTTAAAATTTTATCTCTATGCTTTATAGCGGAGTTATGTCAAAGTTATATCAATTATTTATTATTGATTGGTCGAATTTAGTAGATGCAAGAGAAAGAGTCGCTGTAGAATATTAGCTGTGAATTATAAACATGCAATGTGCATATAACCAATTTTTTTTGTAGAAATGTTAATAAATTGACATTTCGTTATTATTGATACTATAACCTATAATAATAACGCAACTGTAAGTAAACATTATAAAAGTGTAGAAGTGAATTTATTTACCTGATCGCAAAATTCCTATATATATTCAAAATTATAAAAATGCATAAATAAGCCACTTTATTATAGGCATTTTTTGATTTGAATTTAGTGATAACCTAGTTGATAGCACTTAATCTATTGAAAAAATACCGATCTGTTAAATTTCTATTGCTGTTATTTAGTTATATATTAACTAAAAGAAATTACCTTCATATGGAAACGTCGTTCTCCAATATTTTTACAAAATAATGTGAATTTTATTGTCTGGCTTCTCAGAAAAATATGCATTGTCTGATTAGAAAGTTTTCAACAGCAATGCATACACGATATACTGGACATTTTTGATTGGCTTTTGCCAGTTAATTTTCCAGGTAAGAGTAAACAGGTTAATATTGAAAGACATAAGTAGTGAATAGTTTATATTTGCTATGCCTACAATATAGGCAATTAAAAATATTACAAACAGAAAGTTTTCATTAGAGATTACATACAAATGTACTGGTCAACAATTTATTCTAGCAACGAAAGGTAGCAAGTCGAAAGTTATTTACATATTGATATAATTGACAACTTTATGAAGTTATGGCTTTGTCACTCCATTTTGTCAAATTTTTCTGCGATTTCACACGTGCTTCTATTAATGTGTACCCTGAAACCCAATATCTTTGAAATCAGAAACTTCAATGTGTAAAATAATCGCATTCTTGACATGGATGTTCAAAATTAATAGAACTGAACTGTGCTATGAATTTTTCCAAACACTTCAGTTGTGGTGACACTAATTCAAAAGTATAAAAAAATTTTTCTCTAATATTATAACATAAAGAAAGGTGTTTTTAATTTTCCAAATTTCTGCTTATTCGCATGTTCACATGCCTTTAAATGGCAAAATAACGTTGAATCTTCTAACTGATCGTGTTGCTGGGAAAACCCTTCACAAACATCACAATTGTAAACATTTAAACATTTCCATATCAAATATCCACAAATGTATCGCAACGAATTTTGCGAAAAAAACAAATTGTAATTATTTCTCGCACTATTCTTGCAGTTGGGAGTATGCCAACGATTGTAACCAATGCAGGTAGTTGATCCAAATTCCTCTGGTTCCATCATCAAGCATCACCAATGATTGCTATGATGTATTGCTTACATTACAACCTTTAATAAAAACAAAAAATTAAATGTTGATCTCTCGGGTACTTTTTACTGTAAACATTGAAATGCACTTCATACTTTAAAGCACCTTTGGTGCTATTAGTCCCATAGTTGTAAGTATTTTTGACATTTAAGTGTACAATTGATTATATTAATATACTTATGAATGATCACTTAAAACTGAACACAAAAAACGTATGTAAAACTGTCTATGAAAAAAATAATTATAAAATGTGTGGCTAATACACCGTACACGTAAACCAAGAATCACAAATAAGAGATCAAGAGAACAAACGAAATTTAAAAATAAAATGGGGGTGAACATCATAGCGACATAACATAAGTGCCTAAACGTGGTATTTAATTTATCGTGATTGATACATACACATACATACGTGCTGCTATAAACACTAGCACCCCGCCAAAATTTTCTTGAATGAAATGCACGATCGTACACGATTCACGTGCTGCGCAATACGATTTATTTATGACCGGCCACGCTTATTTTACTACGATTCGAAAAACGGACGAGAGCGGGAAGCCAATCTGTCTCTACTGTTATCTTTCTATACTGTGACATAGCTGTGGAACTCCCTCTGCCAACTCGGTTACACCGTATTTCATTCCATGGAACTTACAGAAATAAATCGGCAACGCTAAAAGAACTTTGATTTTTGTTGTAATAGAATAGGATTTTTTTATATACATTTTCAATATGTTTTAGAATTAAAAACAAAAATCTTGTGACGGTTCTCTTCGAAGATAATAATGTCGTAAGGCGTATTTTTTAATTCATCGAATATAGTGTGTTTTTATTTACATGTTAATTAGATATAGAAGAATAAAAGAATACGCTTTATCTAACATACTTTTATTTGATAATAAATTATCTGCTATCAATAATAATTAATTTAAGAAACCATAACTACACACTCAAATTAGTCTGGTAAAATAACACCGTCTGCATTGACTGCATGACTCCATACAAAAGATCCATAGATAAGGTAGGAAAGATGCATGCCATGTAAACTCAAGGTCCGTATACATAAGGTTACCTCGTAAGTTGTAGATGGGGCCCCGGGAAAGGAGAGGGTGGATACACGATGACGCTGTGATGACGCGCCTCGCGATCATTCTCGAGTCAAAGAAATGTTTCACTGGCGCACTATAGATGACACCACAGCACTTTCTATTGTTGGACGTTTGTAGTGGTAATATTCCTAATATTTCCATAAGAAGATACTGCGGTGCCATCTATAGTACGCTAGTGAAACATTTCTTTGACTATATAATATAATATTTGGTATTTGGGGTATTTTGTTATAATAAAAAGAACTTGAAATTATGTTGCAAGACACGTTCTTGTTCACAAAACATTAATTGAAAAATTTTCTAAAATTTAATGTTGGAGTACAAATCGCCATTTGTTTTTACATATATGCAGCACTTTACTTATTAAACACAGCATACATGATGACGCGTTCGCGCTCTTTCTCTTGATTGGCTAAAAAGTTATGAGGCAATCTTGGTGCGAACTCGGTTACATCGCATTAATTTTCTGGAATTTACTGAAATAAGTCGGCAACGCTAAAAAGAACTTTGATTTTTGTTGTAATAGAATATAACATTCATGTTATACATCGACGGATCGACGTGAATATTCGAGTTAAAAGTGGATAATTTATTGCTAAACAAGAACATGGAAGGAGACGATGATTAAGACGTGTATATAATTCTGTAGGATATTGTTGCACGTAGGGCATCGTAAGGATTTTATATTCACATTTTCCGTATGTTTTAGCATTAAAAATAAAAATCTTTGTGACTGTCTTCTTTTAAGTTTAAGGCGTATTTTTTAGTTCATCGATAGGTATATTGATTACAGTGTTTTTCTGTTTATATATTAATTAGATATCGACGAATGAAAAAATGAGCTTTATGTAACATGTTTTTGTTTGGCCATAAATTATCTTCTATCAATAATAAATAATTTGAACACCCATAATTATATTTTCAAATTAACGCGTTAAAAAAACGCCGTTGGTGTCTGGATATCGAACTAATTCCCAGATGTAGAGGATGTAGAGGATTTCGGCTAAGTTCAGTATTTTAAACCATCTCTTAGTAGGTAGCAAATCCATTGATATGTATGGATGTAAGTAACCATCATATACCGGCTCAACCATCTAATTTATGCTATTAGATAACAGATGCCGTTCGAATGAGCTCCTTGTGCTTTTGTGAACTTCATATGTTTAGGTTATGAATATGATTAGAAGTTTGCTTTGAAGAGATTTATATAGTTTATGAAAATGACCTACTCAATTAACTTAGATGCTACAACCAATGCAAAAATTAAAATAAAGTTGTATCGTAAAGTGACAAATGTTCCACAGCTGAGACAAGAAGTTATGAGTGGAAAACTAAAATGTGGCCTTATTAAGCCAAGTTTGATCGTAAGTCCTCTACAGATTGTTGTGGCGGCGAATAAAGCTGTAACATCAGAAAAGTTAAAGACACGAACAATTTACACTGAAATTCTATTTAATTTGTCTCTATCGAAGAATATAACACAAAGTTTACAAACATTTGGAATAGGTGATAAGGATGAAGATGTTTTAGTTATAGTTATCGACCAAAATAATGAAAGCAACGAAGATATATTTGCACACATTGAAGGTGAAGAATCCGACTGGGATACATGTAGAGAAATAACAAATTTGACAACTGTTAAAAACATTTATAAAATTAATGATGTGGAATCAAAGGCTGTCAATATATTAGATTCAGTGCTTACTCGAATTGCTGCGAAGGATTGTTTGTTATAGTGTTGTAACTGTATATTTGATTATTCTTTTTTTATGTTTGTATATAAATATATAACACTCTGAATAAAATAGTCTCAAAAGTATGAATAACATGAATAAATTAACTTCTATTTAAGTTACTAAATTTTACCCAGAAGGTAATGCAACATGGAAGATATCACAAGGACTGTAGTGTAATAATAGACACATAAATACCCAAAGACGGACTTCGGTTGAGAATGAGAACCCTAGTGCGTCCAAAATAATTGTCCCGAATTAATAGGGTTGCCATACATCCGTATTTTCTACCGACAGTCCGTATCTTGTAAGCCTTGTCCGTAGATTATAAACTGTCCTTAGTTTGTACGTATTTCTGCAAGGCGTTCGTATTTTTTTTCTAGTTTCCAATTTGTCGTACTCAAGTCGTACTTTCGTCATTTTATAGTTATTTTAGCATTCAAACTTTCGTATGATGTACGTTAACATTGCATTTCTAGTAGCATCACGTCTGAAGAGATATATATCTATATTTTTATATAATAATATTAATAATTAAACAATATGTCTCAAGTGAATATTGAAGAACATTTCACGGAAATGTTAACTGATATGGTGCACTGTCTGTATTTTTGCTTTTGAAAATATGGCAACCGTACGAATTAATCAAATCTGATGTAGTGCGGAGAGATCTGATATTTAAGTGTCTGCAACATGTAACCAAAGACTAATAATAAAGTAATTTATGTGCAAAGTTTGGCTAATAAATATACAAACTGATGTCATTTATTTTACAAAATTTAGGGTATTATATATATTAGGTACTTTTGGTGTTTTTTTTTTATCTTCATAAAATCTGATGGAATTAATTGAATCAGGGAATCCGGGGAGGCAATTTTTAAATCAATTTCTTCCAATGCACCAATTTTGAAAATTAACTAATTTCAATAATTGCCGAACCTCGCGAGACGGAGTTCCATTCATTTGGGAATTCTATAATACAGGAAGTTGGTGTAGAAGAAAATCGAGAAACATCATACCCTTAAGGGTCCTTCCAAAAATTCTAATTAAATATGGGCTCATCAGCAGTCCATCCCATACATTATAGTGGACCACCTATTCTGATTTTTCATGACTTTGTATTCATGCAGATTCGAATCAGAATAATAATGGAAATTGTGTCTATTCAGGAAACCCTTGTTATGAACAGTACATTTAGCACTACATAAAAAAAATATGAACAGAGTTTTCATTTTCGGCTACTTTATTGAACACCCACATATAAAATTCAATTCGATTATCAAAGTCATTTCTATAAAACTCTTAGCGAAGCTGGATTTTATAAGAATGATATTTGTTTTTTCTTAAGAATTCCTGAAATACTTTTGCATACACACAATACATGCTTGGTTAATGTCCGTATATTCAGATATCTGATTTTCACTAGTATTGGGATTTTCAATCTGCGCTAACTACTATAAAAACGTTTATCTTCATCTTCAGTGTCAAATTTCCTTATAATATTTTATAACTAATTTATAATTATAGTATATTGTATAACTAATACTTCCACCTTCCTTAAACTGGTTTAATATATAGTCTCTCAAAAAAGGCTAATTTAGGATGATTTCCTTCAGAAATCCGTTGAACATGAACCCGGGAAGCTAAATAATTTTAATGACATTGCATAATAATCATATCAACAGGGGCGGCCCCTCTTAAAGAGCTACGGGTCCATGGCCCCACCATGGCAAATTACAAATTAATCATTAAGGAGTTTTTATTTTCTGTAAAAATACCAATAAATACACGTAGGTACACACACACATACACATTTAAATATAAAACGAATGTTACGATTGCCATGATTTGATGCGATCAAACGCGCTTTGCAGTTACTTATGCAGACAAGCGGCGAACTGGGCCCACGTCCAGATTGGCTCCTGATTTCAGACGTTTGTAGGTATCCGCTAGGAGATAGCGTAGGAGGGGGGGGCATTATATGGGGCCAGGCTCCGCCTGGCCAACTTGCGTTTATCGAGTCATGTCGTCAGTGCTCGGGACTGTGCGGAAAGGTTCTCTGTGCCCTGTATTGTGTCATGTTTTCGTCGATATAAAATCACAAAAACACCTGAATAATTTTGCGTTAGTTAGTTGGGAATATGTAAACAAGTGACTCATGTGTATGTACGTGCAGTTTAAAGATTAAATATATGCAAGTTCGAAGGAAATACGTTAGTATTTTTATTTAAGTAGATAAGAATTCCCTATAAGAACTTAACTTATTTTTCATTTTAAAATGTCTTGTTTGTCTACATTAATTTTTTTGTGTGAATATTATTTTAATTAGCAATAAACGAGGTAATAAATTACTGTCAGCTGAACTAAACTGATTCAAAACTTTGTAAAATTAATACAAAAAATGGGGGAGAGGGGAGGAGGGAGAGAAGTGGGCCGGAGATTGGTCCCAACACTCAATATTGTCACGGCCCACACCACATATCAATACGCTCTTCTTTCAGTAAATCTTTATTTTGACTAAGCAATACGGCTATAGTTCCGTATATCGCCATTGATCTGGCAATTTATATGCATGCACATTCACGAATAGCTCCTGACTCCAAAAAGTAAGATACAGCGTGTACGGGAGAATGAAATGTTATATTTCGCATTATAAGCAATTTACTAACTTGAATACTTAAATAATATATAAAAATATATGTAGGCGTTTACTGTCAGATAGTTCTATATCAGTTCTTCAAATCCCCAGTATGGTAGTACATACATCCGTATCTATAACTGTTTTTATGACATAAAAGATAAATAAAATGAATCCGAATAATAAGGAAACACAAATCACTTGCAAGAACTTACTTGTATATGGGTGGTTTACTCCGAATCAAATAAACAACCACGCAAAAAATGCACAATAGAAATCTTATAAAGACATTTGTTAAAACTTTTAATATAAAATTATTGTTATTCCAAAAATGTGATACAGTTATTCCAAATATTAATTTTATTTGGTGTTACTACAAAATTCTGAATAAAAATTTTATTAAAACCGTTTTTCTTAGTGTAGTCTGTTACTCATAATGTTAGTTTTAAGAAATAAACAATCGTAATTACTATAAAATTTTACTTTACTTTACTTTTGTAGTAACTACTACTATATTTTTTTTATGAAACACGCCATAGTGGCCGCGTATGTGTCTAAAATAAATTTTGAGATTGTTAAACTACTGAACCTATATCCACAAAAAGAATTTTTCTTGCTTTCATAATATAAGTTGGACCGTTTAAAGGTAAAAGTTGCTTCAATTAAATATGATAACGTAATTGTGAAATAAAAAATATTCAAAAAGAAACTATATCTTCAAACGAAATTGAATAGCTAGATACATATCACGCCTGTATCATATAAACCGCAATCCAGAACCTTATTGCAATACAATATTAACAATACTAGTTACGTAAAAGATAAATAAAATGAATCCGAATAATAAGGAAACACAAATCACTTGCAAGAACTTACTTGTATATGGGTGGTTTACTCCGAATCAAATAAACAACCACGCAAAAAATGCACCAATAGAAATCTTATAAAGACATTTGTTAAAACTTTTAATATAAAATTATTGTTATTCCAAAAATGTGATACAGTTATTCCAAATATTAATTTTATTTGGTGTTACTACAAAATTCTGAATAAAAATTTTATTAAAACCGTTTTTCTTAGTGTAGTCTGTTACTCATAATGTTAGTTTTAAGAAATAAACAATCGTAATTACTATAAAATTTTACTTTACTTTACTTTTGCAGTAACTACTACAATATTTTTTTTATGAAACACGCCATAGTGGCCGCGTATGTGTCTAAAATAAATTTTGAGATTGTTAAACTACTGAACCTATATCCACAAAAAGAATTTTTCTTGCTTTCATAATATAAGTTGGACCGTTTAAAGGTAAAAGTTGCTTCAATTAAATATGATAACGTAATTGTGAAATAAAAAATATTCAAAAAGAAACTATATCTTCAAACGAAATTGAATAGCTAGATACATATCACGCCTGTATCATATAAACCGCAATCCAGAACCTTATTGCAATACAATATTAACAATACTAGTTACGTAATATGTATATCTAATACTTTTTTTTGTCGGTTAATGGTTATACCTATAAAATGTTGTTTACAGTGTTTATTTTCAATATTTAAGTATAGCAGCTATGTTTTAATATAAGCATGTCCCAATGAGTTGACTAAATAGATTTTTTCGTATTTCTAATAGGAATTGATATTTTAAATTTCCAGAGCAGTCATGATTAGTTATGATTAGTGATGTGTCGGATCGTTAAAAAGCTCGATCCGCGGATACGAATCGTTACTATCGACATTCGCGGTTGCGGATACGGATCTTGTATTACATACATGATGCGTTGACAAGTGCGCGTAATTTTAAAACGGCTGTTTCTAGAGACACGCTTTACGTAAATAAAACCTAAACACAATTGAAAAATAGTATTTCTTAAGAGTATACTGAAGCAAATGTATAATATATATACGTCATTTAAGAAACATCATCTTCATCTTCATCTTTTAGATATGCAAAAATATACCACGCCAATAAATTTCATAAGAGAACGGTATTAATATTATATTACGCTAATCTAAACAATTTTACATGAGTATATTTATTATTTCATTAAAAATAAGTTTTATTACCAAAGTGCGAATTATGGACCAACTTTATCGTCTTTCCTCCAACGCGGCGAGAATATACATTAAGGAAACCAAAAATAAATCATTGCTTCGATGGCATGCAGAGCGCTGAAAAAAATCATTGCAAAAAATCTCTAATGTAAACCGGCACGATTCTGAATGAGCGAAGCGATAGAGACGCTCCTAAATCCGCACTTATTCATTACAATTTTCTAATACTTTTTTATACACACAAAAATAGTAAGGAACTAAATAAGATCCGTATAAAAAGAAACGGATCCGGATCAAAATACAGATCTTTTTTTTCTGTGGATATTTGCGGATACGGATATTCGGCACATCACTACACTTTTAATTAAGGAAATACTGTCAGCTACATAACACTTCTGCCAGTACTTTTTTTTGTTTTAAATCGAATAGTTATCGATCTAGTGAAACTTGTCCTATGGTTAGGTATTAGGGTTCTCTATTCTTAACTGAACAGTTTTCGAGATGTGTAATACTTTCTATTTTATTGGTTTTTTCACACTTTTTCGAAACTTTCAAACTAACATTTGTGATAATTATCGCACTATGGGTGTGTAGCATGTGTTTATTTTTTATGCGTCATGTTTCGCTAGAGGAAATTTTGTGCTTTGGAGTCTCTTCCTTCTCTTTCTATACAGCGTGTTCAAATATTTCGCTGTACTCGTGCTAACTTTGTTAATTATTACTAATGATAAGTTTCGCTTAATTACCAATTCATTGTTGGTAAAGATGAAACTATTAATACAATTAATTAATTAATTAATTAAAAACAAGAAACACTTATGAAAGAATTAAATATTGAATATTCAATTTTCAAATTAGTCACCATTTGAATGTTTTGAAAGGCTATGTACAATCACCACAAAAAATAATGGCCTAGGTAAATAAAGCAAATATTTTAGTACATCTACTTTCGTATTTTTTTCTTATATTTTAGTTATATGGTTTATTATATATTATATATTATTATATTTATATTAATATCTGAATAATACATTGGCTGTTGGGCAGAACGAGATATGTACCTGCAAAAATTTTGAAGTTTTGTTCAGATATGCTATCGATGCCATTTACGCACGTGATTAATACTTCTTTTACAACAGAGAGATTTCCAGGACGTATGAAATACGCCATCATAAAACCTATATATAAAAAGGGGATACATCCAATATTCAAAACTATCGCCCAATTACTCTTATTTCAAATATATCGAAGATCATCGAAAAATTAGTATTTATTAACCGAATATTACGATTTATAGATGAATTTTGACAGAGTTAATCACGAAATACTCTTGACTAAATTAGAAATTATGAGTTTTAGAGCCATTGCCTGCGATTGACTTAAGTCATATTTCGCAAATATAAGACAATGCATTCGGATAGATGACCCTCACGGCTAGGCGCGTATACAAGGAGAGAGAGGGAGTAATGGGCGTAGTTATCCCGCTCTCCCCCACAGTAAAAAAAGAAACAGTCATCCTTCTGTTTTTCTTTCTTCTGTGTAATTGCCTCTCCCATGGGGAGAATATAATGTTAATTTGAATTTATATCTAAAAAACAGTCAACCTTTTTTTTATCCTGCCTATAAAGTCAAGCTGTATACGCGCCTGCTCACGGCAAGTAATGTAGGTCAGAATGAGGTGAAAATTCTTATGGCGTACCCCAGTGCTCCATTTTAAGTCCCTTATTGTTCTTGTTAAATGTGGACGATATACCAGAGGTTGTACAATACCAAATAGTTTTATGTGCGGATGATGCTTCTTGTATAATAAGAGCAAATGGGGCTGAAATGAACATATAAATAATCCTGAATCCGATCTTTGAATAATTATTATTATATTAATTATTATTATTATTAATAATAATTAACCTTAAAATAATCAATAACCCAATACTGCTACTAAGATCACTCAAAGAGATTTTATTTTTTATTTGTATTACTTCACTGAAAGAACTTGACGAAATATATAACAAACCCAAATATAATTGTACACTTCTATATAAGAAAAAGTCAAATTGGCACCTTAAACCCAACTCAAAAAAATCACCTCTGAAAAAGGGCAAATAATGATAACTTTGAACTGTGTGTACGGAATTAAATATTATTTTATTGTTACAATATGCTTTTGTATCTTTCGGTGGTTTTATAACTACTCGGGCTGACACATTAAAATTTTAACCCTAAAATTATAAATAACAAATTGCTCCTAACAAAATCATTTAAAGAGATTTTATTTTTTATTTACATATTCTACTACAAAGAAAAAACCGAAAGAAATATATAGTAAACCTAAATATATGCGGTCTAATATAAAAAAAGCCAATAGTTGGCACCTTAAACCAAACTCAAAAAAAACACCCCTCAAAAGGGAAAAATAATGATAACTTTGAACTGAGCGGACGGAATTAGTCCTTGATTTTTTATAGAACGCCCATAATCAGTGTTTACTTACATATTTTTTTTTTTTGAACGTGATAGCTTAAGTAATTCCTGAGAAAAAAATATTGATTTTTTTTATTATGGCGCAGCACAGCTACGTAATTAAATGCACATCATATTAAGTATTTGCAAATTATACCATTTGAACATCCGCGAGTGAACGTCGGTTAAAGTGAAGAATAAAAGAAAGGTACCTATATATGCCGATGATCGCCCCGAAAACTAATATACTGCATGCGACAAAGATGCCGCAACCCTTTCGGCTAGAAATTTACATTGGCAGAATCTCCGCCAAAGGATTTAATAAAAAAATAATTCTTAAAATCCACTTATACCCAATCGCTGGTAGATTAAGTCTCAGAAGTTTCAATATTCAATTAGTTGTTAATATACATTTTCTAATACGTGTAGGTATGTAATTCTTCAATAATTACAGTTTTTATAATGAAATAAAAAGCACTGTTTTGCCATTTATTTCACCAAAATAAAATTAAGAATAAATTTATTCGTTTTATATGTATTCTCAATTACCGCGTGAATCAATGCGAACTTAAGTAACATACAACAATGTTGTCACATGTAGATGATGTAGATCTTTCTTTTTCAAATCAGTCCCGAGGACACTAGAGGCAAAGTGGGCAATTAGAATACATATTAAGATTTTACATGAAGACATTTTCAAAGAACATCGTTATATAATAATAATAATAATAATAATAATAATATCAATTTATTGGCATTATACAAATTATACCTATGTATATACATATCAAACTCATATATGCCAAAAAGGCTAAATCATCGTAAGATGCTCTTCCTTTAACCTCCAGTTATATAATGCTGAAATGTTTTTGTACACACCCTATATAAAATTCAGACTTTACACAGCGTGCATTTAATAAACATGAATAAATGACACTTCAAATAGAAACTACTTCTACATTCTGTGTGTAAATTTTGTAGTAAATAAGCAATTCAATCTAGAATATTCGTTCTAGGACGAATTACCTATACAATTATTGATTTTCTCTTTGCTTATATAAATTTGCGCAGTTACTTTGCAAGACTCAGTCTGTCTATATAGGACTAGAAGTGACGTTCGTGAAATATCGCAGGTTCTAAATATAGAGCTGAAGTGAATTGATAATTAAAATATAAACTATTAAATAATAAAACATTATTTTGAAAAATGTCTTTATTACCATTCTTCTTGGATGACTTTCATACTACAAGACCATCACGTCTATTGGATCAACAATTTGGAATGGGTCTGGATGCTGAAGATCTTCTAATGCCCTTTACTATACCTCAAGAGGTTAACAGATTAGTGAAAATGCCAACATTTCGGTATTATCGTCCCTGGAGAAGTCGTAACGGACATAAGGACGGTGGTTCTGAAATTGCCGTCGACAAAGACAAGTTCGAAGCAAATCTTGACGTGCAGCACTTTAACCCAGAAGAAATTACCGTAAAAGTTACTGGAAATAATAGTATTACTGTAGAAGCGAAACATGAAGAGAAACAGGACGAACATGGCTATATATCGAGACACTTCATCAGGAAATACGTTTTACCCGAAGGACATGATATCAATCGAGTCGAATCTAAGTTGTCATCAGATGGAGTATTGCTGATAACTGCTCCAAAAATTAATACTAGTGAGGTGGAAAGTCGGCAAATTGAAATACAACAAACGGGTATACCATCAAAATCTGTAGAATCCAAGAAAACCGAGGATAAAAATAATTAATTTATTTCTATATAGTTTAGCTGTTTCACATTGTCAAGGTAAATGTTGTGTGTTTATATTAGAATTTACTTGCATTAATGCTTAACAAAATAAATAGTCATTCGTAATGATTGAAATGAAAATGATGTTTGATTCTCTCAAATCATTTTACCTAAATAGATTATAGTTGACCAAGACTATATACCATATATGTATTTGCATGATTTTCTGTGTGCGTAATTTTCCATTTTTTTAACCACAGGTATGTTTTAATATAAGTACATGTCCCATTGAATTGGCTAAATAAATTTTTTCGAACTTTTAACAGGAATTTGATTTTTTAAACTTCCGGAGCAGTCATAATCAATTGTCCAGAATTAATACGCTCCTAATTATTCTTTAGATAGAAAAAAAAAACCATCGGCAATCTTGAGCAGATAATTCGTGTTCTTATAAATCCATAATTCACTCAATGACGTTTCGACCAATACATCGGTCTTCTTCGGACTACAATATTAAATTTTAAATCATTAAGAGAAGTGAAAAACCAAAAAATAAAATAAAATTGATTACCTGCCGAATCAAATAATAAGAACGTCCAAAATAATTAAAAACATAAAAGCGAAATTATTATTATGACAATACTAATCATTACTATATGAATAAATTAAAAGTATAATATATATTATATAAATGTAACGGACGCAATAGTAATAAGTTTAACATAAGGCAGAAAGGGAATGAGTGACCAAGTGCAGCACAGAGCCGTTGGAAAACATTTTTTCCTATTTCAACTTTTTCTTTAAGGATTACAGTGAATACGGTGGTGTGCAAAATATTAATGACAATAAAAGGATGAAGTAAATAAGAATATAAATTTTTATAAAAGACTAATTAGAACGTGAACTAACAAAACAAAGGGCAGGTCTTTCCGAAACACATAACTACACTAACTGACGTTATTGTTAATCACAATAATATTATATGAACTACTAAAATTATTAACATATGTTTTAAAATTGCAGTTTATAGTAGTTTTAAAGTGAATAACCTCAGACAAAATCGTTTTTGTAAATTATCCTCACTATCCAGAGTACGAGGACTTAGGAAATCAAAAGAATGACCAGTAGTCAAGGAATGTTGAGAAAGTCCAGTGCGACTGTTGCCAGTGGAGACATCGTAATTATGTTGTTGTAATTTTCTTTTTAAATGTTGTGAACTTTGACCAATGTAAGAAATTTTACATACAATGTCCAGTCTGTCTTTGATGTTATCAAAAAGTCCAAGCTTCTCCAACGTATTCATTATAGAACACAACGGAAGTGTTGTCAGACTCAAGGATTCTTTTTAATCTGGTAGAGAGCAAGGGCACATCATATATTAGTTTTAACCTGCTTTTATTATTGTCAGCGTTAGAAGTAGTTTTTTTATCATTATATAATATTTTATTAATAAAATGAAGAGGATACTTAACTTATCTTAACTTATCTTTAAGTGTTTGTAAATTCTTTTTGTGAATTCTATATTAGAAAGCGACAATATACGATGTTTTCGATTATTAATGATATTGATCTTGTGGTGAAGGGGATGATTAGAATTGAAATTTAAGATACGATTAGAGTTAGTCGGTTTTAAATAAAGATTACCCTCAGAATTGATTACAAGAACATCCAAGAATGGCAAGGTATTTTTTTCCTATGTCTATGTTCTGCTTTTTGACCATAAGGTTTTAATTATTTTTTCTATTTTTTTTCTTTTTCTTTAATTAAGGTGGTAGATTGATTAAATGGTAAAAATTCAGCAATAATAGTTTATTCATTTAGTTCATATCTGTAACGTTTCAATGCCCAACATCTGCCCGTCAGACTAGCTACAATTAAGTGAAATTACCAGTTGAAATGAAATTACATGATTAAACATTGAAATTTAAATTTACGGACATCGCATTAAAAGTGGTTAATTCAAATTCATTTATACAAAGATGACAGCTAACGTGTAAATGCAAAATATAACGCGTTAATATTATAAATTAAAATTAATTTCTTTTTGGTTTTTATAATGAAAATTTTTCAATAAAGTATATAATATAATCCAATATAAGGAATTGTTGTGGTCCCGTTTTTTATAAATGGAATAGTTTTCTGGAAAGAAAAATAATAAATAAATAGAATAAAAATTATAAAGATACGTCTCCTTCGGCACATTTAATCTAGTAATTTCAAGAGCAAGTTAGGAAGTAAAATACCCCTACATTATTATCTTCTTTATGACCTGCCAATATCCATGCATAACTTTTCTCCCTTTCATTATCTTTAAGAAACCTCTCTTGTTTTCTATGAGCAGCATTCCATTTTGCCCTAAACTCAGGTAACAGATATTTATTTACTTTTCCCAGGTGCACATTCTGAATTTGTTTCGGAAAGCGCATATCCTTTATGTATTTTTATGCAGTGGTGTGGATACTCCATGTGCTTTCCATGCTGTATGAAAACGACACACAATTCAAATCTAGTAATCGTAAAGTAAATAGTAGCCAAGAATATAGATAAAAGATAATGTTACATATGACACGGAAAGTGATGATATTATTACTTTTGAACCCCTTTAACCACATTAAAAAAAGACAAACATGTCAAAGTGTGTATATACCCTACATCGATATCAACGAAGAACACAATATCCTATAAAATGAAAAACAAACATGATACAGATTAAATGCTCTTGTTTGTTACACTATTTTTTCCAGCAATGTTGCGACACCTACGTCGTCGGTCTTTCTCAAGTTATAATGATATTTCAAAAAACGAATTAGTTATAATTATTATTAATTAAATAAAAAAAAACAGACTGTAAAAATTAAAAATGTAAAAACAGAGTATGGCAAGACCTCAAGAAAAGTCTGACTTACTCCAGGTATTTTGATCTCATCAGCAAAATTAAAGCAATTGTATCGCATTGCGGTAAAAAATAAGACGATGATTTTACATACTACAAAGTATATAAATCAGTATATAGAGCAGTATTAAATACTGCTAAGCGACTTTATAATGCAAATTTATACAAATCAGCAACTAATAAAACTAAAACTGCTTGGAATAATAAATAACAACACAAAAAGCATATTAAAACAGATAGAGATAAATGAAATTATGATAGAAAAGTAGTATTAAACCCTCAGTAGAGATGGCACAAGAATTTAATATTTTTTTTTATAAACCGTGTTAGTAAATATACATCAATAAATCATAGTAACATTTCTGATAACTGCAACAGTCAATTTAATGGTTGTAGTATTTACTTAGTTAACATTTTTGAAATGAAGGTTCTCTATGCTGTGTCACAATTGAAATCCTCGAACGCTTCCGGGATAGATTTAATTATTAATAATATTTTGAAGTAAAATATTTACTTCTTGATTCAAACCCTTTACGGCATTAATGAATAGCTCATTTATTGGTGGTTTTTCCCAATTGCTTGAAAATTGCCAGAGTGCTACCAGAGATAAGTTTCCTTAGGAGATAGGCAACTCCCATGTATATACTTATTAACGGTTTTTGCTAAAAATACCAAGGGATGTTTGTAGATGACGTGCGCCAAACGAATATTAAAATGTATTTTTATTTGAATTTTTATTTTTCAATTTTTATTTTCATTGACACTATATAAAGATGTACATAAAAAAAAACTTGTGCGTAAAAATAACATTTATTGCATTATCACAAGCAAATCGAAACTCCACGTGTATTAAAAATTACCAAAATACAAATAGCGTCCTTGTGATTGTGCTTATGAAATCGAAAACAAAAATGAAGGCTGACGTATTAGTGTCAGCAACCTAAACACCTAAATTTGTAAATGTACCTAAACAAAATAGTTTCCTGTAGTTTGTTACCAAACAAGAGTTGTAGCACCATCTACAAACGCCCCTTGTAACTACTAGAATTTTGTTAACAGTTTGACCCATTAAACTTACCCATTTCCTATAGTATAGTTATCTCTGGTGCTACCATTGTATAAGAAAGGTGATGCTAACGATTTAAAAAAAAATTGATGGACAAAAATTCGAAAGAAGGTAATCGACGGAGGTGTTTCGCAAGGATCAGTGCTCAGCCCTTACTATTTGTTATTTATGTTAACGACTTCTTAATAAAAGTGGGAGAAAATAATACAGTTATGTACGCGAATGATACTAGTTTCTTAATCGCTGACAGAGAATTTAATTTTAAGGACTCAAATTTTGCTAAATGCTTTCACTAAGGGGTTTTATAACAACCAGCTTTATGTAAATAACAAAAAAAAAACAGTGTGTCTGGTATTAACCATATAAACAAATCTAGTCTTATAAAAATTAATTCATGTTCCATCCAACAAGTACTAAATGTCAAATTTTTGGGTGTTCATTTAGAAAATTGTTTGAATTGGGAAAGATATATTAAAAAATTGTGTACACTTATCATCCACCACGCTTGTATTAAGATTAAGAAAAATAACCAATTTAGATATCACTCTGAATTTATATTTTTCTAATTTTCAATCAAAGTTAAGATATGGAATATCGCTCTGGGGTGCGTCTGTGTATAGTAAGAGGGTATACGATTGCAGAAATTGGCTATTAGAAATATGAATGCACTTTCAAACGTATTTCTGACGTTCATATTTTTCATCCTTTGCATTCTTAATTCTTACATTAACTAGTCTATAGGTACTGGAAATTGCTATTTATGTTTCCACTAAACAAAATTCGGTAACAGAAATGTTTCAGAGATGTAACATTATTAACTTTGAAACTTCGAGGGTAACGTGCAGAAACTTTTTTGTTTACCGTACAGAACCTGCGACATGTCCGCCCTCAGAAGCGTCTCAAAGAAACGTTGCGTTTGAATACGTTTTAGAAACGTAACTGTTAACATTTTAAGAAACGTTTTATAAACGTAATCATTTGAAACATTTTTGTAGCGTAGAGGCGGTAAAGTGTTGTAAATCAATTTTTGCCCATTATGAAGTTTTAGTATTTTTTTTAGATTTTTAGATTTAGATTTTCTGTAATTGCAGATTAAGAAAATCGTAAACACTTCATAATGGACAAAAATGGACTTATGACATTTTACCTCTGTGGTACAGAATTGTAAGTAGTAGTGTATTGTAGGTTATACAAACGGAAATTGAATTGTATTAAAAAGTCTTTATTAATTTTTTTGTTACAACTTATTTTGCCTTACTGCACTATCTAGTATACTGCAAATCAGCTTGCTTAAACCATATCTTTGTGGTATACTCAAAAATGACCTCCGACAACCATGAGTAGCTATCTTTTTCTTACAGCAGCTAAAAATGTTAAAAGGTTAATAAGGTATTAATAAGTTATATAAAAGTTTTTTAACATTATTTGATACTACTACACTATTGGTCTGAATTAAGTTCGCTAACAAATTATTTTCCCAGCAAGATGTGAGTTGAGGTTATGTATATCGAGTAGTTGAGAGAAATTTTATGTGAGTCATAATTGAACTAAGTATATACCTAATATACTTACCGAATTCTTAGCTTCAGGTGTTTCTGCCATTATGTTAATTAGAAAAAGCATAAGTTTGCCATTTAGCCACAATCTGATCTGGCTACAACGGCCAGCGTACGCACTCTACTCGTGCTAGCGGTGCCCGGTGCCCTCAAAATTTGCCGTGTTTGTGTATGCGCAATGCGCAGCTACTTATAATACGATGTTACTTTAGGTTACACAAGATACGTTTCCTAAATGTTACAAGTAAACATTAAAAAAAAAACGTTTCATGTAAGTTACAAATATATGTTGCAAATCTTACGCCTAAGAAATTTTTTGTTATGTTTCATTTACGTTTCTTGTTTATTGGGCTGCCAAGAAATATTAAAAAAAAGCGTTTCGTATGCGTTACAAGGTATGTGTTGCAAATTTTACGCCTAAGAATTTTTTTATGTTTCATATACCTAGGTCTCTTGTACAGTGGGTTGAAACCAATACAGACGATTTCATAAAGAACGGTAATTTTCATACGTATAACACTCGTATTAAAAATGATTTATGTATACCAATACATGGTTTATCAACATATGAGAGATCTCCTGTATATACTTGGGGATAAGAATATATAATCATTTACCAGATTTTATTAAGAACATAGTTAGATATTAGATTATTTAAGAAAGAACTATTAAATTCCTAAAAAATAATGTATTTTATACTTTAGATGAATTTTTGAGTTTTACATATATATAGTTTTTTATTTGTAATTAGTTGATAAATTAGGTAAATATGTTTTCTTTATAGTACTAACTTTTTGTGCGTGACCAGTTCCTTATTTTTGATTCCTTTTCACTTCAACCTTTATTATTTTGTTTATATATTTTGTCGTTCTTTGACTTCTTATACCTGTAAAGGTCTCTCAGATTTATAAACTATTATTATTATAAAAAAATCTGTCTAAATGTCTTTACGTACCATTCCCGTCACTTCTAATGTCCGGCCGATGCCGTATATCCAAGGCCCGGTCGCAGTATATCATTCCTTGTTTGTCGGATATTCTACTTTTACTACTGATAAATTTATATTTGATCGGTACTTTTTTTCAGTCCATAAACTTATTTTAGCCAATTTAAGTATAGCAGGGATCTTATGCAGGTGGCCCTCGGGTACTCGAAAATGATTACGTTTTTTTAAGGATCGAAAATTGTTTGAGATTAATATATATCTAAAAGGGAAACACTAGGAGTAAAACAATCTCTACAGTTATTGAGTAGAATATTTATTTGAAAATTGTGGATTTATTTTTTTGCCAATTCACTTGATGCAAATGTGCAGTTTTTAAATAAAGAATATTCAGTACTTGATGAATTAAATATTTAATATGATCGTTATACGCCGCGTTATCAAATGGGAAATGTAGTGCATTTTTAAATACACTATCGGTTATTTTTTCTTTAATATTACGTTTTAAATAAGCAGTTTACATGTGTGTGATTTTAATTTCGCACCTAAAATCTGCAAAGTTCAACTAGTGTATAATTCGAGGAGGGGCTATTTCTACATACTACTTTTCATAGTTTATGATTAAGAAAATAAATAGGTATTTTTTTTATTTCGTCTTTCTGCTAATTTAATGTTCTAGGAAAATAAAAGAAATATTGCTGCGCAGTATTAGGCAGAGTGCACAACCAGCAACACGACACGTATTTTATTTAAGTACAATGGCTGAGTTACGGCGCTGGAAGCAATAATCGCTAGCGCTGTGACCAGCGCTGGAACTCCATGAACAGTTCAAAAGAATAGCTTTTGCTAGCGCATGCCCTTTGCTTATGTTTGGCGCGTTTGATAGTGGCCTTTTCTGAACAGTCCTATGTTGATAGCTTATGTTGCTTACTCAAGCCTTTCTTTTCATTTGTATCATACAACTAAATTTTTATATTTAATATTAGACCAAAAGACTTTGTTACACATATAAAGGGAAATTGTATACAAACATTATATTAACTATAAAACTTTAAAATATTTTATTTATATTATATAAAGCAACATATTATGGATCACTATAATATCCTCGTCACCCTTATACCCTTCGTAATTATTAATTCGGGTGATGTTGTTGCTCTTTAAGGATAAATGATAGATAAATATAACCTCATCGGTAAATATTCAAATAAACTCCAAGAAAAAAAAAAGAAAAAAGGTTGTTTTTATTTCCTATAGTTTTGTACAATTTATTAACCCTGTATATGTGTAACAAGATATTTGTATCTATGATCATGGACACAGTAAATAAGTAAGCAAAGAGCATGCGTCAGCAAAAGCTATTCTTATGACCCGTTTAGGGAGTTCCAGCGCCGGTCACAGCGCTAGCGGTTATCGCTTCCAGGGCAGTAACTCCCTGAACGCAGCTAATGAAACGCGAAGCAATTAACACGGGAACAGAGTCATCCACATATATCATTATTATTTTACTGTACCGAGTTGAGTTAACAATTGTACACTTATTGAAAGATATTATTTGCTTTTTTAGGATTTCCGAGCGAAGATTATCGAAATCTATAACACTGTCAGGATATCTTATCAACTGTGTGTCAAATTTTTTTATAATCCGTAGAGTTACGGTTTTTATCAAAGGAAGATTTATTTATATTTAATCAATAATAAATTTCGCTCAAAATTTATTATTGTTTAATATTCTTTTAGCCTGGTTTATTTTGTTACTGTAGAATAATCTAAAATTTTATACTTACTGAATATTAGCTTAAGAATTGCTGATTACTTATTTCCTTTTTTTTGTATCTTGTTTATAAAGCTGTCATGAAATTATTAACGGGAAATAAATAAACACTAAATAACCACTGGTGTACTAAAAGATGCACTATATTTCCCATTCGATGGCGTCGCGTATAATGAGCATATTATTTTTTTTTAATTTATCAAGTACTTACCTAGTATTCTTTATTTGAAAACTGCAAACTTTATGAGATGCATTGGCAAAAAACAAATGCATAACTGAACAAATTAAATATCCCACTTAGTCCTCTTGGAAGGACCTTGCTAATAATTTAAATCTAACTTTTATACACATAAAATGTTATTTTGACTTCACAATTATTAACATATTTTTGTATTTATTAGACCATTTACTGATTACATTAACGTCTAACATTTAAAACTATTTAAAACACACAAAAAATGTTAAAATAATGTTCTCATTTCTCTCAGTGTACTCACCAATGTATTATTGCCTTAATTGAATTTGTACGGCACTGGACGATGTCAATTTTTTCTCATATTAGGTGTTGTGACGTTCGCTGTACCTAATATCCCTCTCGTGTATACTCCGCTTTAATGGCGTACGCCAACAGACTCCTCTTGACCTACGCAATACAATACTTGATGTGATAGTGTCTCAAGGTCAGTCAGAGTGCGTTGGCTCTGTGTTTATATTGATTTTATTGCACGTCTCGATGAATACTCAGACTTATTTATTTTATCAACCATTAACTAATTAACTATTATTCAATAAACTAGTTTTTTAAGCAACTACGAAACAAAAAACATTGCATTTCCATTTTTACTTTATTGAAATTCAAAAGCAAATGTAAATTACAATACAAGTATATATAAATCCATGTATATGTATACCTATATAGCAAGTACATATTATATTTTATTACAAAGGTAATAAGAAAATGGATTAATATTATCACCTAGATAATTGCAACTAATGCATATTATTGATATCAATGAGTTGGTGATAGTGATTTTAGTTTTGTTTATCTTCAGTCTTAATTGGTGCGGCAGATTTCAACGGAGCTCCAGTTTGTTGAATAGGAATTGTACGGTTATCAACAGCCATTTTGTTAGAAACTTTTGGGGCGGTAATCGTCAGTACCCCATCCGAAGATAATTTTGATTGAATTTGTTCTATATCGTGATCTTCCGGCAAAACATATTTACGGACGAATTGTCTCGAAACGTAACCGTGTTCATCCTCTTTTTCTTCATGTTTTCCTTCAACGACGACGGTATTTTTTCCAGTAACTTTGACAGTAATTTCTTCCGGTGCGAAATGTTGTACATCCAAATTTACTTGAAATTTATCCTTATCGAAAGTAACCACTGATCCGGCATCTTTTTCACCCGCTTGAGTACGCCACGGTCTGTAATATCCGGTCGGACACCCCATCATGGCCCTCATGGATTGCGGTATATCAAATGGCACCAAAAAGTCTTCCCGAGTTAATGGTACACCGAAATGTTGGTCTAACAAGCGCGATGGCCTCGTAGGACGCATATCGTTGAAGAGTAACGGTAATAGCGACATTTTATCAGTTAGAATTTATATACTTTGGTATTAATGTCTGAATAAAACTTCCTCCTTGCGTAACTGCAACACTGGCAATATACTGCACACTGCAGTTCCATGTTTGGCTGGGGTTTATATAGGTCTACTCGATTTGAGCGCCCAAGGACCTACGGTAACTAACGATATTGACCGAACGATTGTTTTTCTTTGAATTAACAGACGAACTAGACGAAGATATGCATTATGTATGCACAAGATAGGTATTAAATGCGTAAAACTATTTATAACCATTGCTATTTTTAATACAAATTTAGTTTATTTGGTCTCTTTAAACTATTTTGAATTTTTTTTTATCTTATTCAAGCATATATTTTATGTTATAATGTAGGAAGATACTTACCTACTTACAATATTAGAGAAGAGTTCTAAAGGGATATACACAAGTCATGAAGGTCATCGATGTGGATCAGTATTATTAATTGCTACACCAGTTAAAATTTAAAATTCTATAAATATTTTAAAAAGAAGGTTGATATAATTAAAGATGCTTGTATATTTTCTCTTTTTTTTTTGAGAATGATGTTGATTTCCTTTGTATTTTCTAAACTTATATCATACTAATTGTAACAACTAATACATACATCGCCCATTTCTTGTAAATGGATATATAGAAATACCAAAGAAAATCAATCAATGTTCAGGATTCCCTTTAATAAAACTCTGTAACTAATGATTAAATTTTAGAACCTTTCAAAAAATAGCCTAACATAATTTAGGACGGAAAAAAACTATTTTAGGATAGAGAATGGTTAATTTCTCAGGTAGAACAAAAATATTAAATATAGAAAAATTAATTAAGTAGTAAATATAAAAAAAAACAAACAAAAACGCCAGATTTTTTTATATTTTATCATAGATCGTTTTTTAAAAATTTTCTAACGTTTTATTTTATATTGTGTAGATATTCGCGAAAGACATATACTTCTTTGTCAAATTCTTAGCTGTTTATCTTAATTGAAAAAGCTTCTCTCATTACCCACATAGCATTCGACATCTTCTGTATACCAAGAGTGCACTTTCGAATGACAAAACGGCAATCGACAGATTGCCGTAATATTATAAAAAAAAGGATGAAAATATGAATTCTATTAGTTAACAAAGTCGAGAAATAAGCATGCTATTCAGCTGGCCGGTTGTGGGGCGCTTCGATTTACCATCTCCAGACTAGCACTCATGGCTATTCTCTATTCTTGTCTAACTACTACAAAATGCTATCCCCACATCGATCTTTTCAATTTAAATCAATTCAACACAGCCCTCATTCCGACTAGTTCGCTCATTGCTCATTTCTTACCAAGGCGTTGGTGGATATTAGGGTACCGGTACGGGTACGGTCCTCATATTTTATAATGGCCAGTAAGTTTTCATCGCGGTCAGTAATTTTATATAAAAAAAAAATAGAATGTTTTATGCTCGAGGAGAAACTTTTTATTGCAAAACATTTTTACGCTGGCAATTCAGCAGAAGTTACATCCGAATTATTTGCAGTAAATTATCCCGAAAGATCAATTCTTAGCGCGACTACTATTCGTAATACAGTCTGACGTTTTGAAACAACGTTTACATTAATAAATAACAAAAAATAAAATTGTCCTAGCCAAAAATGTCAGTGATATAGAAATAAGTTTGGGCATTAGTGGAATTAAATCCTAGTATGACATCCAAACAAATTGCTCGCGGATGTAATAATACATCCGCGTACATACTAGGATTTAATTCCACTAATGCACAATCTTATTTGTAAAACTTGCAAACTTTTGTATTTATTATTCGTGAAAAAGTTTTAAACCTTTTACATAAGAATAAATATCGATCGTACAAAATTAGCACACCTCAAGAACTTTTCTCGACGATTATTACTATCGCATGGAATTTTATGAATTAATCATTAATAAATATCCCGAACGTGATTTTTTTTAATATATACTATGTACCAACGAATAGCTTTTTTATGTTTGTCATTTTATTTGATTATTGACCTTTAAAATTCCTTTTCATTGACTTTTTTGTTTTGATATTGTTTACGACTCTGTCATTGAAATTTATAGTTTACATATCTGATGCTTTGATATAATATTAAGTATGAATAGCAAAGAAGCATGAACATATTTTAGTTATCGAATAAATATTGTCTTGTTATTTCCCTTTTCACTAATACAAATGTAATGTTGAATTTTTATTACTTTTACAAACATCATAAATAAAGCGAGAAGAAGAATATCAAGGTCAATTTAATTCGGCTAAACTATGACAATTCGTCAAACGTTAATAAAACTGTGATGCGGCTGCGTGCTTAGCTTGGCTTACAGCTGAAGTCCTTCCCATTTCCAGTCGCCCAGAATGCAATCGTCAGCTCGCAACTTTTCACCCGGTTATACGCTAGAGATCCAGAATGTGCAAAAGATGTACTGTATGTAATATACATATTCGACGGATATGTAAATTAACATTCACATTTTTTGTTCAAAAAATTATGCTACGTATATATTTTCCTGGATATACGTAATTGCAATTAGAAGCATATATGGGGTAGATTAAGGGGTAGATTGCGTAAGTATATATTTTAATTTTGTGCTTTAAGTACGTAATTGGGCGGCTGATTTCTTGGTAATGTTTATCACACATATGGACTTATGGAGTCATGTAGAGGAAAAAGTTCCAACTATGATGATTCAGTGCAAAATGGTAGGCAAGAAAACGATGACGTCGATTGGTACCAAGGAAATGAGCTGCCCAATTTCATTTGCGATGTTTTCATTCAACCGGATGTAACTAAAGGTAATTTATGCCGGTTGACTCTCAAATATGTTTAATACTTTACATACGAACGTCAAATAATGCTAAACGCTGATTGTTTGGTTTAGACACAGATGCTGAATTTACTACAACTGATGATGTCGAAGAAGAGAGATTTGTTATCCTCACTTCTATTAACTGTTGCCACAGTATAACAGTAAGGACAATTGTCGACACCTTAGATGTTTTGTAGACACGCTTTCGTGACTTCCAATAACAGAGTGAACTTAGGGCATCTTTTAAAGATGGTGAAATAAATAATCGCGAATATAGTTCAAAACAAAAATTTCAAAGTATGATTTTATGAAAAATACCCTAGTCCATTACATTTGATATTATATGTACAACATAAATGTGATGTTTGTTTTGACATCGAAATGTTTAAAAGAATCATAACCAGTGGTGGAAGTTATAAGCAAATAGCTTTATAAGTTTTTACCTAGACATATAAATTAACTGCAAAATGTATTATAAATAAAACAAGAAAAAAGTTTTATTCACTGCTATAATAATTTAATTTGTTTAATTATACCATTTCGCTACTTCTAACAAAATTCTCCGTTCAAACATTTTTAAGTTTCAAATATCCTAATTGATAATGTGATACTTGTTGGTACAAAAAAACATCGAAAAACATTCGTAGTTTAAATATGTAGAGCCTTCTCACATCTGTTTTTTAATAATTTGTTAGTGTTTAAAATGCTAAGTCTTCGGAATATATTTTCGGAGTGTATTCGAGCACTTTTCCATAGTTCCTCTAGGTAAATATTCCAGTGATTTACATTTCTCTGTCCACTGTAAGAGCACTATAATACAGAATGGGAAGTTTAGTATATTTGATATAGAACACATAAGTAGAGAATTTACCATATTTTATTTGTCGGAAAAGAAATAAAGTTACATCTCTGTTTTTTTTTTTAGAATAATTGGAGTATGTTTCCATTGCACATTTATTTATAAAATGTAAACAATAACATTTCACCATCTTGAAAAAATGCTGCTACAAAATATTCTATACCACGAAATTTCGCTTTATGTCCATAGTGTTATACAGTGCTGCTGCCTGACTGGGGTGCTATTAAAAACGAGTCTGACTGTTTGTTTTGTGAATTTTATAGTTTAAATTAATGTTTTGCAAAATTTCATCTTTGAGAAATCAGTTGGGCTAACGTAATTTTTTCAATGTATATACTGGTAGCGCTGACGCCCCGCGACCCTTTATTTTGCTGTCGACTATTGGATTTGCATCCTACATTACATTCACTAATCATTGACAAATTTCGAGCTTTCAGGAAACAGTTTAGAGACGTTAATTAATTTTACACCTTTCCGGGCGTACCAGCGCCAGGTGTCCTGACAGCTGAACTGCTGACTTTACGGTGGCTCTCTTGGCTAAAGTACAACTCGATTTGAAAATATCAACCTTCAGAAGACTCTTGCTCTTTTTTGACGCAGCTCTTGGATAAAATGCATGGTGTTATTAGTATGCCTTACTGAACGGTAATGCAACTACTTACTGAAGGTAAGCATGTTTTGTGAAATTAAATAATATTTATTATTACAGTGGCCGTCCGAAAAAAAAAAAACCTTTCATATGCCATAAACATTTTAAATTGGCTATAGCCAATTGGCTTCGGCAAGCCGATTTAGGTTTTCAAAGAACCAAAATTAAAAAAAAATAGTATTTGTATATGTAGGTCCCGTGTTTGTATCAAAAACTTTAATTGTACGTTGATATCCATGAATGTGGTATTAATAAATAACAAAAGAAGGAAAGAAAACCTCCGCACATTCACCAAAAACTTCTAAATATATTTAAGACTACGTGTTTCGACATAATGAAGATTTGTACGCCGAAACATGTCTTAAATATTGTTTTTGGTGAATGTACGGACCTTCCTTTCCTTCTTTTATTATTTATGAAAACTTTAATATTCTGTAACTCTAATCCTTTTTTAGATGTAAATGTGTTTTACTTTAGCAGGGTCGTTTACACCGACATGTTAATCTTGGATTCATTAAAACGTTCATTTTTAATATAATGGAGTCACATTTTCGTGTCAATGAAAATTTATTCAAGATCAACTTAGTTAAAATAAACAAATATTCTTATTATGTTTTTTCCTTTCTTGAGATGGCGGCTTTTTTTTGAACAATTTAATGAAAAGTTTTACTAAATTAAGTCATTTTTTAACGTTTCGTCAATTTTTTTATTGTCTTCTTATATTTCTTATAAAAATAAATAACCTTAAAATGTTATTTGTCAAAGGAATTTAATACACGTGTGTGTAGCATACTGAATACAAATGTTACATTGTTACAATGTAACATTTGTATTCAGTTGTAATGCTATGTATTTTTATAAAATCTAATGTAAAATTTAAAATGTTTGTGATGTGTGTTGTTAAATGTATAATATATAAATGCTTTAATGATTTTCTGAAGAAGACAATAAAAAATTTGTCGAAACGTTAAAAAATAACTTTAGTAAAACTTTTCATTAAATTGTTCAAAAAAAGCCGCTATCTCAAGAAAAGAAAAAACATAATTTACACTATCGGCTAAGAATAAATTTTCATCAAATATTCTTATATCATCTCCAATGTCTTGCACTAGAGATATCTGCACAGAAACGTTTCTTTCGCTATATATGTGTATATTACATACGAAACATAAAATGGGCGAACATTAGCAGCGTCAGGGATGTTGCAGACACCTAAAAAGTTTATTTTGATGACACAAAAATGTTGCTATATGTGCTAAATATAAAATACAACTTTATTACAATATAGCCCTTATAATGGTTATTTTCAAACGTTTTTACCTGAATTTCGTCGAATGATCGAATCATATGAACCATAACAATATTATCCAGGTGCGCTATTCTCAACTTCTTCGAATCTCTTTGAAACCTACTCTTACTTACCCCTCGTAAGGGATCCCTCACATGCAGTCCCCGATCACAGGGCCTATAGCATTCCTATCAACGTATGTACCATCAGAGAACTAACATTTTTCGTACCTGCAAACTGAATGTATGTAGTAGGTACATATCTTACAGTAATACTTATGAAAGGGAAATATTCTACCTAAATTATGAGCATGTACGTGGCGTTCTGATTTTCACGATTGCATATTTTATCTTTTCAATGCAAAATATAATTTGTTTCATTAAATGCGGGCCGCTACGAAAAATTTGAAGCAAAATTTTATTAAAATTCATGTATGTAATAATATATTTACCTGAGGGTGGGTTTATCAATGTAAGGATAAAAGTGCAAGATAAGCAACTGACAGATATCGTAAACTGACAGGATACCTGTTTATCATTATATTTTTAACTCTAAGTTTAGTGTCTACAAGATTATTAATAGTTGGTAACACTCACGGGTAAATAATGCGCTACGATTGGTTAGCTGAAAATAGATTGAGGTCTCACGGCCTCGTTTGATATTTTACACATATGACATAAGGATAGGCTTGTTTACAAACAGGTTGTTTACGAATTGCCTGCGATATCGCACTTATTTTATCATATAAATATATAATATAATAATATATATTCTGGATTATTTATTAAGTGGTGATGAAGACATGAGACATTGCACACTTATAAAGACACGAACGACGGCCCTACACAGTGAGACCGAGAATTGATTATTGGTATGATAATGGATGTGGAAGAAAAGATTTCCTGTTCTAGCATCCAAAATAAGACTACAATTGTAAACAACATTAACAGTAATAGTGGCAACAGCTGTGTCACATAATATAGCTATGTATTTCTTTCTGTAAATAAACAACAGTTTTCGATGCCTTATGTTATATTATTTTTTAATTTAATTTATTTTAATAAAAAATAATTTTGTAAACCAAAATATAAGAAATATCACATATTAAGCCTAAATTCAGATCCTGTAAATAACAAAATAACAAAAACAAAATTGCTATTCTCATAAATAAAAAGTATACAAAAAAAAAATAACTCCATTATTATGAATTTTGTGTAATATTTTCAAATATTTGCCTTGTAATTGGTTAACTGCTTGCATTTGTAGATTATGATCACCGATGATCATATGATCATCAAGCATCTGACGGATATTTACATTACCTTTCAAATAAAGTGCTGGACAAATGTATCTTCCATATAACCGTTATCTAGCAGGTAATTGCACATGATAAACGGTTTAGATTATTTATCTTTCTGTTACTATTTTATCTGTAAGTTAATTTATTTTTCCTTGCATTGATAAATCCACCCTAAATCTAATATCAAAGTATGAGGAAAATGTAACAAAAAAATGTTCGGCTTTGCAATAAAAATAGTGATAGCAAATAGCAAGTATGCATAAGAAATTCTATTGGTCCAAAAGCTAAACAACGCCAAGGCCTGGCGTAACCCACACTACGAATCACATTATAGGATTTTTAGGAGTCATTAGGATTCGAATCACTAAAAAGATTCGAATCGCCCAGCGCTACCACACAGCATACTTACAAGGGAACCTCGCGAACTGTAAATCGCAGATTTTGATGAAACTTTGTCAGTTTGTAGACTCCATGGAGTGTTACTCAGGAACGCTTTCCATTGCCGCGGAACTTCAACTTTAGGGGGTGCAATTCACCCTTGCAATTTGACCCAAATTTGGTATTTTCTGAATAACTTTTAAACGGTAAGAGATAGGAAAAACATTTCAATGGCAGACTTGTACCGTTTAGTTAGCCCTTTCGACTGGTATAGATTTATATACAGGCTGTTCCAATAAACGTGGAATGACGTATGTTGTGCTTATTTTATCGAATTTCAGAAATCAGTTATAATGGCCTTTTTGTGATCAAATAGTCTATAGGAAGGTAATTTAAAAAGTTATACAGGGTGTCTACAAAAATATAAATTTTAGCATATTTCCTTATTCTGAAGAGATACTCTGCATACTGTTATGTGGTTGCATTGTATGTCGAAAATCCGTTTAAACTTATAACAGGTGCTAAATGGTTATATGTGATGGTTTTCGAGTTATACGCGTTGGGATGTACGTAAGATTATATTATCCCCGACAGCAGCATTAATTGGCGATAGTACCCCAAATCATCAAATGTTTGTAGAAAAATGAATTCAATTGAAACTTGAAATAAATACTTCCTACATTCTAGATATCTAGAGACATGCCTGAGTAAGTAGCATTGTGCAAGGTAAATACTTAACAACATACGTATCGTTTTCGGGAGTATTTATATGACGATGTTAATATCCATAGTAAAATTGTGCACGAGGTGTTGTCGGTAGTGCGTGTGACCGCAGTATCGCAATGATTAGAGTGTGTAGTAGCTGGCATCGTCAGGAAACAATTAAAACTATGTAGTAATTCGTTTTTTGCTTCATCTTTTTTTTTTTTATTCACGCCTAGATAACATTTATTGCTTGTCTATTAATATACGGATCGTTTAAAAAGAGAGAATAGATGGATTTTACTTTCGCGTTGTATATACAAAAAAAAGTGACGCCTGTTTTCAAAATACCGGCATTTTTTGCTTAAATAAAGAAACAGTATAATATATCTTATATTTCAGTTAGTTATTTGCCATGTGTGTGACGTGTGAGGAATATTTTTAAAATTTATGGAATGTATTATTAAAATATTATATGACATTCGCCAATATGGTTAATGCAGACATGGAAATGCAACTAAATAAATTAAGGCATAAGTGAATTTGATAGACTTTTTAGACAGTGGAAATAAATACATAGCATGGAATATAATTTGTTATAGGAAAATCATGCCACTAATGATAAACAACAAGTAGTACGCAGCAATATGTCACTACATAAAGGTTACTTACGGTAAGGCATTTTACCTACTTGCATTATTAGGTAAAGTACTCGCCAATTATTAACAGATACAATTTTATTTACTTCGAGTGTCGAGTACATTATAACGTATGGATTTGTTTGATCATAAAGTTGGCTTCAAATTACTAACGCTAACAATAGCATATTTACAACACATGGAAGGAAATGTGTTCGTGATACACGTCTTAAACCAGCTAAACAATTGAAATTAAAAAAGCAAATGGAATTCAAAAATTCGTAAAAATCAAAAACTGTAAATAAAAAAAAAACACTAAGAAAAGGGCCTTTTTATACGAATGCAAGGTCCTATAGCTTTAACACTGGTACGAGAGCCAATTTATGAATTTTATAAAGTCAATATTACAGATATGGCTAAAATAAGAAAAAAATACTGTGTGTATAATTTAAGCTCTCAAAATAGTTCAAATGAAGCAAATTAAGTAAACTTTAAAACAAAACATTAGCTGACGTCTATTATATAACAATTAATTTTGAAAATTGTAGCAAACGGTATACACAAAACATTTTATAAAGTTGTAGTAAAATATTTATATAATGATAGATATACAATAAATAAAACTGCTTTTTAATCGATTACGGCGATTATCCGACCAAAGCAGATAATCGATCACGACGGTTAACTGGTCACAGTAGTTAACCGGGTCAGGCCGGTTATAACCAGTCATACCGGTTATGTCATCGGTTACGGTTATGAAATGTTGTCCGTTGCACAGCACTAGTTACCGCACCTGTATGACGTCGTAATCGTAAAAATGTTAAAATGATCATTATTGAATGTGCTGCATTTAATTGTTAAGCGTATAGGTTCTTTATAGACATGTAGCAAGTGTTACTCGTTTTATAATAGGAACTTGCAGAAAATTTTAAAAAAGTAATGTATTAAATAATATTATAATTTGTATCTGAGCATAATTGATTATATTAATTACCTTAAGATTACACTTAGTAGGTCCAGATAAACGTAAGCTTACGATAAGCCTGCCACTTGCTAACTTTACCTTGTCCAGACAAACCTAACAGGAAAGGTAATGCTGGGTTAATGCAGGTGCGCAAAGTTATTATATCAAGGTACGGTGACTTCGTGTATTTTCCGGAGTGATTCGGCGTCAATCGTTTACGAGTATTGATTTTTTTTTGATTTAACCGCATTCCGCTATTCTGTCACGCCACCCATTATTTGTTGTGTCCAGTTGTGTTGTAACGCGTTTGAGCTGTTCTCAGTGTATAATAGTTTAAACAATCATTCATGCAAAGTACGTATTACCTAATTTTATAATCATTTACTAGATATGCGTTGTTGCTTCAAGAATATGCAATAGTTTATAATTCTATACCGATGAATTGAACTGTGTCCTGCCAATTGCCCCAACTATTGCATAATATTCTAACCTAATTTTCTAACACCATAGGCGACATAAGCCAATGCACTAGTTTAAAAAGTTATAGTTTATATTTGCTAACTAAATAGCTTGTAGTATAATTTGATTTTGGTATAATTCAGAAAATTATGAATAATTAAATGTTTGACGTTTATTTTCAGTTTTAAATGACAGTCGTAATAGAATTTTCACCAAATAAATCAAAAATACACATATAAATTAGTGTTATAATTAATAAGAAATTATATATATATATTTGTATCTCTTAATTTCAAGAAATCATTCTAATCTTATCAAATTTTTTTAGGAACCGAATTACAGTAAATGAGCGTCCACCAAATTAAATATAAACCCAGGCGTAATGTGGAAGGTCTTAGAAGATTTTTCTTTCATAGCAGAGTGTTTAGAAACTACACATGAAATACGGTTTAGGTTTGGCCCAACAGACTGCACAAATAACAACAGCATTATATGGTAACTAATAAGGATTAAGAGGAGAAATCAATTTCATAACTTATGAAATTCTTTTCAGCGAAATAGAAGCTTCTATGACATTAGTAAACCATCAAATAGTTGAAAACCTTCTTGAGAAAAAAAGTTGGTGAGTAATATGATATTATTTAAATTATTAACCTGTTTTTTTAAGTCCGAAACCAGATGTTTCATTTTATTGAAAATTCCAACAAAAAATTACAGATTCGATATTTCGATATAAACCCATGGAAGGAACGTTAAGATTTGACATCAAACATCCTAAAAAAGCCACTAGAGGACAATATTGCGGCAAATCATTATTAACAGGGAAAAGCCTAAAAAAAAACCCTTTCCAGAAGACTGAAATGCTTAATTATTTTGGGAGTAATTTTAATTTAATAACCACTAAGTATAGTAAAAATAAGATAGTTGTATTTTGTAGTAACGAGGGAAACAGTTACTTTTCCATAATATCCACGACGACTTGTCCGACTCTTGGAAAACTGATAGCGCTTCCCCTTGTCTTCCATTTCTGGTATTGTTAATTTTTAATAGTTAGTCAGTTTTTTTATTACAGAGAATCGCGGCAAACACGATGGCAACGGAAAATAGATTACTAGTGTTGTTTCTATATAAATATAAAAACGCAATCTAAATATGTATATATAAATATGTAGAAGTTTTCTTTTTTAATTATTATACTGAAATTTCTAATTTTATTTAAATGAATTTATACTTGATGCAAACAGATGTGATTTTGAAAACAATAAAATATTTAGAGACGATGGACGGCATCCGAAAATAATAAAAAGAACGCAAAGTATAATATCTAATTTACTAAATTCTCTCTAAGTTTTCGTTCTTAGCATAATTTTGTAAAAAACATTTTTGGAAACACTTGGAAGTTAATAAAGTTTATTTGATAGCGAAAATTATATTTTGTTTCAGCTTGCTGGTTATATCTTTGCCCTTAAATATTTTAGTATTTAAAGTCACATGAAGAAGAGTATATACCCAATCTTTCCTTGACTATAGCCAAGCGTTAGAGAAAGCTTATACAAAACTTGATAAAAGCCTTACAACATCAAACAAAATAGGAATTGGGTATTAATTTCTTCATTTTCTTGGTTTTTAGATCAAAAATATGGAAATGTACATTAATAAGGACGTTTCACTTAGATTTCAAAGCTTTTTTCAAGTAAATACATATAAAAATAAAAATGTAAATGGTGTAACTTATAAGTAAATTGTTTATAAATGATAAAATCATAATTCAAAAGTCATAGTAAACAATGTTTTGTTTTAAAATAAAAAAAAAATGTATACCATTTATAATTGATATTTTTCATATATCTTGAAAAAGCTCTTGAAATTAAAACCAGAAAGCGTCCTTAATGTACATTTTATATATTTTTATGACACTAAAAACCAAAGAAAAAGAAGAAATTAATATCCAATTCCATATTTTGTTTTGATTGTTCAAACTTTTATAGGTTGTACGGCTTCTCTAAAGTTGGCTAACATTATCATTCAAAATTGTATAATGTTCAACAGACAAGCTTTGGAACTTGCATGGTAACCTTATACCTGCTTTACAGACAGCTTAACCTTAACTTATGGAAAAACTTGTCTTGTCACTAGCAGCTGTCAAACTTGCAGTAAGCTTAACCCTTGCATAACAGCTTGCTGACACTTTTCCTTGTCGGAATAAGTTTAAAAAAGGCTTGTATGAACCTAAATTGGTTATCTTGGGGTAATATATAGCTGTAATGGTCTCTTTTTCTTTGCAGGAAGTCAACGGGAGAAACAGGAATTAAGTAGATTAACAAGAATAATTTGTAATAATTTGTTGTTTGTAAACTTATTAAAATATATACCTTCATTTATGAACTATTTATTGTACATTATCCCTGTTTTCTTTTCCTTAAGAATCGAAGTCCTCGGAAGACGTGTTTACCAGTGAACACTGTGCTGAAAGTATTTTACGCTAACCATGTAATACCGATTAGACAGATATCGTTTTGAAAGATATGATTTTGTTTTGTCTTATCTTCTCTAGTCCATTTCTACAGATTAATTTGATCATCATTACAGATTTATACGCAATATGTTTCTGTTTAATTTATTTGAAATGCGATCATCGGTTTCATATACAGCCTGGGCCACCACATTCGCGTCGGTTTATATACGAAATGGTAACATGTTTTCAATTTTTTTTCGTTAAGGGTTTTACAAGTTCGGAAGGACCACATTTCAAAATTATTTTGGAGTATACAGGGTGATTCAAAGAAAAGTCACACACGAAAGTTGCGAAAAATTAAATGGAATACTCTGTATATTATGACATATTTTGATAGTACAGACTAAATAAAGAACAGTTGGTGTTAGGTTTCTTATGCGTAACTCAACTCGTTTACGAGATAATTACTATACTTCAAAATGTAGAACCAAAATTTTAAGAGGCATGCCCTGGTCCCAATTGCCCAAATTTAAGCTAGATCATTTGAAACTATATTTATTTTTTAACCAATACATTAGACTTGCTAATAAAATAAAAGTAATGCAAAAAATGGACAAAAACATATTTTTAATTTTCGCTATCTTTAAAGGCAAGTAACTTGTTTATTTTAAATGGAACAGCCTGTATTTATTACCTTATTTAGATTCTAATTTTAACGGTCTAAATTTAGAATTTCCTACTTCAAATATTAATTCATATCCATTATTTTTTCAAAAGTAGGCTTAAGCAAAAGTGTCGCTATTATTCATTATACACAAAAGTCATTTGACAGTAACAGAACTTGTCAGTTACGCATAATTGTTGTTTATAGCTACTTAATTTCATTTTATCAAGATTTATTATTTAAAAAATCCGCTACCACCGAGAATAAACAATTTAGAGAGAATATTGATGTATAAAACATGTATAAAATATTTCTGTAAAAATTATATGGAGAATTACTTGGAAAACAAGAGAAACAACACGTCGATCTTTCAATCATATATATTTAAGAGAGATATTGCCTTATATACAAGCACTTACACATTATTAAGTATGTATGTATATACTATGTACACGTATTATATAAATAATATGAAACAAATAACTCCGTTCGCTGGTTGAGTATGGAAAGCAGATGTGATATTCTCATACGAACATCTTTAATTCATTTTATCTTAACACTAGCACCATATTGTCTTAATTGAAAATAATCAATTTTAGTAATAAAAATATTTACTCATATATTTACATATATTTCTATATCTTTTTCACATTCATTTAAGTTTGTACAAGAAAGTATTAAAATATTATTTTTGAGGTATTCTAAAAAAGATAAAATCTACAAAACATTCAAGTCTTAGATTTTAGAATACACATTAAATACAATAAATATGTGTCATATCAATTATGTATTATTTTTATCTTCTTTTTTCTACGAATTTTTGTTCATCAACTTATAAATTGTATAATAATATATCTACCTAAATAATTATACAAGTACTTATATGAAAATCATTGTCAGTTTTGTTTATTTAAAGCTAGAATCAACTGTTAAAAAAAACGCAATTTGGCTTTATGGAAATACGTATATGTAATGCTAAAAAATATAGCCCAAACTAATTATTGAAGATGGGAGAGTGTAATTTTTCCGACACCTATTTTCTACAATATAATAAGCGTATTAATATTAGACAATAATATGATACAGACGTATGTACGTAATTAAAAATACATTTATGGCGAGAAGTTTTAAACAAATGTCCATTCCTATTATATTATTGTTATAAGCATTAATTTCACTCGTAAATATTAGGCTTTCCACGAAATTTTAGCAGTTTATTGAACATTCTACAAACAAATCCATAACAATAAACTTATAACTTTAATAGAATAATTAAAATATGACCTAAAGCGTCATTATTAGATAAACAGGGTCAAGTAATGTTGTTTTTCGTTATTTTGCTCATTATTTTTGTGTTAAATATTTTTTGAAACATTTAAATTGTTGAAAAGTTGAATATAATATAAAATTATTTTGGCAATTTAATAAAACTACTTCTTTAGGATCTCATTATTTCGGCATTTAACTTAAAATATGTTTCAAAAGGTATATAAAAATAAATACTTATAAATAAAATTAATTTAGATATATTGAAAGTCAAAAAAAAAAAAAAACATTCTTGTTAATAATCAATAAGGTTAAGATATTAAATATTATGAAAATATTACAATAAATATTATTAAGTTGACATGTATCTGTCTTAATATTAATTTTAATTTTGACTGTTGTTAGTATGTATCATTTAAACCGTTTTTCCTAGGTAATTATTTTCAAGGTCAAGAATTTTATGACAATTGTGATATAAATTTTCTAAATGTATGGACAAAGCACATGAGCGTTTACTTACATAAGCATCACTTTTATGTTGAATTATTTTTTTTTTTTTTTTTTTTTTTGTTTTTTAGCATCTTGGGATCATAGCCCATGTGCCTCAATGATTTAGAATTATGAACCATATTAGAAATGTTGAATTATTCCATCCTTTAAAATTTGAGAAGTTTATTTATTTCTTTATACAAACATACAAATACTTTAGAAAATATCTAAACTAATTTAATTTATATTATTATATAATATTGTAGATTACCGCCTGAAAAACTCATAAATTAAATGGTGAAATATTGAGGTCCTAAAAAAGTAGATTTATTAAATAGACCGGATTACACATACAATTTTATATTTTAAGGAAGTCCGTTTGACATTCCTTTTCAAATAATATAATATATAGTTATATGTTTAAATTCACTTCTTCTGCACTATATTTTAATTTGAAATGGACAATTTGCTTATGTAAAACTATTACTAAGTATGGATTAATACCTAATGGGTTTCAGTGATGCAACTGTTATATAGGATATTGGTTCATGAGGTGAGATACATAAGAAAAGCTGTAAGTAGGATGAAAGGATAAAGTATTATTGTATGATGTACTAATAGAAACCGTATTATTAAGTATGCTCATGTAACAAGAATATATCTACATATACAGATCAAACAGTCGACCTATGGTCGGGGGATCGTTTGTCGGAACCAATCGACAAGTGAAAAGTAAGGATGCTTTGGTGATACCACGTGATACAACACTTCACTCGATAACGTGCAGTTGTATTTTGTTGACGAAGTACATGCTATCTCCCTTCCCGAACAGTTCCGACATGCGATGCCCAGATTATAGGGCAACTGTTTGATCTGTATATATAAGGATTGGCCTTTGACATCCACTGCAAAATAGGTACGTTTTCATCTATGTAGTAGTAAAAAGGTCACTATAGGTATATCTATAAAAATATAAGGCCAAACAGAAGAGATTGAATTGAAAGTGCATGTTTTTTTCTATCATTTGAGTAGACCAAACATTAACATTAGATTTGCGGTCCATACTTAGTACAGATACAGATTTATTCAGAGAATACTGCAAGCGGTAGCCGTATATCAGAGTTGGGCATTATTCGAATAAAATTGTTCAAGACGATCATTTATAGAACGAAATAGTCTAGACAACTTTAACTATAAATATTTTCAACAAAATAATTTTAACTGTTAATAATTACAACTACATACTTTCAACTAGAGATAATTTTAAATGTCACTGCGTTCATCACAATTAAAGATAATTTTATTCCAAATAGTACAAATCCCTCGTTTACCCATGACTACGAAACTCGAAGCACGAGCATTTAGGCCAAATATTTTTTAAGGCGGTCCGTGGTGTGTATCGGTGGACGTTTTTTTTGTATTAGAGATTTGTAAAAAAATGTAAAATGTCATGTGTATTATGCATTGGTATTTTATATTTTCTTCTTATTTACATATAGGTATATTTACTATAAAAAATATATCGAATAGGTTATATCTAATACGTACACACAACTAAGAGAGCTTCCAAAAGATTAACGCAAAATTAGCGTTGACATAAAATACATTAATGGCGCCTTTTTTTTTGACTTACGCACGGGTTATTAAATACGTTATAAGATAAAACAATACTCTAGAGGTCGCTACAATCAATCTGCTCCCGGTTTACTGTCCGAAAGTATTGCTTATTTTTACGTTTCTATTATGAAAATTTACAATTATCAATTTCTTATAAAATTCACTGGTTACGGATAATTAACTATATAGATAGATTTATTTATGGCTAACGGACAAAGGTGAAGATAATTTTACTTATAGTCCACGGATAATGAAAGATACTTTCATCTATAACCGTCGAATAAAGATAATAGTTAAATTATCTTTAACTGTTAGTTTATCTAAATAAATGTTTGCCCAAACTCTGCCGTACATTAAAATGAAACAAATATAAACTACTTTTGCATATGCAAAATATAAACTGCGTTTATCAATGCCAAATATAAGAGAGTATACATAAGTTCCACTCCATTAAAATTTCTTGATTAAGTATTATCTACTTCCGTAGTATTATCTATTTTGCGCTAATAGTTCACTCGAGAACGTTTCTTACGATGTACAATTATCTCATGCACTGCTAGTATAAAATGTACCTTTGAATACTTCCCATTCACAATGCGAGTCAAGAAGTTCAAAACAATTTAAGACAATATAGTTATAAAAATACATACGGATGAGTTGTACCTTTGTACTAAAGCCAAAACAGATATATCAGTCTAACAACGATCTTGCTGTTAAATGCCTAGATGTATTTGAAAATGTAGAATGTGATCTTTTGATTCTTTTGAAATAAATTTGAAAATGTTGACAAAATTAAAACAAAAGTTTATGAAATAAATGCGAGGCAACTGCGATAAACATATTGTTCACGCAAAAAATACTATTTTTAAAAATAAAAATAGAAATAACTGTATATTACAACAAAAAAACAAAAATTACAAAAATAAACAAACATAATAAAAACACAACCTAAATCAATGTTCCTCTATTCCAACTAAAACTGGCTGAATGCAGTCAATGTATCTAGTAGTTCATTTATTTTTAAGCAGACAAGCTTACTTCCATTTCTTTTATGGCTAGTAATTATTAGCACACGTCAATAGAAAAAGGTACATTACATCTAGTGTTGCGTTCGTCGTGCACAATCATTTACGTTACGAGCGTTTACAATCTTCCACGTACTACTAAATTTATGTACTACGTAGATAAAACGTATATTGTACACTTCCAGTGAGTAAAACATAAATATCTTCATATTACAAAGAAAGTCTGACCTTTTTATTTCTAATGTTGTGAGTTATATACCAACGATATTGACGAAACATGTGCTTAGTGTTACCCATCACAAGTATAATGCAGTATATTTGCACATTAGTATTTCAATAAGCTTACATGTATGTAGGATTGTACATGTAGCAGCGTACGCCGAGTACGCGCTCAAGGCGTACAATGTACGTTTTATTTAGGGAGTACATACTTGTAGTAGTTCGTGAAAAATATACGTCTTCATGTATGCGACACTTCCAATCACCAATACCTGTGCGAAGTGTGACACTTATCACGTGGTTGTTATTTTCGCAACGAAGACCGATTTCTAATAATTGTTCATTGCACATATGAGGTAATGTACCTTTCTCTATGGTAATGTATGTATTCTGCATAGTACAAATATTTTTCAGAAGTTTTTCACCTGTCTATTGTAGCGTATGGACTTAGTGCATGTTCAGTTTTTGTATTTTAAATTTATTTATACAAAGTAATAGAATAAAATGCAAACGTCAAGCCGTTGCTAATTACGAAAAAATAAGGGCGATATAGTAATGTAGTAAAAATCGTCGTAGTACATGCATGTTTAAGTAGCCGTTCACATATTACCAACTTACAGTAATTTTTGAATAAATCCCTCTAAGTATATCTAATAAATAAACATAATCGTTTTTCACTTTCTCACATTGCTTCTTATTATTATAAGTACACATCATTTATTTATTGTAAACCATGTAAAGTAATTGCACAGTTACTGCTTTACTACAGATTTTAGATTAACTAATCACATTTTACGATCTTTCTACTGAATACTCTATTAATTACTACCATATATTCAGTATGATATGAAACTGAAAAACATTAAAAATCGGGAATCTCACTGCATATAATAGAGTAGTCATTTTTAGTCCTTACGAACAATATTTTCAGGCACCCATTTCAGTCCAAATGTTTACAAAATTTTCTTATACTTATGATTGACATAAATTTCAAGTTTCTTACAAATAGATTCTTTTTTCGTTTTCTTTAACGAATTACATATGAAAATGGATACCTTAATAAGATGATTAATAATTTTTCGACTAAAAAATGACCCAGTATTAATACAGTAAAATATAGCTAGCAAAATATATATGTATTTTTATGTATATAAGTATATAGATGTATTATATTTTACAATTTGTATATATCGTTACCTTAGTTGTTACCTTACATAAAAAAAATAAAAAGAAAAATTTACAATAATAATGTAGGGTGAGTTTTGCTAATCTCTTGCGTTAAGAATTCATTGCAGTCACTATATACATGCTTAACGTAACAATTAAGTATATTAAAAAAATAATTAAAGAAACAAATATTTATACAAAATATTGAAAACACTAACAACTTTTATAATAATCTAAAACATAAAAAACTAGCCAGTGATTGTCAGTAGATACATACGCAACTGATAGATAGATACATACATTTTTATATAACATAATTCGAATTTAATGAAGCGAGTATCGGTAAAAAAATAGTTGTTGAAATTAAGGTAAAATCACTGATATATATATTATATATATATATTTGTTAATAAGAATTTCAAAATAGCTACGCAACATACTTCTTTGCAAAAAAGAAAATATTTGTCATAGAAACATATATTTATACAGTTTTAGTGAATATATGATCGTCTTTTATTTTATGCAGGTTTTATTTTATTCAAAGTAATTTATTGCGGATGTAAGGCACAAGTACCGCGCTTAAACGTTATATTTCATCAATATCAGTAACATTGATGCTGAAAGTATCACAATTTATATATTAGTAGTGTAGATGAAAATCTGCGTTATATTTTTGGAAAAAAAATCAACTTGTATCTACTGACAACAAATGACTATATAATATATGTATACGGAACTTTTCAAATTTGATTATACGTATATTTATATAACAGCCAGATAATCTTGTTTTTTTTTTTGACATATAATATAGTAACATCATTTAAGGAATGAATGCACCTAGTACCTAGCGTAATTGTGACGTTTTCTTACCAATTATAGTAATAATTGGTTGGTAATTTAAATCATCATACATCATTTAAATTACATCTATTTTGAATATCGTAAATCAACCAACTATCATATTTTACCCTCTTATTGAAAATCATTTAAATATTGCACTAAACAACCAAAGTTCTTACATATAGAGAAAATTATTTATGTTATGTAGATGCATCTGTTAGCTTATAGCACGAAGTTGTCTGACAAGTGAGATGTCCCAGTTTGTCCTACTCCGTTTGTTATTTTTATGTGTGTTTGTTACATTCGGTGTACTTGATCAGCAAGTCCTTCGCTTTCTACGCATATTTAACATAATCTCATGCTTCATCTCTGCTTGCTGCTACAAACACGGTGACATTGTATTCCTGATAAAAAGTCGCAACTCTACATATTAGTCAAAATATAAAAAATATAACAGTGGGGACAGACAGAGTAGGTTTTTGATCTCGTCCGTTTTTGGAATTGTAGTAACATGACTATTACAGCCTATAAGTGAATTGTATTGACTAGCATGCATTCATTTTTTTTTAAATCGACACCAATTACTTACATTTAAAATACAGATAAAACCATGGTACAAATAATACGGTATGCTTACGCGCATATCAAAATTACGTCAGATAGGACCATAAATGGCGGCACATATATAATTATTATATCAAAATCGATTTCAACCGTGAGGGTTTTTTTAATGCGAAAGGTAAGTTTAGAAAATCCGGACGGGGTTACGGAACATATTTTAAACGCATTAAGGTGTTTTCACGGTTCAATTTTGTAGAAAAACCACGAAAACACTTTGTAAACACATACGAAAATCGCTACAATCGTAGAAATAAACACGAGGGCTACTAGATGGCGACAAGATAGATAAAGTAAATTTCAACTTAAAACGGGCTTTTTTAAAGCAATGTTGCATTGGAATTACATTAATTGGTAGTTGTGAATAGTTTGGATTTTAACATTTTGCTATTTACCATACATGTATCTTATTGTTTTCGATACGCTCCTTAATTACGTCATCTGACCGGACTTGACGAATTTGAGATTCAAAACGAGCATACCGTATTATTTATACCGTGGATAAAACGTCAAAGATGAGAAATATTTTTTACGAGGCTATTGATAGACGTTAGATGGCGCCAGGTTTTAATGCGCGTTACACCTAATAATAAAAACATATACCATAAAAGCTCGCCATAGTCGGTAATAAGCCTCACTTTCCATTGCTATGTATGCTCTCGTTCCACACAAGCGGAAATACTAACATTTCGTCCCTATCTAAAGATGTAAGCCGGCCAAATCGGCTTGTAGAACGGTATAGTGTAATTTCAAATTTTGGGCGACCCACTAAACAAAATGCAAATTTACCGGAATTATTTATAATAATTTTAACATAAAGAATACAAAATTGTAGGAAGCTTTATAAGGCCATATTCAAGTTACCAAAAATAATTTTAAGAATAAATTGGTTTGAATTTTGTTCAGGGGGGAGTTATTTTGCTTGTTTGTAGTATAATATATTGTTGTTTACAACTTGTAAGAAAATCATTTAGAAGTAAGTTATTTATAAGTACAGTGAGTTGTGGATAGAAACTCCAGGGTCAATAAATTGATTTAAAAACGAAATGTGAAGCTATTCTTGATTCTTGAAATATATTCTTTTTATACTGTGTACTAAAATTGTCTTCTATTATTGTCATTGCTTATTAAAAAATACAAAATACTGATATTTTCAATGTTGATGATTAGAAGATAAGAGATAGATACCTTATTTTATCGATGTTATGAGAATATTAATAGAAAATACGTTTACATTTATAATACCGATATTTTTGTTGTGGCGTTTCCTATCACTATTTGGTAAGCTATCGGCAAGTAGTTAACGCTGAGGTCGGTTCAGGCGCTAATTTTCATTGAAATCACTAGATATATCCAGTGACTTTAGTTTTCATAGCGATTACCTCTATGTCACCTATTGGAACATCACTTGTATTCTGCACGTATTTAACAAAATATTCTGACCTTAGTAGCCCATTCAATAGCGTCAAGATTTTAAAATAGGACGAAAAATTGAATTCATAAATACAGGTTAATATCATTATTGTTATATCTCTATACTGTGACCCCAGTGATCCCAACCAAATTAATAGTACATACTCAAAATAATGTCACTTCTTATCGATACGTGCATTCGTTTCTTAAATAATAAACCTATGTCCTTACTTTTATTTGTAGAAGAAAAAATATTTAAGAAAAATGTAATGGAGAAATTGGAAATTAATTACTAGACAGTATTGCCTCTTTAGGACAATATTGTTTCATGTTTTACATGTATGCAAGAAAGTCACAATATCTCTGGCAAGACTAGAAGTATTTACAAACATAATTTAAGGTTTTAAATTAAAAATATATATATAGTAAGACGTAGATGTAATAAAATTACTTATTCTCCTGTAAATAAACCCTCTGTTTTAAAATCTTAGTTATAAATTTATTTTTAAAATAAAATTGTACAAGTATTATACAAATAATTTTTTACGTAACATAATATATTCAATGTCACAAATGTATACTTATTAAATGTTTATTAGAGCTGTACAACATATTTACATTGTAAAAAGAATAAAAAATAATTTCATCTTACAAGTAATAGTAATTATATTTACTTCTTTGTGGTATACAGATTGTGTGAAAAAATTAGTATAGTAATTCTGAAACTACTCTAGTCTATTAATAATTGAATTCCTTCTTTCTTGGTGTATTATATATGTAAAACAAAGATGGCACGGAACAAATGTATTCATATTAAAGTCATATGTGTCATTGGGAAACAATGAAAGTTCAAAATAAAAAAAAAAACATGGAAATAACAATCGCTTATTCGTGTGTAAAATCTATGTATATAACACTAAATTCATGTAATTCATAACATCAAACAATTTTTTTAAGAAGGAAAAAAACGCAAAACACAATTAACCACAGTTATAAGTAGCACCTTTCAATCACTATCAATGTACGAAATACGAAATGTTATTCGCAACTGTGTAGGTAATTTTACTTTTTTTTTGCTAACCTTGACATTAGCTTTTGTGGAGCTAATTATTTATTGCTTTTCGTAATATTCATATAGTGTTCATTATTGCCCAGTCTGTGTCTCTCTACAATAGATGCGTTTCTTCCGTTTATTTTTATCAGTCCGCACTCGAAAACGGAATGTTCGGCTCTATTTTTAAAGTTGTGGTTGTGGGGTCATAGTAACCGGCAAGATAATAGATGTCGTTGTTATCGTATATGGTGGCGTAACGTTGAGGGTCATTACCTAGTTTTTCCGTGTATTCGTGCAGAGGCAACACCTCACATTTGTGAGAGATTGTCTGTACGTCGTTTTCGTCCACGTGGGGTGATTCAAATAAGGCCCCCTGCAAATAGAGTCCAAAAATTTTAGAATAATATTTAATCTTTGACATTTTTCTACAAGTATTATTATTACAAATATACAGGCTGTTTCACTGGGTGGAAATCTCTCTATAACTCGTAAACGATAAGATTGTAATAACGATTTTTTTTTTAATAAATCGATTCTGAATTTTGTATAACGTAAAATAATCGGCATTTGTACAGGGTGTTTCGTATCTCGGTAGAATTTTCAATTTGTTTTTCTTTTTAATACAATAGCCCGATTATTATTGCATTTTCAAAAAAATATCAGTAAATTTTAAACACACAAGATGTAACATAGGTATATCATATATACAGATCAAACAGTCGACCTATGGTCAGGTTATCGTATGCCGGACCCAATCGACAAGTGAGAAGTAGGAATGCATTGGTAATACCACGTGATACAGCACTTCACTCGACAGCATGCTGTTGCATTTTGTTAGAGAAATAAACTGATTAATGCTATCTCCTTGCCGAATAGTTCCGACCTGCGATGCTCTGACTATAGGTCGACTGTTTGATCTGTATATATACAGGTGAGTTTTTTATATGGCAGAGTTCATTTATTAAATAACTGTTAGCTGAATTAAAATTTTGATAATTGGAATATATATTATTGCAACAGCTTCATAATTTGAAAATATTTTTAAGTACACCGAGTGATCCGTAAGCTTGTAAGGAGTAATAAGATATATTTTTTAAATGGAACATCCTTATATAAGTAGCTTATTATGTTCAATATTAAATTCTGAACATCTTTTGTTATAAATATTTTTTTCGAAAACGGCTTAGTTTTCCAATTATTCTCAATTCTCTTTAAAAAATGGCAGAATCGAATCTGCGGATTTGTCTGATCTCTTTCCAAAGGGTATAAGGTTGAACAATCAGCTTCTGTTGTGTTACAGCACAAAGTTCTCTGCATCTTAAAACCACCATATTAGAATTTATATTTTTATACTGTGTGATCGTAAACCAAGGTTGTAATGGGAAAATTTTTAGTTGATGAAAACTTGTTTGTTTTAAATAGAACACCCTGTATTTTTTCGTGGAATCTTAGAGCGCCAAATGAGCTTTAAAAGTTTTATTAATGCTATATCCATCATTTATAGTTTATGAGATAATTAATGTTTCATGAAAAATAACAAAATACACAAATTAAACTAAGTAACAGAATAGCAAAACCAAATAACTTGACAGAAATAGCGAAAAAGAGCGAAAAATGTAAGAATAATTATAAGAAGCACATTTACTAATTGTTTGACACTTATGCAAATTGTTTTCTTTTTTCACAGTTACTATGACTATACAACGTAGCTGCCAAAAAGAAACAATTTGAGTAATTTTATGTTATTTTTCATAAAACATTAATTATCTCCTAAACTATAAATGATGGGTATAGCATATGCTTAATAAAACTTTTAAAGCTCATTAGGCGCTGGAAGATTCCACAAAAAAATACAGGCCGTTCCATTTAAAATAAACAAGTTTTCAGCAATTCAATTTTCCCACTGCAACCTTGGTTTACGAACACAGAGTATAAAAATTATAAAATCTACTGAACAAAAGCTGATTGCCCAACATTACTCCGTTTGGAAAGAGATCAGACAAATTCGTAGATGCAAATCCGCATTTTTTTAAAGAGAATTGAGGATAATTCGAAAACTCAGCAGTTTTCAAAAATTATTTATGCCAAAGATATTCAGGATTTAATATAGAACACAATAAGCTACTTAGAGCCGTTTTACACGTACTGTAAAACGGCGTAAAACGTGTAAAACGGCTCTTATATACATATAGGGTTTTTTAAAAAATTATCTTATTACTCCTTACAAGCTTATGGATCACTCGATGCACTTAAAAATATTTTCAAATTATGAAGCTGTTACAACAATATATATTTCAATTATTAAAATTTTAATTCAGCTAACAGTTATTTAATAAATGAAGTTTGCCATATAAAAAACTCACTCTGTACATATCTATCATTTACCAGAAATTATGCCACTTACATTGTTTGAAAAAGGCACGTGCAATTCAGTTACCACTTACATGGAAAGACACCTAAGTCGATCTCTCCGATTTTGATAAAATTTGGTAGGAATGTAGAACACTTAAAAGTTTTTGACACGTATTTGTTTAGCGTCCCATATTTGCTTCTAGGGGGTGTAATGAGCGCACAAAGTTTCCTCCAAAAACACTTTTTTTGCAACATTTCAGAAACAAGATATTCGAGATGGGGTACAGATCAAATCGTGCCTCGTTGGCAGCTGTACATTTTAGGTTGGAAAAGAGCAGTGGCGCACCCACGGGCTGGTTAGGGGATTGAAAAATACAATTTTTGTCTCACTCCTGCTCTTGTATATTATAACTTCAATTTTTTTTTTTAGTCTTTAAACCACATGAAAAAAATAAAGATTACGTGTCTTTGGATTATTTTCTAAATGCTCTTGTCGGCCATCTAACTGGATTTCATTTTCCTCTCCATCTATCAGAACAATGCTCATTTAAATTATTAATTGCACTAAGCGCAAAGTAGTTCCAACATGATGAAATACAGGCTTTACTTCATCATATTGGAACTACATTAGCCCTTTTACTCTAAGAAATAAGTCATCCAAAAAGTCGCAAGTTTCATTCTGAAGAAAGCGTAAAATGCTCCTGTGAGATACTCATTAAAATGTGGGCCTAAAAGTGTGTTGCCAATAAGACCTCCTTCAATCGATCCTCTTGATAAGCCCGATCCTCTTCGCTCTATTTCTAATATTTATTGATTAAGGATGAACTTTCGACCACCTTGGTCTAACTAGTACTTGAAGGAATTGATAATAATAGAGATGGAAGTTTATTACCTATTTATTTTTATTTAAAATGCGTTATACAGATGTTATATAATTAAATTGCTGTCGTGCCTACAATCGCTCACTGTCTCCTACTATTTTTTTAAATATTTTACTTTTCTATTTTTTCAAATTTCCCCTTTAGTCTTTTAAAAGAAAGCATATTAGTTACGCTTCATTTTCGTTTTTAAAATTATACCTAGAACCAGAACAATGAAAAATTCAATGATGCCAAAATAAAAAAAAGTAAAAGAGGCAGTTATAGGGACATCCTTAATAAAAATAAAAACATTTGTCAATAGGAACTGAATGATATAGAAATATGCAGTGAGTTCTATTTGAAAAAAAAAATAAGGTTGTCTGAGTTTTCACTTTGGTGACGAACACCGAGTATATTAAGCTTGAGATATGAATACATTTGAAAGTGTAAGTATTTCTGTACCAACATATTTCAAAATTTGGTTCACACAATGTAAGTGTTGTTAGGTACATATTATTTGTTCAAAATTTATTGATATTTTTCAAAATGGAATAGTAATGAAGGTATTGTAGGTATTTAAGAAAACAAACTTGAAGGCTGTATCGAGGTTATGAAATACCTAGTGAAAATGCCGATAATTTTAGATTATAGAAAAATCATAATCCTGCAAGAATTCATAAAAACTTTGTAAACGTATTGTTTACGAGTTGTAGAGGAATTCCTTCCCAGTGAAATACCCTGTATGATATTCCTTTAGTTTCGTTGCATTAAATACAGCTCTGCATAATATCCACATTAACTTACATTCAATCAATTCAACATCGCTTAAGTTTTTAATTGTTTGAACAGATTCTCATGAATTGTTAGACATTTTCTAAGTGGAAGTTTAATATCTACGGTAGGGATATTAGCTTTGAGAGAAGATAGTAAGTGGCGAAAATCATGTTGTTAACGATGAAATATCGGAGATCACATTAATTGGCTATTTACTTACAAAAATATATAAATAAATGCGCCCAGCTCAAACGAATGCGTAGAACAAATCTACTTAAAAATGGCCGAGGAAATTTATTTGAACTTACACAAACGACCATAGACATACTATTCTCAAATAAGCGTTTTTGGGCTTTTAATTTGAATGAATGAGCGCATAGAACAAGATGTATGTGAGAAAGAAAGATATTTTACAAATTAAAAAAAAAGATGCAGGTAATACATAAAAATCTGACTTACAGATCAAAATTATTAATAACAACGACGTTAAATCGTGTCCCTAGAGGATGAAATCCGATTGAAATCCACCAAACAATTATTGCAATGAAAAACGTCAGCTATAACCGAATAGAGCGTACGGCGTCTTGTAAAAGTAAAACATCAGTTTTCTTTATTGCTTAATTTACTGTTGTGAGTTTATAAACGGAGGTTATTATTATTGTTGCCATATTCTTTAATTCTCAAATTAAAGGTCGACTAATATCAAGTGAAAAAGTGTTAAATTTGTATATCTATACATAATAGTGAATAGCTTCTATTGAATAAAAGGTAAATTTGTGATTGTCTATTCTTACACTTGCGAATGTCACCATCCACGTTCGAGATAAGTACATAGATTTATCAAGCTGTGTTTATGTCGCAGATGAAGTAAACGATACGAGTTGGGACGGATCTTAGCAATATAAACTTTATTTATTATATATATAAAAGTTGCAATGTTACATACTTCCGCAGTGCATAATGTTCTATTTTTCTTTCATTGTCGCTCTATCGTTTATCACAGCTCCCACATGAATGCAATATTATTTCGAATAGTACGAATAATTTGTGATATATGACAAACGACAAACGTTTATTCACTTTACAACACATTGTTTCAAATGTGTTTAAAAAGCAAAACTTACTACACTAAGGATATTATGAAATCGAGACTGGCTTGTTAGTGATGCGGGAACTCATTAAAATAAAGTCACTTTGCTAAGGGTGGTCAAAGATAAAAAATGAAAACGCCAGAGACTTGACAAGAACAAAAGAGATTTATTGAAAGATTTTTATTAACCTTTTTGGTATTATCATTTGGTTGCAGTGTTGAGCTTTTACAGTAACTTTCTACCAATAAATATTGTTTGAAATAGTTTTTTCTTTTTAATTTAGGTCCCCGAAAGAATTGAGAGCACAAAGGAGAAGACTGGCGGATTACTAAATCTTGGCAGGACAGTGAATAACAGAGACTGAAACCATATACTGTGTAAACTCGAGTATGTGAACGTAAGAATGTATAGACCAAGTATGGGCAACCTTTGACATGTTGTGGGCCAAACTTTAGTGTGCAAATACGTTCGCGGGCCGCGTTTAAAAGTAGTGTTCATAATTTTTAGCGATAGATATCAGACTTGAAATAATACGACAATGTTATTATAATGCAATTTATTAAAATAAAATTTGGAGTGAGTATGAGTAAATAGTGTAATATTTTTTTTTAATTGGGTTTGTCAAAATGTCTCGCGGGCCGGATCAAATCTTACAGCGGGCCGAATCCGGCCCGCGGGCCGGTTGTTTCCCACATACGGTATAGACTAACTGGCCAAGATCTAGCACACCGCAGGTAGGGACTACGATTTTGGAGTAGCTAGTTACCGTATTTTTCAGACTATAATAATATACGCACCGGACGATAACACGCACCTCAAATTTAGAGACGATTTTTGAAAAAATATATGTTACCTTCGGACCATAAGACGCACCCAAAATTTGAATCTAATTTTTCTATGTAAAAAAGCGCGTCTTATAGTCCGAAAAATACGAAAGGCTTTCTCCGCCAATGTCTCTCATGTGTTGTCAAAAAATAATTTGATTATTTAAAAAATTTCGACTCTACCTTCTCTTCTGATATGGGTGCTTCGAAAAAAAGGAAAAGAATAACGGTTTCTTAAACGCATTAAAGAAACTGTTGTCGATGTTTCCTATTATGGCATAATGCGAATGTATTGAGTTGATTTTAAATAGAACAGGACATAGATTATTGAAATAATTCTGAGAAACTCGTTATTTTCTAACTGCATTCACTAGGTTTTATTTATTCTTTTTTTAATGTGAAATTTCATTTAGGTACATATTCTTTTTCTATAGTCTCTCTACCCCCAAGTAGCCGACTCACATTCAAAAGGGTAAAAATGAGTATTGAGTATTTGAGTGATCTGCCTTATTTCTTATTTGATCATAACTACATATCTCTATTCGCAACTGAGAGTTTCTTTAACCATAACCATGTAGGTACAAATATAATATAATATAATATTGGGAAACTTTGATAGAATTATGGCATGTTTCGGCATATCGCCGAACCTCTTCATTAGAAGTGGCTCTTACTACTACTACGCTATTGCCAAACCACAAGTGACAAAGTCCGTCAATGAACCGAAGAGTGATGGCAAAAGTTACTAGAACAAACATAGGATAACTTGCCAAAATTAGAATGATATCCGAGTTTACTTCCCTTGTACCATAATGATGAGCTTTGCAAAGACAATGTTTCTATCAGAAACTTTCAATAGAAATCTATTCAATAAGGTTTAATTAATAACTAAGTATGTGAATAATTTTGTTTACCGATTTCTTTTGGCTAAAATAAGTACACCCACTGGAAATAGACATTATACAGGGTCCGGCAATTAACGTTTCCCAATTTCAAACTTCTATAACTGCTTTATTGTGCAATTAAATTACAAAACTGAAGATGTTATAGTTTTGGAATTATTGTACAAAGCTTATTTTTTGAAAATAATGTCTTTGAGATGTCCTCCATTAGCGTCAACGCACTGCTGCAATCTTCGTTGCACACTGGCCATTTCTCGCTGCAACATGTCTGGCGTAACATTAGCGATTTCTTTTCTAATTGCATTTTTGAGACTGTTGATATCACGAAGGATACGACCATACACTCTAGCCTTCAGGTGCCCAATAAAAAGAAATCTGGGGCAGCAAGATCGGGGGAGTTAGAGGGCCACTGAATGTCTCCGAATCTGGAGATAAGTCGTCCGGGAAAAGCTGGACGTAGTGCATTCATTGAAAGTTGGGCCGTATGTGCCGCGGTTCGGTGCTGTTGAAACCACAAATGTTCGTTGCAGTTACGACGAGCCAACTCAGGGAAGAAAAAGGTTGTTATCATGTGTTGATAACGTTCGGAGATTGCGGTCGCTGCACGACCATTGTCCTCTTCGAAAAAGTAGGGTCCAATAATGCCTGGCGCTGCAAAGGCGCACCATACGACAACCTTAGGAGAGTGTAGTGGCTGTTCATGGATTTCTCGGGGGTTTTCACGGGCCCAATATCTGTAGTTCTGTTTATTTACACAGCCGTTTAGACTGAAATTCGCTTCGTCGCTCATTATGAGACAAATATCAAAGTCGTGTTGCTCGCCAAACAACTACAGTATTTGTTGACAACACTGTACGCGCATGACTTTGTGTCTTGCTGTTAATTCATGTGTAACCTGCAGTTTGTAGGGATGGAAGCGCAAATCAACATGCAGAATCCTTCGCACACTTTCTCTCCGACAAATTCATAACTCGGGAATGCCGTACCACTGAACGACGTGGACTCCTCATCAAAGCCTCTCTCACACGTTCAACATTTTCTGGTGTACGCACTGTTTTTTGACGAACACGAGGTTTATTCTGAACTGAACCGAGTTCACGCCATTGCTGCACACCACCGAGTGATAATTTTCCGTGACGGAACTACCACGTTGTCGATGATAGCCATATATTCTACGAAATTCGCGCTGGACAACAACAATTGACCTATTTATTAAATACTGTTCTACGCAGAAAATGCGTTACTGCACCGGCCAGCGATCCATGGCTAACTGAATCCAAGGCTACGCTGCACCGAATGCCTGTGCCTGCGCAAACCTGCCCTGCCAACAATGCGAACAGAATCGCCAACCTAAAATGGAAACGTTAATTGCCGGACCCTGTATACTAATGGTATATTATACCGAGTTAATAAATATGCCCGTTTTAGATTAAATCGTTTACTTGATAAATAATCTGAACAGCGTTTGGGTTTGTGAATATACAACCGCTCTTTCTGTTTGTTAGAACAGGAAAAGAGTATACGTTATTCTACTGTTATTCTTATCGTTTTGACGATCCAATATCTGCGCAGAGTGCGACTGCAATTGCAACAGACTGTGGTTATCATATTTCATCACACGTATCATTAATTTTAGAAACGCATTTAAAATGGAACTCCTATTAACATCCTGAAGATAACTGCTGATTTAGTGGCTTACCGTCGTTCTACAATTATTGTATTCTTATATGGATACACATTTTAGTTAGAGATCGACAATTTAGCTGTTATCCTGAGATTTGCATTTTCATTTCTAATTCGTTTAATAAAATATTTAATCTACAATGGACTTATTTCATTCACACTGTATTAAGTCTCAGTAAATGCATGTATATCTACATTCATTTTAGGGAAAACAATTCTAAAAAAAAAATATTGGAATAGCTATTCATTTAACTTTGTGGAATAGATTTATTCGAAAATGCCGTCACTACTTCCTACTATTGGGTTGAGGAAATTTCAGAGCTAGTACAGGAGTCGCTCTTATAGATTTAATTAAGACAGCGAAATTAGGGTGTCTTCTATAATGGAAAGGGTCGCAACAGATTTGAAAAGATAGTGATGAAAAAAGGCCTATATTTCCGTATCAATTTTAAGTGCTTTAGGAGTGTCAAAAATAGAGAAGATAGTTTTTATATTCGATAAAATAATGACACTTTCATTTCAATTAACAATAAGGCATATTGAGATTCATTACGTCTTTGAATTGATGTATGAGATATATAGTAGACAAAGTAGCACAAAACCGTTGTTCGATTCAATCAATCCTTTAATTGTAAAAACACAGACCGAACACATGCGTTTTTACAATTATTAAAGGATTGATTGAATTTAACAGCAGTTTAGTGCTACTTAACCTACTGTACATAAAGCATATGTTTACGACTGAAATGCGAAATTGATGTGAATTTTAAGAAGATTTAGTATGCTTTGAGTAGTATAAAACAATATCCTGCTTCCTAAAACATTAAACAAGAAATTGTTCAATTGTCAGGAATGTTTTAATTTAGCTGAGGTTAGATAAATGCTTACAGGATACTGAAGGTCTAGAGGACAACCAATGGTTTCTTCCGGGTGGTAAAACCACTTGACTTTAACGACCATAGTACCACATGCTTCCCACATGGCTTCGATTTTTCCTATATAGGGTCTATCTGGTCTCCCAGTGGAAAGGAAAACAGCTGAGTCACCAACCTGTAACACACATAAAATAGTTTTTTATATATTTTAAAATTCGGTAGGTGTCATTTGTTTTAGATTTTTTTGATCAAAAAAAAATATTCAGTAATTCTTATTAAACAAAAATACGTCAATGTAACAGTCGGTTGAAGTGGATTGGTGCTAATCCGTTTGGGCAACCCAACTCAGTCTTAAGTCTATGTCACAGTGATTTTTTTACGATGATTTTTCGTCAATAATAGTAACAGTAATAAAAATATCGGTAAGTGTGTTTTCTTAAACTAAATGTGCAACAAGTAACTGTGAGATGAGAGAAAATGGGCGCTTCACCGCATTACGGCGATAAAATGAGTCTACTATTGCATTGACTGCAGAAAATGCTGTGTTTACACTTGACGAGCCCCAAACAAAAATATTTTACTGTTGCAACCTTTTTCTTTTCACCTGTCGCTCGAACGTTATTTACCTGTATTGTTTCTTTTCCCCGTTGTATTGCTTTATAAAATTGTTTCCTAGTACGTCCTTTAGCTTTGGGGCGCCTGTAGCCTTTCCCAGACCAGCCCCACAATTGCCGCGCCGGTAAGAAAGCACTCATCTTACTCCTGCTTTCGCATGACTCCTGTCTATCACGGATCTTCTTAGTCTTCTACAAGAAAAATATATTATAACTCTTAATCCTAATAAAAATGTAGTAAGTTCACAATAATATGCATTTTATACACGACATTTTAAGTACATATTTAATTAAGCCGCTCAAGTCGATTACAGACGGAAATATGTCGTTCGTGATCTTGTTTTCACATAACTTGTATTTTATTTATTTCATTATTTTAATATTTTGGCGCACTATCTGTTAATTTTGTTTTATTAAAGCTACCAATTTGAATGGATGAGCAAAGATTCAATGTTTTCAGTGTTGATTAAAATGTAATTAAGCAAGAACGAATGAATCGTTTTTGAGATAATTAAAAATTTAAATATATATTTTTAATATTTTGAAAGATAATATAAATGTACACTGCCCGACTTATTTAATGTCGTCGTCTATAGCGCAGTGACTATCAAAACCAGCGGCGCAGGTTGAGGGCACCCCGCAGAAGTTTATCTGGGATCCCTAGCCTACTGTTATGTTTGTAAAATATTGCTACAAATAATATTTGAGGACCCTTTGGATGGCGGGGTTGTATTTCACGCCACTGATCAACACTGCTCATTATTTGAACAGGCGCGTGTTCGGCTGCCATCGGCCTACACAGGTAGGAGGTATATTAGGATATCTACGTGAAAAAAAAAACACTTGGCCAATATAAAAATCAAATAGGAAAATACGAAAATTTACTGTGAACGACATTATTTTTTTCGGGCAGTATGCATAATGGGTAAATACTAGTGCTGTTGATATTCGATAAAATTGTAATCTGGATCTACTATCCGTTTTTTGGATACGAATCTACTATTCGGTTCTTGGGTTCGGATCTGGAAAAGATACAAATTATCGACTCAATATTACGAACAATACATATGTTAATATGTATTGTAATGCTACGAGGTAGCACACAGCCCAGATAAAAAAATAATTTTTAAATATAATGCTTTCATTAAATTAAATAATTAATCTAGTGGTGGGCACTATCGATAGTTCACTATCGATTAGTTAAATATGGATAACTATCGATAGTTGAATACCGATAGTCGACTACCGATAACTAGTGGTGGGCACTATCGGTATTTTCAACTATCGATAACTATCGATAGTCGCCATCGATAGTGCCCACTACTTCACTCAACTAAAATGTCCTCAGAAATACATTTTGTTTTGTTTCTTGTTATTTATTAGTTGTGTGTTTTTTTTTTATTCCAGACTAATAAAAACTCTGATACTAGTATTTCATCGTTTCATCAATACCAGCTACTATAGATCTTACAAATGAAAGAATTAGTTGTACTCAATGAATAGTTGATGATTGATAACACAAGCTTTTCTAACTAACAAGACAATACATAAATAAACCTTTAAATAACTCAGAAAGGGAAAATAAATAGCACATTACAATGATACTAGTCGTATTTACATTGAATTTGAGCATCTCTCTGCGTTGCAAACTATATATAAATATAATACTGGTGAACATTATCGATATTTTCAACTATCAACAGTTATCGATAGCCACTACCGATAGTGGCCACCACTACCGATAACTATTGATAGTGCATTATCGATAATCATGGATATTCGAGTGCTCACCACGAATATATTTATATTTAGTTTACAACGCAGAAGGATGCCCAAATTCAATGGAAACACTACAAGCGTCGTCTTAATGTGCTATTTTTTTTTTATAAACAAGGTAAAGGTTTGTGCTAATTAAACACGTTTGGGTTATCAGTCATCCGCTATTCACTGAGTGGAACTAATTCTTTCTTTTGTAATAATTTATAGTAGCTGGTATTGATGACGTCATGAAACGAAATGCTAGTGTTAAGAGAATTATCATTAGCATGTAATAAAAAAAAACACACAAATAATAAATAACAAGAAACAAAATACAATGTAATTCTGAGGACATGTTATTTCAGTAGAGTGGTGGGTACTATCGATGGTATTATCGATAGTTAAAAATATCGACAGTGTCCACCACTAGTAAAATCTAATTTTAAACATCCCAGTGACATCTATATTCATTAGCAATAATCAAATAGCAATCATAGGTGTACCCTTCAGATGGCATGCGGGTGGAAAATTTCGGATTATTTCTGATATCATTGCAATTGTTAAATAGTTTACACCAAGCCTCCTAATAGCATATTGTTCGCTACGAGTAACTATTTCAACTAGGTTGATTAAAACTTCTTTCACGAATTCTTCAAATGTCCTACAATATGTGCACATTTCTCTTTGACAAATAATTTTAAACTTGCAAATAAACATAGTTTTTCGGTTGTATCCACAACATTCGTATATTTTCCAGGTCCTATTTATTAGTGATGGGCACTGTGCTAGAGCTTTTTGGCTGCTTCAACATTCAATTATATTTTATGAGAATAAACTGATTTAATACCTACCTCATACTACATATTTTTTTTTAGTTACTGAAAAGACAATTATTTTACTTATCAACTAATAACGTATATTACGGGTTTGAAATACCTTAATTAATAATGAAATAAATGATAAGAAAATAGTAAATAATGATAAAATTTCAGAATATGTCATACGTTGAATCAATCGTTAAACAGTAATTGGTTTGTGGTATATCTGGTTGCCTACTCGCCAGTTACCAATGCATTGACAATTTGTTTTTTAACTCATAGGGAAATTGTATGTGTAATAGAAAGAAAAAAAAACGGTATATATAGGTATAATAAATATATAAATATAGGTCCTCAATTTAAAGAAACATCAAATTTCAAATTATCTCAAAAATTGAGTCGTGCACTATCCATACACTGAGCAATTGCGATCTACCAACATGTAATCGTCGTAAGTGTATGAGTGAGTAATGAATCTAATACATGCTGTTGCAATACAATCACTTGTCATTCTTCATTAATCTAATAATGTTACAGTACTTACTTTCTTCCTATCTTCCAAAATATCATCCATTGTTACTTCATCTTCTGGATTCGTTATAATCTGGTACTCCGAAGATTCGCTGTTATTAGCTTCATAGGAATCCTGCTGTTCGTCTTCGACGTCTTCGTTGTTGTCCGTATCCTCGACTTCACGTACTTCATTTAGGAACTTCGATTACCGTCTGTTCCTCCGCTTCTTTGCTGTGATGATGTTTTTTATGTTTCCTATGTCTCTTGTGGTGCTTCTTGTGTTTACAATTGGCGTCGTTGCATTTATGCTTCTTCTTCTTTTTCTTGTCTTCGTATAGAAGTTTCTGCTTCAGCTTATCTCGCTTACGTTTCTTCAACCGTTTCCGCTCCCTGTGCGATTCCGAATCAGTTTTATTCAGATCCTTGTTTTCTTTCTCATCAGGTTCCGGCACTTCTTGAATTGTTGGTAAAGCAGCCGGCGTAATATTTGACGTAACCGGATTTTGGTTTGGACGCTGCTGTTTATCTTCTGCAGTTGATGTTCTGCGACGCCTCTTGCTCAAACTCAGTAAAGGATTTGGATCGTATTCTGCATTAACATACATGAAAGAGAATTGAATAAAATACAAACACCTAAGATGTGCTAAATAAGAAATACCAATTATGGGATAATCCGGTGGAAGCAATCTAATATCTTCCAAAGCTATCCTTCCGCTGTCTCCGTCATCAAATTCTACGGATACGAACTTGGCATCTAATGCTGGATCAGGCGTACCAGGTTCAGCAACACTCCCCGGGTAAAGACACCTGTATTGTTGGCTCCAGTATGCACATATTCTGCTTCCAACTAACAACTCTTCGGTATTGGCTGGTGCAACTTCGACAATCTAATAATAACAAGCCGGTGAAAATGTAATTCGTTTACATATTTAATAAGCGATTTATTAGCTTTGATTTAAAGTTTAATAAATAATAATTCTTATAAAAGTTTGGTTGAGGTATACATTTCATCTACGTTCGCATTGTTGCATTACTGCTTTAATTTAAAAATGTCATTCTTGGAACTCCACCATCAAATTGTTTTAATCATTCATAATTGGTTGACCTTTTAGAGATCGTTTCGAATGAAAGAAATTTCACGTTTCAGTCATCTATACTTGAGTTCGTCCCGGCCAGCCCTACGTAAACTCAATCAACCAACGAGATACACAAAAGAAACGAACCGGTCTAGGCTCCCTTCCTTATCTTCGGAGAGCATCTTATGTTCTTATTAAAATTTAAACTTTACCAATTACCCTTTATGTAGCGCATTCTTTTATAAAGATGACTTGCATTTTCGCAATTACAAACCTTACCACGACTACAAACTAAGTGACGGCGGCGCGGCGTTATGTCTATACGTTTAAAACAGATACGATATTCTTGCTTATAGTATAGTGTTTTATTAAAAAATATTTTCAGTATTTCCACGTATGAAAATTGACAAAAAGCAACTTACCGCATCTCTTAATATTTCTTCTCTGGACATGATGTGGGGCCTATTACCCCTTTCGCCATCCAAAGTTATGGAGTATACGTCTGGTGGTTCTACCGCGTTCAAATGTCCTGCGTAAAATAGTCCTCCCATGGCAGTCAGTACTCTCAATTTATCAATTTCCAGATGTTGTGCCGTTAAGTACATCTTTGATCCTTAATATCGTCTTCAACTTCAGCCTCTATCTTTTGTTCCTCATTTTGAGCAATTTGTTCTATTTGCTCGAATCTTCTTCTTTCTCTTTCCTCCTCTTCTTCTTCTGGAATTTCCTTAGACCACTCTTGGTGCACTTGATCTTCCTCTTCGGCGAACCTTTTCACCATTGGTTCCGCTTTCAATTTAGGTCGAATTTTGGGTTTTTCTTCCTTCCTGCTATGTTTCTTTTTATTGTGGTTGCCGTCAGTTTTACTCTTATGCGTTCGATGCTTAGGAACTTCTTTAACTTCCTCTATAAATCTTGGAGGACTGTTCGAGTATAACTGACCATTTTTATTTTGCATTAACTTCTCTTTTGCTGCTAGTAAATAGCCAACAATATTACCTTTCTTGGGTTTCTTCGCCACTATCGTTTCTGTACCTGTACGTAATCCAGAAGATGTCAACAGTTTCTTAGGTCGTCCTACTTTTCGTTTTTTGGATGAAGAAACTTTTTCGGGTGTACTATCGCTTAAGTCTACACTAGGGGTATAACACCGCTTTACAGGCGGATCATCAATAAATTCGACTTTATTATGTATGTCCGTATCGTTACTCAATTCCGTTGTTATCGTCTTTACATCTTCAGTTCCATACGCACACAGCGTTGGGGGTTTTAGTAGTTCTTGATTGTTTTTATTAGGCTTCAAAGGAACGTCCATTTTGTCCAATAAAGGAGGAGGTGGACTCCCTCTCTCTTTGTCATTGTAAGTTGATTTTTTACGAGATCTATTCTTTTTAGGATAATCTTTATGATCAGCGTGTTTCTTAATCTTTAATTTATTAAGCTCCTTTTGTTTTTCACGGTACTTCCTTTGTAAATCAGCGAGTTTCTTACGCATATTTAGCTCATTTGGATTCATACACGGCCAGTCGCCTTTGCAGCACAAAGGTTGAGATTTGCTCGCGATAAACCTTTTTACCTCCTCTTCTGATTCTCTGGTCTTGTACGTTCTATAATAATCTTCTGTTCTACAAGAACATTGGATCTTATTATTTTCGCGGGAAGAATGTATGACATCCTCAACTTCATTACTACATTCGAAAATATCGTAACCGTTGTTGAATTTCCTGTACTTGTCATTGTAGTTGGAATGCTTCGTTTTATGGTTCTCTTCCAGGTTATATTTACATTTCTTATGTTTCGGTTCGTCGGAATGTTTTTTAGATTTGCGTTTCTCTTTCCTCCTTTCCTGTTTACTGCTTCTTGCTTCATCTCTGTTGATTATATCTAGTTTATTCTTTTCACTTACTTCTTCCAAAATTCGTTGTTCTGCAAGCGCACATAACAAATCTAATCCCCCAAACGATTCTTCAGTCTTTTTGGGCAATGGTTTCAAATCCTGATCTTTCAAGGTCATGTGCGCAATGCCATTGAGAACCTCCTCGTTTTGTTCATTCTCAATCTTAGGTACCTGAGTTTCCTGTTTCACAGTGATGTTCTCTATAGTTTCTCTACAGTTTTCAAATTCTACTATACTTGAAAGGAGGACTAAACCGCTTAAATCTGGTTTTGAATTTAATTCTTCTGGCACTTTCTCTTGTGTGCTGTCAGGTATAATCTCTTCGCTTTCTTTTTGAATAGGTTCTACTTGAATTGAACCAGACTGGATTGGCTGTACGTGTCCAGCTTCATTATCTTGATCTTTAGTAATGTCTTCAACAACAGTGCTGCATGCGTCTGTATGCTCGTTAATATTTTCAGGTACTTTGTTGTGTGGAAGCTCTTCTTCCCGAATGGTGTTGGATTGTTCAACGATTTTAGGTTCAACCATAGCATGTGTAAGAGAGTCATCTTCACTGCAAATAGGTGATTCTGTTTGATTGCTAGCATCTTGCACACCCAAAGTTTCCTCTTCGTTTTGGGTATTATTGTCTGGTGGAGGTGTTAAGCAAGTGACTGGCGACGTTGCCTGAGATCGGCAGGCCGTTTCTGGTGCGGGCGTCTGTGATAAAATGAGGTTGGTCGGATGTTGGTAAATTACGTGAGTGGTTACTAACGGAGCAACGTTTTGATCCGTAAAAACGGTAGCGGTATTGCTGGCAATCGTACTCACAGCTTGTAAAGTTTTAGTTTGATCTAGTGTAGTGGCATCTGTTTCGATTTTAATCAGAGTGGTCGTGGGTATTGGTAACGGAATTTTTCTTTTTGCATCAGTCGTCACAGCAACCAATCTAGTGCTGTGTGTTTGAGTATGTTGATGTAAAGTTGTACTACTTGATAGATAATCGGAAGACGCTGAACTTAGTAATTGTAACGGCGGAGGAGGCATTTGTGGCAAGAGTACATGAGATGAAGGTTGAGGATAGGTCGGCCATACTACTGCTTGATGAAGAGGCTCTGGAATAAAGATACAGTTGCTAATTAGCTGTATTTCAACCAGAATTCTGGTTATGCACGGTGTATATAAATTTTTAGGGAAACTATTCCTATTTGCGTTCTTTTAATTTTAAATAAAAATATATATTTAAGTCAAAATATAATCTTCCGTTCATGTCATAGTACATGAGACAGCAAAAAAGTTTCAAAATATGGGCAAAACACTTTCAACGTCTTGTTAAACGAAGCAGAAGGACGTGTGCAAGGTACTGCAGAAACAGTAATTGTTTCGTTACCAAGCAGTATAAGAACTAAAAACCTATTTTATATATTTTGGATCACATTTTGTGTTACATATACAAATAAAATTTCTGAAAATTTACACTTTAAAGTGTATAGCATAGCAATTCAGCATATACTTACTATTGTGTATTTTTATGTTTTGGTTCTAATATTGATACACAAATGTTTATTAGTAGAATATACAAAGCAAAATATTGAAACGCAAATCGCATGCAAAAAAGTGAAAATCCAATTTTATCGTATACCAATAACACTAATTAATAATAAGTAAGTAAGTTATTCGTCCGTTAAACAAAAAGTTTATGGACCCGTCAATGCAATAAATGACATATGTAAACACAATAATTCACAATACACATTAAAATTGTCAGCTTTGCGATTGTCTGCACGTTGCCAGATTACAAATACTCTCTTTAAACTTATCAATGCTGTATAAGCACATATCTATTAAAATTTCTTTTAATTTGGTTTTAAATTTAGGGTTCGGCAAATTTACTAAACTTTGGGGCATAGCGTAATATAGTGCTAGTACCTATAACCCGCGATTTATTTGTACGATATTTATGTTCCATTATCTTGTCATTACCTCTTGTGTTGTTATCATGGATGTCTCGATGTAACGACAGCTTGTGGATATTATCCTTAATATATATTAAGTTTTCGTAAACTATTAAAGAAAACAGCGTCATGATTTTAAGATTACGAAACATAGGCTTACAGTGCTCGTCAAATTTCGTCTGAACTATGCTACGTACTAAACGTACTGCTGTTTTTTTGTATTGTCAATACCCTTTGTAGTTGCGAGTGAGAAGCATTTCCCCATGCTAGTATCCCATATAAAAGGACAGAATGCAATATACTTTATACGCCACATTATTGTCAACCAAAGCTGCTGTTTTTCGAATTGCATAAACTATACTATTTAGGCGAGAACAAATGTTATCAATCTGTGGAATCTACGAAAGCTTAGTATCAAGATAAATACCTAAAAATTTTATATTATTAAATTAGTTTTCTCTCTAAGTGAAAATATAGATTGTAGATGTACATGTAATTGAGATTATTTAATTTCAGATTAGCTTAGTGTTGTTTTATGTTATATATTACGAACTCCTCTGCAAAACATGTATATAATGTCTAAGCAGAAAAAATTATTATTATTATTATTATTATTAATTTTAGGAGTAGGATACGTATGACGAAAAAGCTTCAAATTGCCCACCACTAGAAGGAGATACATAAACAGAGAGGTAATGAAGCAAAGAATGTGATTTATACGAAATGGAAGGCGGTAGAAGGAAAACAGGAATATTAAAGAAAAAATGGTTTACGGAAGCGAAAGCGGACATAATTGGATAGACAAAACAAAATGGAAAGAAACAGTAGAAGATCAAAAAGGAATGTAAACAGATAGTGGAGAAAATAGAAGTCAAATGCTTCAAGGCCTGCAGCTCTGACACAGTATAGAAATATGTGAGTATTGAGTAATGACACTACCGTATTTATGAATTAAAATTTTCGTCCTACTTTAATGACCTTGACTTTACTTGGTGCGCGACTACGCTACGGTCAGAATATATTCTTGAATCCGTGCAGAATTGCTCTGAAAACTAACGCCCAGCGCCTCAACTGGCCGCAATGTTAACTATTTGTCGATAACTTAAGAAGTGTTGATGAGAATAACGAACAAGAACATCGATATTATATACATATATAAATGTATTTTCTATTGATATATCGTGTTATCATAACATTGATAGAATAAGATATCTATGTTTCATATTCTTATAATAAATATTAGAAATGATAGTATTTTGATCTTAAGCAATGAGAATAGTAAAATAGTATGTTAAGGAACTACATTTGACAAGAGCAATTTTATTATCTTGTTTTTTAAAGAACGAGTATAAAAAGGTCTTATGAAACGAGTTCTTCTATGATTTTTTTTTCTAATTTACACATAAATCGCACTTTTTAACTTGTTATTTTGGTAAAAAAAATCTATAACGTTATTAATACACTAGTACGTACTATATTATAATTCATGAACACCTCAGCCTGTTTATAGCTTTATTGTAACGTCAAATTAAAAAAGGTAATTTTAGTACATACTATAAAAGTATTTTTCAAATTATCATTTCCTTATACTTACAAATAATATTGACAGTATAAATGTTATTCTTATAAGTTGTAAACAATAATCTATTCTATAAAATAAACAAAACTTCCATTAAATAAAAATAATTAAAATTATTTTTTTTTACTAAAGTAAATTTTAAGTCGAATATTGCGTTGTGAATTTTTTTATGATTTTGATTTTTTTTTTTTTGTGCCAAATAATCTCTCATTAAATAAAACATCGATATTTAATTTAAATTAAAATACATCAACCGAATTAAATTTGTATTAGGTTTTTA